>OX451735.1:993733950-994333950 GCA_948472305.1 Vicia faba
GCAAATTTAAAAAATTGATCAAACTTTGTTTACCATTTTTTAACATACCCAAACAAAAATTAGGACTTACCTTGTAATTCTGACAAACCCAAAATTTCTTTACATAATTCTTCTTAGTGGTTGTCTTACGAAGAAGAATGTTATCTCCACAACGGCAAAGTGGTGCAATTTTCAAGCTACTGTATACAAATGACCCAACACTTTCAGATTTCTTCAGGTTCATTTGCAAAGAAGAATGCTTCATATTCATGGAGAATGGAGCGAAACGACTTGAGCAATATGAAGGCAGAGATGAAAACGCATATGGAGCAGAGAGTATTTTGCTCAAGTGAAGAAAACACATCTGGAGTCAAAGACGATGGTGAAGAACATATATAAATAAGATGAAGATAACATGCCAGTTCACCAACTACATAGATCAAGTAACGAACGTTTGAGCCCAACTGACATAAGGGACTTCTTTGTTACCTTTTGAAACTTAAGGAACCAATTTGATACGAAAAAAATTAAGGGACCAAATTGAACCACGACATATAGTTAAGAGAACAAAATGAGTATTTTGTCTAATAGAATTTATAAATTTCAAAGAAATAACTTACAATAAAAATAAAATTCATGATACTTTATGCTATACGTTGGAAATTATAACATTTAATAAAAGGGAAATTATGAGCATATGTTAAAGTTAAATAAAAATGTATTGTGACATTATTATCTTTGTAAGAGTTATTAGTGTGTATTATTGTATAAGGATTGGTCATATTTTTTATAAACTCCGTTACTATTTGAAACTGGAGGACTACTGTCCGTAATTTCTTAAAACCAAGATGTTATAACCATAGTTTTAAAATTCATATCCTTTCGATCGGTTGGATTGGTAAGACTGTTAATCAGAGAGTAGATCGATTCATTAAGGTTATTAGATAATTGTTGTCGATAAAAATCAATGTGACACAGACGGTTCGCTAGTCAGATCAGTGAACCTGTGGGTATCTTAATCTGACGGATTGAATGTTTTATCTTTTTTAATTTAATTATAATTTTCATTCTTTATATTCATTTTCTTTAGATTTGGTGCTGTATTTTTAAATACAGTTATATATATATATATATATATATATATATATATATATATATAATTATCTTAATTATTTATAATAACGAAATAATATTACAATTATAAATATATAATTTTATCAAATTTTAAGAATATGATCTATAAACTTTTAAAATTATTGGGATTGTAATTTTACCTCTGCACCTTAAATCTCTTTGATGTTTAATTAAAGAAAAGAAATTTATATATTCTATAATTGTAATATTACAATTTTCATTATATTCTATTTAATATGTCAATTTGTCAACCTTTAGGAACATGTCTATGTAACATGTCATTTTGTCAACCTTTTGAAACATGTCTATGTGATATGTCATTATATCAAACTTTTGCATCATGTCTATGTAACATGTCATTATGTCAACCTTTTGGAACATAATCTATGTAACCTGTCAACTTCATATTTTAATTTCAAGTAATCTGATGTGTTCATTTACTAGTAATACCTAAATTTATGTTTCTAAAATTAATGATATGCCAAACAAAATAAGTCATATTAAAATTATAAACTGTGTTAAAATTACACATAGATTGCACATAATCTTCATAAACTGATAAATTGTGTTAGAATTACACATAAACTGTGTTTAAATTACACACAATGTTGCTACATACACCTAATACAACTTATATACAAATACACATAACATTTCAAAACACATAATCCTCAATGTATTTTTTCACTTCAACATGTTGTTCAGTTGAATTTGAAGTTCTAACACAGCATCCCCTAATTCTTCATTTCTTACCCTCAATTTTTTATACTGATTCCTAGTTTCATCTAAATCTTTTTTTGTGCTTTCCAATCTATTAATCCCTACTTGGTTTATGTATTCTGCCAATTCCTCATGAAACCAATCGAAGAAACCACATCCTCTTTGCAAGGATTCCCTACAAATTTAATAAATTGATCAAACTTTGTTTACCATTTTTTAACATACCCAAACAAAAAATAGGACTTACCTTGTAATTGTGACAACCCCAAAATTTCTTTCCCATAATTCTTCTCAGTGGTTGTCCTACGAAGAACAATGTTATCTCCACAACGGAGAAGTGGTGCAATTTTCAAGCTACTGTATACACATGATCCAACACTTTCAGATTTCTTCAGGTTCACTTGCGAAGAAGAATGCTTTGTATTCATGGAGAATGGAGCGAAACAACTTGAGCAATATGAAGACAGAGATGAAAACGCATCTGGAGCAGAGAAGATTTTTCTTAAGTGATGAAAACGCATCTGGAGTAAAGTCGATGGTGATGAACACATATAAATAAGATGAAGATAACATGCCAGCTCACCCAGCTACATAGGTCAAGTTAACGAACGTTTTGAGCCCAACTGACATAAGGGACTTCTTTGTTACATTTTGAAACTTAAGGAACCAATTTGATACGAAAAAATATTAAGGGACCAAACTGAACCATGACCTATAGTTAAGAGACCAAAATGAGTATTTTGTCTAATAGAATTATAAATTTCAACGAAATAACTTCTAATAAAAATAAAATTCATGATACTTTAGGCTATACGTTGGAAATTATAATATTTAAATAAAAGGGAAATTATGTGCTTATGTTAAAGTCAAAGAAAAAATTATTCTGACATTATTATCTTTGTAAGAGTTATTAGTGTGTATTATTGTATAAGGATTGGTCATATTTTTTATAAACTCCGTTAATATTTGAAACTGGAGGACTATTATCTATAATTTCTTAAAACCAAGATGTTATAACCATAGTTTTAAAATTCATATCCTTTCGGTCGGTTGGACCGGTTAGACTGTGAATCAGAGAGTAGAACGATTAAGTAAGGTTATTAGATCATTGTTGTCGATAAAAATCAGTGTAACTCAGACGGTTCACTAGTCAGATCAATGAACATGTGGGTTTCTTAATCTGACGGAGTGAATGTTTTATGTTTTTTTACTTAAAAATAATTTTCATTCTTAATTTTCATTTTCTTAAGTTTTGGTGCTCTATTTTTAAATATCGTTTTTATTAATATATATATATATATATATATATATATATATATATATATATATAATTATCTTAATTATTTATAATAACGAAATAATATTACAATTATAAATATAAATTTTTTTCAAATTTTAAGATATGACCTATAACATTTTAAAATTATTGGGATTGTAATTTTACCTTTGCACCTTAAATCTCTTTGATGTTTAATTTATTTAATGAAAATAAATTTATATATTCTATAATTATAATATTACAATTTTCATTATATTCTATGTAATAGGTCATTTTGTCAACCTTTAGGAACATGTCTATGTAACATGTCATTTTGTCAACCTTTTGAAACATGTTTATGTAACATGTCATTATGTCAACCGTTTGGAACATGTCTATGTATTTTGGAACATATCTATGTAACATGTCAACTTTATATTTTCATTTCAAGCAATCTGATGTGTTCATTTACTAGTAATACCCAAATTTATGTGGCTACAATTAATGATATGCCAAACAAAATAAGTCATATTAAAATTATAAACTGTGTTAAAATTACATATAAGATTGCACATAATCTTCATAAACTGATAAATTGTTTTAGAATTACACATAAACTGTGTTGAAATTACACACAAGGTTGCTACATACCCCTAATACAGCTTAATGACAAATACACATTACATTACAAAACACATAATCTTCAATGTTTTTTCCACTTCAACATCTTGTTAAGTTGAATTTGAAGTTCTAACATAACATCCTCTAATTCTTCATTTTTAACCCTCAATTTTTCGTACTGATTCTTAGTTTCATCTAAATCCTTTGTTGTGCTTTCCAATATATTAATCACTACTTGGTTTATGTCTTCTGTCAATTCCTCATGAAACCAATCGAAGAAACCACATCCTCTTTGAAATGATTACTACAAATTAAAAAATTGATCAAGCTTTGTTTACCATTTTTTAACATACCCAAACAAAAAATAGGACTTACCTTTTAATTGTGACAACCCCAAAATTTCTTTCCATAATTCTTCTCAGTGGTTGTCCTACAAAGAACAGTGTTATCTCCACAACGACAAAGTGGTGCAATTTTCAAGCTACTGTATACATATGATCCAATACTTTCTTGTTTCTTCAGGTTCACTTTCGAAGAAGAATGCTTCGTATTCATGTAGAATGGAGCGAAACGACTTTAGCAATATGAAGACGGAGATGAAAACGCATCTGGAGCACAGAAGATTTTTCTCAAGCGATGAAAATACATCTGAAGTAAAGTCGATGGTGATGAAGATATATAAATAAGATGAAGATAACATACCAGCTCACCAGCTACATAGGTCAAGTTAACGAACGTTTGAGCCCAACTGGCATAAGGGACTTCTTTGTTACGTTTCGAAACTTAAGGAACCAATTTGATACGAAAAAAAATTAAGGGGCCAAACTGAACCATGACCTATAGTTAAGAGACCAAAATGAGTATTTGTCTAATAGAATTTATAAATTTCAACGAAATAACTTACAATAAAAATAAAATTCATGATACTTTAGGCTATATGTTGGAAATTATAATATTTAAATAAAAGGGAAATTATGAGATTATGTTAAAGTCAAATAAAAATTTATTGTGACATTATTATCTTTGTAAGAGTTATTAGTGTGTATTATTGTATAAGGATTGGTCATATTTTTTTATAAACTTCGTTAATATTTGAAACCGGAGGACTACTGTCTGTAATTTTCTAAAACCAAGATATTATAACCATAGTTTTAAAATTCATATCCTTTCGGTCGGTTGGACCGGTTAGACTGTGAATCAGAGCGTAGAACGATTAAGTAAGGTTATTAGATCATTGTTGTCTATAATATCAGTGTAACTCAGACGGTTCACTAGTCAGATCAATGAACATGTGGGTTTCTTAATCTGACGGGGTGAATGTTTTATGTTTTTTTACTAAAAATAATTTTCATTCTTTATTTTCATTTTCTTAAGTTTTGGTGCTCTATTTTTAAATCCAGTCTTATTTATATATATATATATATATATATATATATATATATATATATATATATATATATAATATATATATATATATATATATATATATATATATATATATATATATATATATATATATATATATATATATATATATACATACATATATATATATATATATATATATATATATATACATATATATATATATATATATATATATATATATATATATATATATAATTATGTTAATTATTTATAATAACAAAAATAATATTACAATTATAAATATGAAATTTTATCAAATTTTAAGAATATGACCTATAACATTTTAAAATTATTGGGATTGTAATTTTACCTCTGCACCTTAAATCACTTTGATGTTTAATTTAATTAATGAAAATAAATTTATATATTCTATAATTATAATATTACAATTTTCATTATATTCTATGTAATATGTCATTTTGTCAACCTCTAGGAACATGTCTATGTAACATGTCCTTTTGTCAACCTTTTGAAACATGTCTATGTAATATGTCATTCTATCAAACTTTTGCAACATGTTATGTAACATGTCATTCGGTCAACCTTTTGGAACATGTCTATGTATTTTGGAACATATGTATGTAACATGTCAACTTCATATTTTCATTTCAAGTAATATGATGTGTTCATTTACTTGTAATACTCAAATTTATGTGTCTACAATTAATGATATGCCAAACAAAATAAGTCATATTAAAATTATAAACTGTGTTAAAATTACGCATAAGATTGCACATAATCTCCATAAACTGATAAATTGTTTTAGAATACATATAAACTGTGTTGAAATTACACACAAGGTTGCTACATACACCTAATACATCTTAATGACAAATACACATAACATTACAAAACACATAATCTTCAATGTTTTTTCCACTTCAACATCTTGTTCAGTTGAATTTGAATTTCTAACATAACATCCCCTAATTCTTGATTTATAACCCTCAATTTTTCGTACTGATTCTTAGTTTCATCTAAATCCTTTGTTGTGCTTTCCAATCTATTAATCACTACTTGGTTTATGTCTTCTGTCAATTCCTCATGAAACCAATCGAAGTAACCACATCCTCTTTGTAAGGATTCCTACAAATTTAAAAAATTGTTCAAACTTTGTTTACCATTTTTTAACATACCCAAACAAAAAAATAGGACTTACCTTGTAGTTGTGACAACCCCAAAATTTCTTTCCATAATTCTTGTCTGTGGTTGTCCTACGAAGAACAGTGTTATCTCCACAATGGAAGAGTGGTGCAATTTTGAAGCTACTGTATACACATGATCCAACACTTTCAAGTTTCTTCATGTTCACTTGCGAAGAAGAATGCTTCGTATTCATGGAGAATGGAGCGAAACTACTTGAGCAATATGAAGACGGAGATGAAAACGCATCTGGAGCACATAAGATTTTTCTCAAGTGATGAAAACGCATCTGGAGTAAAGTCTATGGTGATGAACATATATAAATAAGATGAAGATAACATGCCAGCTCACCAGCTACATAGGTCAAGTTAACGAACGTTTTAGCCCAACTGACATAAGGGGACTTCTTTGTTACGTTTTGAAAACTTAAAGAACCAATTTGAAAAAAAATTAAGGGACCAAACTGAATCATGACCTATAGTTAAGAGACCAAAATGAGTATTTTGTCTAATAGAATTTATAAATTTCAACGAAATAACTTACAATAAATATAAAATTCATGATACTTTAGGCTATACGTTGGAAATTATAATATTTAAATAAAAGGGAAATTATGAGCTTATGTTAAAGTCAAATAAAAATTTATTGTGACATTATTATCTTTGTAAGAGTTATTAGTGTGTATTATTGTATAAGGATTGGTCATATTTTTTATAAACTCCGTTTATATTTGAAACCGGAGGACTACTGTCTGTAATTTCTTAAAACCAAGATGTTATAACCATAGTTTTAAAATTCATATCCATTTGATCGGTTGGACCGGTTAGACTGTGAATAAGAGAGTAGAACAATTAAGTAAGGTTATTAGATCATTATTGTCGATAAAAATCAGTGTAACTCAGACGGTTCACTATTCAATCAATGAACATATGGGTTTCTTAATCTGACGGAGTGAATGTTTTATGTTTTTTTACTTAAAAATAATTTTCATTCTTTATTTTCAATTTCTTAAGTTTTGGTGCTCTATTTTAAATCCAGTCTTATTAATATATATATATATATATATATATATAATATATATATATATATATATATATATATATATATTATATATAATATCATATAGATATATATATATATATACTATATATATATATATATATATATATATATATATATATATATATATATATTATATATATATATATATATATATATATATAATAATAATGTTAATTATTTATAATAACCAAATAATATTACAATTATAAATATGAAATTTTATAAAATTTTAAGAATCTGACCAATAACATTTAAAAATTATTGGGATTGTAATTTTACCTCTGCACCTTAAATCTCTTTGATGTTTAATTTAATTAAAGAAAATAAATTTATATATTCTATAATTATAATATTACAATTTTCATTATATTCTATGTAATATGTCATTTTGTCACCTCTAGGAACATGTCTATGTAACATGTCATTTTGTCAACCTTTTGAAACATGTCTATGTAATATGTCATTCTATCAAACTTTTGCAACATGTTTATGTAACATGTCATTATGTCAACCTTTTGGAACATGTCTATGTATTTTTGAACATATCTATGTAACATGTTAACTTTGTATTTTCATTTCAAGTAATCTGATGTGTTCATTTACTAGTAATACCCAAATTTATGTGGCTACAATTCATTATATGCCAAACAAAATAAGTCATATTAAAATTATAAACTGTGTTAAAATTACACAAAAGATTGCACATAATCTTCATAAACTGATAAAATGTTTTAGAATTACACATAAACTGTGTTGAAATTACACACAAGGTGGCTACATACATCTAATACAGCTTAATGACAAATACGCATTACATTACAAAACACATAATCTTCAATGTTTTTTCCACTTCAACATCTTGTTAAGTTGAATTTGAAGTTCTAACATAACATCCCCTAATTCTTCATTTCTAACCCTCAATTTTTCGTATTGATTCTTAGTTTCATCTAAATCCTTTGTTGTGCTTTCCAATCTATTAATCACTACTTGGTTTATTTCTTATGTCAATTCCTCATGAAACCAATTGTAGAAACCACATCATCTTTGAAAGGATTCCAACAAATTTAAAAAATTGATCAAACTTTGTTTACCATTTTTTAACATACCCAAACAAAAAATAGGACTTACCTTGTAATTGTGACAACCCCAAAATTTATTTCGATAATTCTTCTCAGTGGTTCTCCTACGAAGAACAGTGTTATCTCCACAACGGCAAAGTGGTGCAATTTTCAAGCTACTGTATACACATGATCCAACACTTTCAGGTTTCTTCAGGTTCACTTGCGAAGAAGAATGCTTCGTATTCATGGATATTGGAGCGAAACGACTTAAGCAATATGAAGACGGAGATGAAAACGCATCTGGAGCATAAAAGATTTTTCTCAAGTGATAAAAATGCATCTGGAGTAAAGTCGATGGTGATGAACATATATAAATAAGATGAAGATAACATGCCATCTCACCAGCTACATAGGTCAAGTTAACGAATGTTTGAGCCCAACTGACATAAGGGACTTCTTTGTTACGTTTTGAAACTTAAGGAACCAATTTGATACGAAAAAAAATTAAGGGACCAAACTGAACCATGACCTATAGTTAAGAGACCAAAATGAGTATTTTGTCTAATAGAATTTATAAATTTCAACGAATAACTTACAATAAAAATAAAATTCATGATACTTTAGGCTATACGTTGGAAATTATAATATTTAAATAAAAGGGAAATTATGAGCTTATGTTAAAGTCAAATAAAAATTTATTGTGACATTAATATCTTTGTAATAGTTATTAGTGTGAAATCAAGCTTCTCAAATAAGCTTTTGTTTTGATGAAGACAAACCATGGTTTACAAAAGAAGGCAAAGACTTTGGTCAAGCATCTAAGCATCTAAGGATAATATCTTCAATCAAAGCTCTCTACAACTTTAAAGGTATAATAATATTATCTACTTTGATCTTAAGATATAGATGCTCAAAAATGAAAAAGAAATAGTTTAAGAGTCATTCTCAAGCTTTGCAAAGATTAATTTTCATTTTTCATATGCATGCAATCGATTTACATCTAAGTGCAATCGATTGCACTTTTCAAAAATTCCAAATCTTTTGCTTCTGTTTCTTGATGCAATCGATTTCACACTTAAAATTTTCAAAACATTTGATTATGTCTTAGCATGCAATCGATTACATAGTTGGTGCAATCGATTGCACTCAGTTAAATTTGGCTACTGACTTAGCTTGCAATCGACTACATTGTTGATGCAATTGATTGCACTCTTAAATTTTTTAAAATATAGCTATTAAAAACCTTGTGCAGTCGATTCCACTAAAGGTGCAATCGATTACACTGCACGAATTTGAAAAATTACAGCTTTGTTCATACCTTTTGATCATGCCTTATCATTACATTTTTTCACTCAAACTTGGCATTTGTTCATGATCCATTTCCGGATCTTCATGATGTTTCAAAGAGGTGTTATGAACATATAAATATTCGATTTCAAATTCATATCTAAAACCTTCTTTCATAATATTTTTCTGAACTTTCAAAATACAAACTCAAGCATTCTTCATTTTCATGCATAAGTTTTCTGCATTTATTTTCATACTTTAAAACAGAAAACTTTGAGCAAATATATCTTGACTCTTTGTACAATATTATTATTGAAAGAAGAAGATTATACATTGTCAAAATCACTCTTAAGTGATCAATATACTCTACTCACTCAAACTCACAAATTGATATTTACTTACTTAATTTCCAGGATTGTTGGAATTAAGTTTAAGTGTTTTTGTTGAAATCTTGTTTTTCCAAGTTGTTGGATACAAGTGTAGTTACATTGAGAGGATTGTTCTCATAGGTAACTTAGTGAAAATCCAAGAGGATTGTTCTTGGTTTGGTTGGTAGTTTTTATGTATGTTTGCCACAATAAGGAAATCTCTTTCATGTTGAAAGGGGACTGGAGTACTCTCGGACTGTGAGGGGAACCAGGATATATCACCCGTGTCTCTTTATTTTTCTGCATCTTTAAGCTTTCCTAAACACACTTATAACCAGAAAAATAAGAACCATCATCACTAAAAACCAGAATTTTTAAAAGTACCTAATTCACCCCCCCCCCCCCCCTCTTAGGCGCACATCGTACTTACAATTAGTGTGTATTATTGTATAAGGATTGGTCATATTTTTTATAAACTCCGTTAATATTTGAAATCAAAGGACTACTGTCTGTAATTTCTTAAAACCAAGATGTTATAAGCATGGTTTTAAAATTCATATCCTTTCGGTCGGTTAGACCGGTTAGACTGTGAATCAAAGAGTAGAACGATTAAGTAAGGTTATTAGATCATTGTTGTCGATAAAAATCAGTGTGGCTCAAACGTTTCACTAGTCAGATCAGTAAACCTGTGGGTTTCTTAATCTGAAGGATTAAATGTTTTATGTTTTTTAACTTAGTTATAATTTTTATTCTTTATTTTCATTTTCTTAAGTTTTGATGCTCTATTTTTAAATTCGGTTTTATTAATATATATATATATAATTATCTTAATTATTTATAATAACAAAATAATATTACAATTATAAGTATCAAATTTTATCAAATTTTAAGAATTTGGCCTATAACCTTTTAAAATTATTGGGATTGTAATTTTACCTATGCACCTTAAATCTTTTGATGTTTAATTTAATTAAAGAAAATAAAGTTATATATTCTATAATTATAATATTACAATTTTCATTATATTCTATGTAATATGTCATTTAGTCAACCTTTAGGAACGTGTCTATGTAACATGTCATTTTGTCAACCTTTTCAAACATGTCTATGTAATATGTCATTCTATCAATCTTCTGCAACATGTCTATGTAACATGTCATTATGTCAACCTTTTGGAACATGTCTATGTATTTTGGAACATATCTATGTAACATGTCGACTTCATATTTTCATTTCAAGTAATCTGATGTGTTCATTTACTAGTAATACCCAAATTTATGTTGCTACAATTCATAATATGCCAAACAAAATAAGTCATATTAAAATTATAAATTGTGTTAAAATTACGCATAAGATTGCACATAATCTTGATAAAGTGATAAATTGTGTTAGAATTACACATAAATTGTGTTGAAATTACACACAAGGTTGCTACATACACCTAATATAGCTTAATGAAAAATACACATAACATTACAAAACAAATAATCTTCAATGTTTTTTTCCACTTCAACATCTTGTTCAGTTGAATTTGAAGTTCTAACACAGCATCCCCTAATTCTTCATTTCTAACCCTCAATTTTTCGTACTGATTCTTAGTTTCATCTAAATCCTTTGTTGTGCTTTCCAATCTATTAATCACTACTTGGTTTATGTCTTTTGCCAATTCCTCATGAAACTAATCGAAGAAACCACATCCTCTTTGCAAAGATTCCTGCAAATTTAAAAAATTGGTCAAACTTTGTTTACCATTTTTTAACATACCCAAACAAAAATTAGGACTTACCTTGTAATTGTAACAACCCCAAAATTTCTTTCCATAATTCTTCTCAGTTGTTGTCCTACAGAGAACAGTGTTATCTGCACAACGACAAATTGGTAAAATTTGCAAGCTACTGTATACACATGACCCAACACTTTCAGATTTCTTCAGGTTCATTTGCAAAGAAGAATGCTTCGTATTCATGGAGAATGGAGCGAAACGACTTGAGCAATTTGAAGACAGAAATGAAAACGCATCTGGAGCAGAGAATATTTTGCTCAAGTGAAGAAAACGCAACTAGAGTAAAGACGATGGTGAAGAACATATATAAATAAGATGAAGATAACATGCCAGCTCATAAGCTACGTAGGTCTAGTTAACAAACGTTTGAGCCAAACCGACATAAGGGACTTCTTTGTTACATTTTGAAGCTTAAGGAACCAATTTGATACAAAAAAAATTAAGGGACCAAACTGAACCATAACCTATAGTTAGGAGACCAAAATGAGTATTTTGTCTAATATAATTTATAAATTTCAACGAAATAACTTTCAATAAAAATAAAATTCATGATACTTTAGGCTATACGTTGAAAATTATAAAATTTAAATAAAAGGGAGATTATGAGCATATGTTAAAGTCAAATAAAAATTTATTGTGACATTGTTATCTTTCTAAGAGTTTATAGTGTGTATTATTGTATAAGGATTGGTCATATTTTTTATAAACTCCGTTAATATTTGAAACCGGAGGACTACTGTCCGTAATTTCTTAAAACCAAGATGTTATAACCATAGTTTTAAAATTCATATCCTTTCGGTAGGTTGGACCGATTAGACTGTTAATCAAAGAGTAGAACGATTCAGTAAGGTTATTAGATCATTGTTGTCAATAAAAATCAATTTGACTCAGACGGTTCACTAGTCAGATCAGTGAACCTGTTGGTTTCTTAATCTGACGGATTGAATGTTTTATGTTTTTTAACTTAATTATAATTTTCATTCTTTATTTTCATTTTCTTATGTTTTTGTGGTCTATTTTTAAATCCGGTTTTATTAATGTATATAATTATCTTAATTATTTATAATAACGGAATAATATTATAATTATAAATATCAAATTTTATCAAATTTTAAGAAATGTGACCTATAACCTTTTAAAATTATTGGGATTGTAATTTTACCTTTACACCTTAAATCTTTTGATGATTAATTTAGTTAAAGAAAAGAAAGTTATATATTCTATAATTCTAATATTATAATTTTCATTATATTCTGTGTGATATGTCATTTTGTCAACCTTTAGGAACATGTCTATGTAACATGTCATTTTGTCAACCTTTTGAAACATGTCTATGTAATATCTCAACCTTTTAAATCCAGTTTTAAGAATCTGACCTATAACCTTTTACAATTATTGGGATGGTAATTTTACCTCTGCACCTTAAATCTATTTGATGTTTAATTTAATTAAAGAAAAGAAATTTATATATATTATATAATTATAATATTACAATTTTCATTATATTCTATGTAATATGTCATTTTGTCAACCTTTAGGAACATGTCTATGGAACATGTCATTTTGTCAACCTTGTGAAACATGTCTATGTAATATGTCATTCTATCAAACTTTTGCAACATGTCTATATAACATGTCATTATGTCAACCTTTTGGAACATGTCTATGTATTTTGGAACATATCTATGTAACATGTCAACTTCTTATTTTCATTTTAAGTAATTTGATGTGTTCATTTACTAGTAATATCAAAATTTATGTTGCTACAATTAATGATATGCCAAACAAAATAAGTCACATTAAAATTATAAACTGTGTTAAAATTACACATAAGATTGCCATTATCTTCATAAAATGATAAATTATGTTAGAATTACATAGACACTGCGTTGAAATTACACACAAGGTTGCTACATACACTTAATACAACTTAATGACAAATAACATAACATTACAAAACACATAATCTTCAATGTTTTTTCCACTTCAACATCTTGTTCAGTTTAATTTGAAGTTCTAACACAACATCCCCTAACTCTTCATTTCTAACCCTTGATTTCTTGTACTGATTCTTAGTTTCACCTAAATCCTTTGTTGTGCTTTCCAATCTATTAATCACTACTTGGTTTATGTCTTCTGCCAATTCCTCATGAAACAATTCGAAGAAACCACATCCTCTTTGCAAGGATTCCTTCAAATTTAAAAAATCTATCAAACTTTGTTTACAATTTTTTAACCTACACAAACAAAAATTAGGACTTACTTTGTAATTGTGACAACCCCAAAATTTCATTCCATAATTCTTCTCAGTGGTTGTCGTACGAAGAACAATGTTATCTCCACAACATCAAAGTGGTGCAATTTTCAAGCTACTATATACACATGACCCAACACTTTCATATTTCTTCAAGAACATTTGTGAAGAAGAATGCTTCGTATTCATGGAGAATGGAGCGAAACGACTTTAGCAATATGAAGACGAAAATTAAAACGCATATGGAGCAGAGAAGATTTTCTCAAGTGAAGAAAATGCGCCTGGAGTAAAGATGATGGTGAAGAAATAATATAAATAAGATGAAGATAACATGCCAGCTCACCTGCTACAAAGGTCAAGTGAACAAACTTTTGAGCCCAACCGACATATGGGACTTCTTTGTTACATTTTGAAACTTAAGGAACCAATTTGATACGAAAAAAATTACGGGACCAAACTGAACCATGAACTATAGTTAAGAGAACAAAATGAGTATTTTGTATAATAGAATTTATAAATTTCAACTAAAAAACTTATAATAAAAATAAAATTCATGATACTTTAGGCTATACGTTAGAAATTATAACATTTAAATAAAAGGGAAATTATGATCATATGTTAAAGTCAAATAAAAGTGTATTGTGACATTATTATCTTTGTAAGAGTTATTAGTGTGTATTATTGTATAAGGATTGGTCGTATTTTTTATAAACACTGTTAATATTTGATATCGGAGGACTATTGTCCGTAATTTCTTAAAACCAAGATGTTATAACCATAGTTTTATAATTCAAATCCTTTTGGTCGGTTGGACCGGTTAGACTGTGAATCAAAGAGTAGAACGATTTAGTAAGGTTATTAGATCATTGTTTTCGACAAAAATCAATGTGACTCAGACAGTTCACTAGTCAGATCAGTGAACCTGTGGGTTTCTTAATCTAAAGGATTGAATGTTTTATGTTTTTTGACTTAAAAATGAATTTCATTCTTTATTTTCATTTTCTTAAGTTTTGGTGCTCTATTTTTAAATCCAGTTTTAATAATATATATAATTATCTTAATTATTTATAATAACGAAGTAATATTACAATTATAAATATCAAATTTTATAAAGTTTTAAGAATCTGACCAATAACCTTTTAAAATTATTGGGATTGTAATTTTACCTCTGCACCTTAAATCTCTTTGATGTTTAATTTACTTAAAGAATATAAAGTTATATATTCTATAATTATAATTTTACAATTTTCATTATATTATTTGTAATATTTCATTTTGTCAACCTTTATGAACATGTCTATGTAACATGTCATTTTGTCAACCTTTTGAAACACGTCTATGTAATATGTCATTCTATAAAACTTTTGCGACATGTCTATGTAACATGTCATTATGTGAACCTTTTGGAACATGACTATGTAACATTTCAACTTCATATTTTCATTTCAAGTAATCTGATGTGTTCATTTACTAGTAATACCCAAATTTATGTTGCAATAATTAATGTAATGCCAAACCAAATAAGTCATATTAAAATTATAAACTGTGTTAAAATTACACATAAGATTGCACATAATCTTCATAAACTGATAAATTGTGTTAGAATTACACATAAAATGTGTTGAAATTACACACAAGGTTGCTACATACCCCTAATACAACTTAATGACAAATACACATAACATTTTAAAACACATAATCTTCAATGTTTTTTTCCACTTCAACATCTTGTTCAGTTGAATTTGAAGTTCTAACACAGCATCCCCTAACTCTTCATTTCTAACCCTTGATTTTTCGTACTGATTTTTAGTTAAATCTAAATCCTTTGTTGTGCTTTCTAATCTATTAATCACTACTTGGTTTTTGTCTTCTGCCAATTCCTCATGAAACAATTCGAAGAAACCACATCCTCTTTGCAAGGATTCCTGGAAATTTAAAAAATTGATCAAACTTTGTTTACCATTTTTTAACATACCCAAACAAAAATTAGGACTTACCTTGTAATTGTGACAACCCCAAAATTTCTTTCCATAATTCTTCTCAGTTGTTATCCTACAGAGAACAGTGTTATCTGCACAACGACAAAGTGGTAAAATTTGCAAGCTACTGTATACACATGACCCAACACTTTCAGATTTCTTCAGGTTCATTTGCAAAGAAGAATGCTTCGTATTCATGGAGAATGGAGCGAAACGACTTGAGCAATTTGAAGACAGAAATGAAAACGCATATGGAGCAGAGAATATTTTGCTCAAGTGAAGAAAACGCAACTAGAGTAAAGACGATGGTGAAGAACATATATAAATAAGATGAAGATAACATGCCAGCTCATAAGCTACATAGGTCTAGTTAACAAACGTTTGAGCCAAACCGACATAAGGGACTTCTTTGTTACATTTTGAAGCTTAAGGAACCAATTTGATACGAAAAAAATTAAGGGACCAAACTGAACCATAACCTATAGTTAGGAGACCAATATGAGTATTTTGTCTAATATAATTTATAAATTTCACCGAAATAACTTTCAATAAAAATAAAATTCATGATACTTTAGGCTATACGTTGAAAATTATAAAATTTAAATAAAAGGGAGATTATGAGCATATGTTAAAGTCAAATAAAAATTTATTGTGACATTATTATCTTTCTAAGAGTTATTAGTGTGTATTATTGTATAAGGATTGGTCATATTTTTTATAAACTCCGTTAATATTTGAAACCGGAGGACTACTGTCCGTAATTTCTTAAAACCAAGATGTTATAACCATAGTTTTAAAATTCATATCCTTTCGGTAGGTTGGACCGATTAGACTGTTAATCAAAGAGTAGAATGATTCAGTAAGATTATTAGATCATTGTTGTCAATAAAAATCAATATGACTCAGACGGTTCACTAGTCAGATCAGTGAACCTGTAGGTTTCTTAATCTGACGGATTGAATGTTTTATGTTTTTTAACTTAATTATAATTTTCATTCTTTATTTTCATTTTCTTATGTTTTTGTGGTCTATTTTTAAATCCGGTTTTATTAATGTATATAATTATCTTAATTATTTATAATAACGGAATAATATTATAATTATAAATATCAAATTTTATCAAATTTTAAGAAATGTGACCTATAACCTTTTAAAATTATTGGGATTGTAATTTTACCTTTACACCTTAAATCTTTTGATGTTTAATTTAGTTAAAGAAAAGAAAGTTATATATTCTATAATTCTAATATTATAATTTTCATTATATTCTGTGTGATATGTCATTTTGTCAACCTTTAGGAACATGTCTATGTAACATGACATTTTGTCAACCTTTTGAAACATGTCTATGTAATATCTCAACTATTTAAATCCAGTTTTAAGAATCTGACCTATAACCTTTTACAATTCTTGGGATGGTAATTTTACCTCTGCACCTTAAATCTATTTGATGTTTAATTTAATTAAAGAAAAGAAATTTATATATATTCTATAATTATAATATTACAATTTTCATTATATTCTATGTAATATGTCATTTTGTCAACCTTTAGGAACATGTCTATGGAACATGTCATTTTGTCAACCTTGTGAAACATGTCTATGTAATATGTCATTCTATCAAACTTTTGCAACATGTCTATATAACATGTCATTATGTCAACCTTTTGGAACATGTCTATGTATTTTAGAACATATCTATGTAACATGTCAACTTCTTATTTTCATTTTAAATAATCTGATGTGTTCATTTACTAGTAATATCCAAATTTATGTTGCTACAATTAATGATATGCCAAACAAAATAAGTCACATTAAAATTATAAACTGTGTTAAAATTACACATAAGATTGCCATAATCTTCATAAACTGATAAATTATGTTAGAATTACATAGACACTGCGTTGAAATTACACACAAGGTTGCTACATACACTTAATACAACTTAATGACAAATAACATAACATTACAAAACACATAATCTTCAATGTTTTTTCCACTTCAACATCTTGTTCAGTTTAATTTGAAGTTCTAACACAACATCCCCTAACTCTTCATTTCTAACCCTTGATTTCTCGTACTGATTATTAGTTTCACCTAAATCCTTTGTTGTGATTTCCAATCTATTAATCACTACTTGGTTTATGTCTTCTGCCAATTCCTCATGAAACAATTCGAAGAAACCACATCCTCTTTGCAAGGATTCCTTCAAATTTAAAAAATCTATCAAACTTTGTTTACAATTTTTTAACCTACACAAACAAAAATTAGGACTTACCTTGTAATTGTGACAACCCCAAAATTTCATTCCATAATTCTTCTCAGTGGTTGTCGTACGAAGAACAATGTTATCTCCACAACATCAAAGTGGTGCAATTTTCAAGCTACTATATACACATGACCCAACACTTTCATATTTCTTCAAGAACATTTGTGAAGAAGAATGCTTCGTATTCATGGAGAATGGAGCGAAACAACTTTAGCAATATGAAGACGAAAATTAAAACGCATCTGGAGCAGAGAAGATTTTCTCAAAGTGAAGAAAATGCGTCTGGAGTAAAGAAGATGGTGAAGAAATAATATAAATAAGATGAAGATAACATGCCAGCTCACCTGCTACAAAGGTCAAGTGAACGAACTTTTGAGCCCAACCGACATAAGGGACTTCTTTGTTACATTTTCAAACTTAAGGAACTAATTTGATACGAAAAAAATTAAGGGACCAAACTGAACCATGAACTATAGTTAACAGAACAAAATGAGTATTTTGTATAATAGAATTTATAAATTTCAACTAAAAAAATTATAATAAAAATAAAATTCATGATACTTTAGGCTATACGTTAGAAATTATAACATTTAAATAAAAGGGAAATTATGATCATATGTTAAAGTCAAATAAAAATGTATTGTGACATTATTATCTTTGTAAGAGTTATTAGTGTGTATTATTGTATAAGGATTGGTCATATTTTTTATAAACACTGTTAATATTTGATATCGGAGGACTATTGTCCGTAATTTCTTAAAACTAAGATGTTATAACCATAGTTTTAGAATTCAAATCCTTTTGGTCGGTTGGACCGGTTAGACTGTGAATCAAAGAGTAGAACGATTTAGTAAGGTTATTAGATCATTGTTTTCGACAAAAATCAATGTGACTCAGACAGTTCACTAGTCAGATCAGTGAACCTGTGGGTTTCTTAATCTAAAGGATTGAATGTTTTATGTTTTTTGACTTAAAAATGATTTTCATTCTTTATTTTCATTTTCTTAAGTTTTGGTGCTCTATTTTTAAATCCAGTTTTATTAATATATATAATTATCTTAATTATTTATAATAACAAAGTAATATTACAATTATAAATATCAAATTTTATAAAGTTTTAAGAATCTGACCAATAACCTTTTAAAATTATTGGGATTGTAATTTTACCTCTGCACCTTAAATCTCTTTGATGTTTAATTTACTTAAAGAATATAAAGTTATATATTCTATAATTATAATTTTACAATTTTCATTATATTATTTGTAATATTTCATTTTGTCAACCTTTATGAACATGTCTATGTAACATGTCATTTTGTCAACCTTTTGAAACACTTCTATGTAATATGTCATTCTATAAAACTTTTGCGACATGTCTATGTAACATGTCATTATGTGAACCTTTTGGAACATGACTATGTAACATTTCAACTTCATATTTTCATTTCAAGTAATCTGATGTGTTCATTTACTAGTAATACCCAAATTTATGTTGCAATAATTAATGTAATGCCAAACCAAATAAGTCATATTAAAATTATAAACTGTGTTAAAATTACACATAAGATTGCACATAATCTTCATAAACTGATAAATTGTGTTAGAATTACACATAAACTGTGTTGAAATTACACACAAGGTTGCTACATACCCCTAATACAACTTAATGACAAATACACATAACATTTTAAAACACATAATCTTCAATGTTTTTTTCCACTTCAACATCTTGTTCAGTTGAATTTGAAGTTCTAACACAGCATCCCCTAACTCTTCATTTCTAACCCTTGATTTTTCGTACTGATTTTTAGTTAAATCTAAATCCTTTGTTGTGCTTTCCAATCTATTAATCACTACTTGGTTTTTGTCTTCTGCCAATTCCTCATGAAACAATTCGAAGAAACCACATCCTCTTTGCAAGGATTCCTGGAAATTTAAAAAATTGATCAAACTTTGTTTACCATTTTTTAACATACCCAAACAAAAATTAGGACTTACCTTGTAATTGTGACAACCCCAAAATTTCTTTCCATAATTCTTCTCAGTTGTTGTCCTACAGAGAACAGTGTTATCTGCACAACGACAAAGTGGTAAAATTTGCAAGCTACTGTATACACATGACCCAACACTTTCAGATTTCTTCAGGTTCATTTGCAAAGAAGAATGCTTCGTATTCATGGAGAATGGAGCGAAACGACTTGAGCAATTTGAAGACAGAAATGAAAACGCATCTGGAGCAGAGAATATTTTGCTCAAGTGAAGAAAACGCAACTAGAGTAAAGACGATGGTGAAGAACATATATAAATAAGATGAAGATAACATGCCAGCTCATAAGCTACATAGGTCTAGTTAACAAACGTTTGAGCCAAACCGACATAAGGGACTTCTTTGTTACATTTTGAAGCTTAAGGAACCAATTTGATACGGAAAAAATTAAGGGACCAAAATGAACCATAACCTATAGTTAGGAGACCAAAATGAGTATTTTGTCTAATATAATTTATAAATTTCAACGAAATAACTTTCAATAAAAATAAAATTCATGATACTTTAGGCTATACGTTGAAAATTATAAAATTTAAATAAAAGGGAGATTATGAACATATGTTAAAGTCAAATAAAAATTTATTGTGACATTATTATCTTTCTAAGAGTTATTAGTGTGTATTATTGTATAAGGATTGGTCATATTTTTTATAAACTCCGTTAATATTTGAAACCGGAGGACTACTGTCCGTAATTTCTTAAAACCAAGATGTTATAACCATAGTTTTAAAATTCATATCCTTTCGGTAATTTGGACCGATTAGACTGTTAATCAAAGAGTAGAACGATTCAGTAAGGTTATTAGATCATTGTTGTCAATAAAAATCAATTTGACTCAGACGGTTCACTAGTCAGATCAGTGAACCTGTTGGTTTCTTAATCTGACGGATTGAATGTTTTATGTTTTTTAACTTAATTATAATTTTCATTCTTTATTTTCATTTTCTTATGTTTTTGTGGGCTATTTTTAAATCCGGTTTTATTAATGTATATAATTATCTTAATTATTTATAATAACGGAATAATATTACTATTATAAATATCAAATTTTATCAAATTTTAAAAAATGTGACCTATAACCTTATAAAATTATTGGGATTGTAATTTTACCTTTACACCTTAAATCTTTTGATGTTTAATTTAGTTAAAGAAAAGAAAGTTATATATTCTATAATTCTAATATTATAATTTTCATTATATTCTGTGTGATATGTCACTTTGTCAACCTTTAGGAACATGTCTATGTAACATGTCATTTTGTCAACCTTTTGAAACATGTCTATGTAATATCTCAACCTTTTAAATCCAGTTTTAAGAATCTGACCTATAACCTTTTACAATTATTGGGATGGTAATTTTACCTCTGCACCTTAAATCTATTTGATGTTTAATTTAATTAAAGAAAAGAAATTTATATATATTCTATAATTATAATATTACAATTTTCATTATATTCTATGTAATATGTCATTTTGTCAACCTTTAGGAACATGTCTATGGAACATGTCATTTTGTCAACCTTGTGAAACATGTCTATGTAATATGTCATTCTATCAAACTTTTGCAACATGTCTATATAACATGTCATTATGTCAACCTTTTGGAACATGTCTATGTATTTTGGAACATATCTATGTAACATGTCAACTTCTTATTTTCATTTTAAGTAATCTGATGTGTTCATTTACTAGTAATATCCAAATTTATGTTCCTACAATTAATGATATGCCAAACAAAATAAGTCACATTAAAATTATAAAATGTGTTAAAATTACACATAAGATTGCCATAATCTTCATAAACTGATAAATTATGTTAGAATTACATAGACACTGCGTTGAAATTACACACAAGGTTGCTACATACACTTAATACAACTTAATGACAAATAACATAACATTACAAAACACATAATCTTCAATGTTTTTTCCACTTCAACATCTTGTTCAGTTTAATTTGAAGTTCTAACACAACATCCCCTAACTCTTCATTTCTAACCCTTGATTTCTCGTACTGATTCTTAGTTTCACCTAAATTCTTTGTTGTGCTTTCCAATCTATTAATCACTACTTGGTTTATGTCTTCTGCCAATTCCTCATGAAACAATTCGAAGAAACCACATCCTCTTTGCAAGGATTCCTTCAAATTTAAAAAATCTATCAAACTTTGTTTACAATTTTTTAACCTACACAAACAAAAATTAGGACTTACCTTGTAATTGTGACAACCCCAAAATTTCATTCCATAATTCTTCTCAGTGGTTGTCGTACGAAGAACAATGTTATCTCCACAACATCAAAGTGGTGCAATTTTCAAGCTACTATATACACATGACCCAACACTTTCATATTTCTTCAAGAACATTTGTGAAGAAGAATGCTTCGTATTCATGGAGAATGGAGCGAAACGACTTTAGCAATATGAAGACGAAAATTAAAACGCATCTGGAGCAGAGAAGATTTTCTCAAGTGAAGAAAACGCGTCTGGAGTAAAGACGATGGTGAAGAAATAATATAAATAAGTTGAAGATAACATGCCAGCTCACCTGCTACAAAGGTCAAGTGAACGAACTTTTGAGCCCAACCGACATAAGGGACTTCTTTGTTACATTTTGAAACTTAAGGAACCAATTTGATACGAAAAAAATTACGGGACCAAACTGAACCATGAACTATAGTTAAGAGAACAAAATGAGTATTTTGTATAATAGAATTTATAAATTTCAACTAAAAAACTTATAATAAAAATAAAATTCATGATACTTTAGGCTATACGTTAGAAATTATAACATTTAAATAAAAGGGAAATTATGATCATATGTTAAAGTCAAATAAAAATGTATTGTGACATTATTATCTTTGTAAGAGTTATTATTGTGTATTATTGTATAAGGATTGGTCATATTTTTTATAAACACTGTTAATATTTGATATCGGAGGACTATTGTCCGTAATTTCTTAAAACCAAGATGTTATAACCATAGTTTTAGAATTCAAATCCTTTTGGTCGGTTGGACCGGTTAGACTGTGAATCAAAGAGTAGAACGATTTAGTAAGGTTATTAGATCATTGTTTTCGACAAAAATCAATGTGACTCAGACAGTTCACTAGTCAGATCAGTGAACCTGTGGGTTTCTTAATCTAAAGGATTGAATGTTTTATGTTTTTTGACTTAAAAATGATTTTCATTCTTTATTTTCATTTTCTTAAGTTTTGGTGCTCTATTTTTAAATCCAGTTTTATTAAAATATATAACTATCTTAATTATTTATAATAACGAAGTAATATTACAATTATAAATATCAAATTTTATAAAGTTTTAAGAATCTGACCAATAACCTTTTAAAATTATTGGGATTGTAATTTTACCTCTGCACCTTAAATCTCTTTGATGTTTAATTTACTTAAAGAATATAAAGTTATATATTCTATAATTATAATTTTACAATTTTCATTATATTATTTGTAATATTTCATTTTGTCAACCTTTATGAACATGTCTATGTAACATGTCATTTTGTCAACCTTTTGAAACAAGTCTATGTAATATGTCATTCTATAAAACTTTTGCGACATGTCTATGTAACATGTCATTATGTGAACCTTTTGGAACATGACTATGTAACATTTCAACTTCATATTTTCATTTCAAGTAATATGATGTGTTCATTTACTAGTAATACCCAAATTTATGTTGCAATAATTAATGTAATGCCAAACCAAATAAGTCATATTAAAATTATAAACTGTGTTAAAATTACACATAAGATTGCACATAATCTTCATAAACTGATAAGTTGTGTTAGAATTACACATAAACTGTGTTGAAATTACACACAAGGTTGCTACATACCCCTAATACAACTTAATGACAAATACACATAACATTTTAAAACACATAATCTTCAATGTTTTTTTCCACTTCAACATCTTGTTCAGTTGAATTTGAAGTTCTAACACAGCATCCCCTAACTCTTCATTTCTAACCCTTGATTTTTCGTACTGATTTTTAGTTAAATCTAAATCCTTTGTTGTGCTTTCCAATCTATTAATCACTACTTGGTTTTTGTCTTCTGCAAATTCCTCATGAAACAATTCGAAGAAACCACATCCTCTTTGCAAGGACTTACCTTGTAATTGTGACAACCCCAAAATTTCTTTCCATAATACTTCTCAGTGGTTGTCGTACGAAGAACAATGTTATCTCCACAACATCAAAGTGGTGCAATTTGCAAGCTACTGTATACACATGACCCAACACTTTCATATTTTTTCAGGATCATTTGTGAAGAAGAATGCTTCGTATTCATGGAGAATGGAGCGAAACGACTTTAGCAATATGAAGACAAAGATGAAAATGCATCTGGAGCAGAGAAGATTTTCTCAAGTTAAGATAACGCATCTGGTGTAAAGACGATGGTGAAGAAATTATATAAATAAGATGATGATAACATGCCAGCTCACCCGCTACATAGGTCAAGTTAACGAACGTTTGAGCCCAACCGACATGAGGGACTTCTTTGTTACATTTTGAAACTTAAGGAACCAATTTGATACGAAAAAAATTACGGGACCAAACTGAACCATGAACTATAGCTAAGAGAACAAAATGAGTATTTTGTATAATAGAATTTATAAATTTCAACTAAAAAACTTATAACATTTAAATAAAAGTGAAATTATGATCATATGTTAAAGTCAAATAAAAATTTATTGTGACATTATTATCTTTGTAAGAGTTATTATTGTGTATTATTGTATAAGGATTTGTCATATTTTTTATAAACACTGTTATTATTTGAAACCAGAGGACTATTGTCCGTCATTTCTTAAAACCAAGATGTTATAACCATAGTTTTAGAATTCATATCCTTTCGGTCGGTTGGACCGGTTAGACTTGGAATCAAACAGTAGAACGATTTAGTAAGGTTATTAGATCATTGTTTTCGACAAAAATTAATGTGACTCAGACGGTTGACATGTCAAATCAGTGAACCTGTGGGTTTCTTAATCTGATGGATTGAATGTTTTATGTTTTTTGACTTAAAAATAATTTTCATTCTTTAGTTTCATTTTCTTAACTTTTGGTGCTCTATTTTAAAATCCAGTTTTATTAATATATATAATTATCTTAATTATTTATAATAACGAAATAATATTACAATTATAAATATCAAATTTTATCAAATTTTAAGAATCTGACCAATAACCTTTTAAAATTATTTGGATTGTAATTTTACCTCTGCGCCTTAAATCTCTTTGATGTTTAATTTACTTACAGAATATAAAGTTATATATTCTATAATTATAATTTTACAATTTTCATTATATTATATGTAAAATGTCATTTTGTCAACCTATAGGAACATGTCGATGTAACATGTCATTTTGTCAACCTTTTGAAACACGTCTATGTAATATGTCATTCTATAAAACTTTTGCAACATGTCTATGTAACATGTCATTATGTCAACCTTTTGGAACATGTCTATGTAACATTTCAACTTCATATTTTCATTTGAAGTAATCTGATGTGTTCATTTACTAGTAATACCCAAATTTATGTTGCAATAATTAATGTAATGCCAAACCAAATAAGTCATATTAAAATTATAAATTGTATTAAAATTACACATAAGATTGCACATAATCTTCATAAACTGATAAATTGTGTTAGAATTACACGTAAACTTTGTTGAAATTACACGCAAGGTTGCTATGTACCCCTAATAGAACTTAATGACAAATACACATAACATTTTAAAACACATAATATTCAATGTTTTTTTCCACTTCAACATCTAGTTCACTTGAATTTGAAGTTCTAACACAGCATCCCCTAACTCTTCATTTCTAACCCTTGATTTTTCGTACTGATTCTTAGTTATATCTAAATCCTTTGTTGTGCTTTTCAATCTATTAATCACTACTTGGTTTATGTCTTTTGCCAATTCCTCATGAAACAATCCGAAGAAACCACATCCTCTTTGCAAGGATTCCTGGAAATTTAAAAATTTGATCAAACTTTGTTTACCATTTTTTTACCTACCCAAACAAAAATTAGGACTTACCTTGTAATTGTGACAACCCCAAAATTTCTTTCCATAATAATTCTCAGTGGTTGTCGTACGAAGAACAATGTTATCTCCACAACATCAAAGTGGTGCAATTTGCAAGCTACTGTATACACATGACCCAACACTTTCATATTTCTTCAGGATCATTTGTGAAGAAGAATGCTTCGTATTCATGGAGAATGGAGCGAAACGACTTTAGCAATATGAAGACGAAGATAAAAACGCATCTGGAGCAGAGAAGATTTTCTCAAGTTAAGATAACGCATCTGGAGTAAAGACGATGGTGAAGAAATTTTACAAATAAGATGATGATAACATGCCAGCTCACCCGCTACATAGGTCAAGTTAACGAACGTTTGAGCCCAACCGACATGAGGGACTTCTTTGTTACATTTTGAAACTTAAGGTACCAATTTGATATGAAAAAAATTACGGGACCAAACTGAACCATGAACTATAGCTAAGAGAACAAAATGAGTATTTTGTATAATAGAATTTATAAATTTCAACTAAAAAACTTATAATAAAAATAAAATTCATGATACTTTAGGCTATACGTTGGAAATTATAACATTTAAATAAAAGTGAAATTATGATCATATGTTAAAGTCAAATAAAAATTTATTGTGACATTATTATCTTTGTAAGAGTTATTATTGTGTATTATTGTATAAGGATTGGTCATATTTTTTATAAACATTGTTAATATTTGAAACCGGAGGACTATTGTCGGTAATTTCTTAAAACCAAGATGTTATAACCATAGTTTTAGAATTCATATCCTTTCGGTCGGTTGGACCGGTTAGACTTGGAATCAAAGAGTAGAATGATTTAGTAAGGTTATTAGATCATTGTTTTCGACAAAAATTAATGTGACTCAGACGGTTCACTAGTCAGATCAGTGAACCTGTGGGTTTCTTAATCTGATGGAT
This sequence comes from Vicia faba, assembly GCA_948472305.1. Lineage (NCBI taxonomy): Eukaryota > Viridiplantae > Streptophyta > Magnoliopsida > Fabales > Fabaceae > Vicia > Vicia faba. Next base: position 993,761,352 of record OX451735.1, read on the forward strand.
TGAATGTTTTATGTTTTTTAACTTAAAAATAATTTTCATTCTTTAGTTTCATTTTCTTAACTTTTGGTGCTCTATTTTTAAATCCAGTTTTATTAATATATATAATTATCTTAATTATTTATAATAACGAAATAACATTACAATTATAAATATCAAATTTTATCAAATTTTAAGAATCTGACCAATAACCTTTTAAAATTATTTGGATTGTAATTTTACCTCTGCACCTTAAATCTCTTTGATGTTTAATTTACTTACAGAATATAAAGTTATATATTCTATAATTATAATTTTACAATTTTCATTATATTATATGTAAAATGTCATTTTGTCAACCTTTAGGAACATGTCGATGTAACATGTCATTTTGTCAACCTTTTGAAACACGTCTATGTAATATGTCATTCTATAAAACTTTTGCAACATGTCTATGTAACATGTCATTATGTCAACCTTTTGGAACATGTCTATGTAACATTTCAACTTCATATTTTCATTTGAAGTAATCTGATGTGTTCATTTACTAGTAATACCCAAATTTATGTTGCAATAATTAATGTAATGCCAAACCAAATAAGTCATATTAAAATTATAAATTGTATTCAAATTACACATAAGATTGCACATAATCTTCATAAACTGATAAATTGTGTTAGAATTACACGTAAACTGTGTTGAAATTACACACAAGGTTGCTACATACCCCTAATACAACTTAATGACAAATACACATAACATTTTAAAACACATAATATTCAATGTTTTTTCCACTTCAACATCTAGTTCACTTGAATTTGAAGTTCTAACACAGCATCCCCTAACTCTTCATTTCTAACCCTTGATTTTTCGTACTGATTCTTAGTTATATCTAAATCCTTTGTTGTGCTTTTCAATCTATTAATCACTACTTGGTTTATGTCTTTTTCCAATTCCTCGTGAAACAATTCGAAGAAACCACATCGTCTTTGCAAGGATTCCTGGAAATTTAAAAATTTGATCAAACTTTGTTTACCATTTTTTAACCTACCCAAACAAAAATTAGGACTTACCTTGTAATTGTGATAACCCCAAAATTTCTTTCCATAATACTTCTCAGTGGTTGTCGTACGAAGAACAATGTTATCTCCACAACATCAAAGTGGTGCAATTTGCAAGCTACTTTATACACATGACCCAACACTTTCATATTTCTTCAGGATCATTTGTGAAGAAGAATGCTTCGTATTCATGGAGAGTGGAGTGAAACGACTTTAGCAATATGAAGACGAAGATGAAAACGCATCTGGAGCAGAGAAGATTTTCTCAAGTGAAGATAACGCATCTGGAGTAAAGACGATGGTGAAGAAGTTATATAAATAAGATGAAGATAACATGCCAGCTCATCCGCTACATAGGTCAAGTTAACGAACGTTTGAGCCCAACCGACATGAGGGACTTCTTTGTTACATTTTGAAACTTAAGGAACCAATTTAATATGAAAAAAATTATGGGACAAAACTGAACCATGAACTATAGTTAAGAGAACAAAATAAGTATTTTGTATAATAGAATTTATAAATTTCAACTAAAAAACTTATAATAAAAATAAAATTCATAATACTTTAGGTTATACGTTGGAAATTATAACATTTAAATAAAAGTGAAATTATGATGATATGTTAAAGACAAATAAAAATGTATTGGGACATTATTATCTTTGTAAGAGTTATTAGTTTGTATTATTGTATAAGGATTGGTTATATTTTTTATAAACACTGTTAATATTTGAAACTGGAGGACTATTGTCCGTAATTTCTTAAAACCAAGATGTTATAACCATAGTTTTAGAATTCATATCCTTTCGGTCGGTTGGACCGGTTAGACTGTGAATAAAAGAGTAGAACGATTTAGTAAGGTTATTAGATCATTGTTTTCGACAAAAATCAATGTGACTCAGACGGTTCACTAGTCAGATCAGTGAACCTGTGGGTTTTCATTATCTGACGGATTGAATGTTTTATGTTTTTTGACTTAAAAATAATTTTCATTCTTTATTTTCATTTTCCTAAGTTTTGGTGTTCTATTTTTAATTCCAGTTTTATTAATATATATAATTATCTTAATTATTTATAATAACGAAATAATATTACAATTATAAATATCAAATTTTAGAAATATGAAGACGAAGATGAAAACGCATCTGGAGCAGAGAAGATTTTCTCAAGTGAAGATAACGCATCTGGAGTAAAGACGATGGTGAAGAACATATATAAATAAGATGAACATAACATGCCAGTTCATCGGCTACATAGGTCTAGTTAACGAACGTTTGAGCCCAACTGACATAAGGGACTTTTTTGTTGTGTTTTAAAACATAAGGAACCAATTTGATACGAAAAAAATTACGGGACCAAACTGAACCATGAACTATAGCTAAGAGACCAAAATGAGTATTTTGTCTAATAGAATTTATAAATTTCAACTAAAAAACTTACAATAAAAATAAAATTCATGACACTTTAGGCTATACGTTGGAAATTATAACATTTAAATAAAAGGTAAATTATGAAATATGTTAAAGTCAAATAAAATTTTATTGTGACATTATTATCTTTGTAAGAGTTATTAGTGTGTATTATTGTATAAGGATTGGTCATATTTTTTATAAACTTCGTTAATATTTGAAACCGGAGGACTGATGTCCGTAATTTCTTAAAACCAAGATGTTATTAACCAAAGTTTTAAAACTCATATCCTTTCGGTCGGTTGGACCGGTTAGACTGTGAATCAGAGAGTAGAATGATTCAGTAAGGTTATTAGATCATTGTTGTCGATAAAAATAAGTGTGACCCAGACGGTTCACTAGTCAGATCAGGGAACCATTGGGTTTCTTAATCTGACGGATTGCATGTTTTATGTTTTTTAACTTAATTATAATTTTCATTCTTTATTTTCATTTTTTAAGTTTTGTTGCTCTATTTTTAAATCCTGTTTTATTAATATATATAATTATCTTAATTATTTATAATAACGAAATAATATTACAATTATAAATATCAAATTTTATCAAATTTTAAGAATCTAACCTATAACCTTTTAAAATTATTGGGATTGTAATTTTACCTTTGCACCTTAAATCTCTTTGACGTTTAGTTTAATTAAATAAAATAAAGTTATATATTCTATAATTATAATATTACAATTTTCATTATATTCTATGTAATTTGTCATTTTGTCAACCTTTAGGAACATGTCTATGTAACGTGTCATTTTGTCAACCTTTTGAAACATGTCTATGTAATATGTCATTCTATCAAACTTCTGCAACATGTCTATGTAACATGTCATTATGTCAACCTTTTGGAACATGTCTATGTATTTTGGAACATATTCTATGTAACATGTCAACTTCATATTTTCATTTCAAGTAATATGATGTGTTCATTTACTAGTAATACCCAAATTTATGTTGCTACAATTAATAATATGCCAAACAAAATAAGTCATATAAAAATTATAAACTGTGTTAAAATTACACAAAAGATTGCACATAATCTTCATAAAATGATTAATTGTGTTAGAATTACACATAAACTGTGTTGAAATTACACACAAGGTTGTTACATACACTTAATATAGCTTAATGACAAATACACATAACATTACAAAACACATAATCTTTAATGTTTTTTTCCACTTCAACATCTTGTTCAGTTGAATTTGAAGTTCTAACACGCATCCCCTAATTCTTCATTTATAACCCTCAATTTTTCGTATTGATTCTTAGTTTCATCTAAATCCTTTGTTGTGCTTTCCAATCTCTTAATCGCCACTTGGTTTATGTCTTCTGCCAATTCCTCATGAAACCAATCGAAGAAACCACGTCTTCTTTGCAAGGATTCCTGCAAATTTAAAAAATTGATCAAACTTTGTTTACCATTTTTTGACATACCCAAACAAAAATTAGGACTTACCTTGTAATTGTGACAACCCCAAAATTTCTTTCCATAATTCTTCTCAGTGGTTGTCCTACGAAGAACAGTGTTATCTCCATAACGGAAAAGTGGTGCAATTTGCAAGCTAATGTATACACATGACCCAACACTTTCAGATTTCTCCAGGTTCATTTGCAAAGAAGAAAGCTTCGTATTCATGGAGAATGGACGAAACGACTTGAGCAATATGAAGACGGAGATGAAAACACATCTGGAGCAGAAAATATTTTGCGCAAGTGAAGAAAACGCGTCTGGAGTAAAGACAATGGTGAAGAACATATATAAATAAGATGAAGATAACATGTCAGCTCACCAGCTACATAGGTCAAGTAAACGAACGTTTGAGCCCAACTGACATAAGGGACTTCTTTGTTACGTTTTGAAACTCAAGGAACCAATTTGATACGAAAATAATTAAGGGACCAAACTGAACCATGACCTATAGTTAAGAGACCAAAATGAGTATTTTGTCTAATAGAATTTATAAATTTCGACGAAATTACTTACAATAAAAATAAAATTCATGAAACTTTAGGATATACGTTGGAAATTATAACATTTAAATAAACGGGAAATTATGAACATATGTTAAAGTCAAATAAAAATTTATTGTGACATTATTATCTTTGTAAGAGTTATTAGTGTGTATTATTGTAAAAGTATTGGTCATATTGTTTTATAAAATCCGTTAATATTTGAAACCGGAGGACTACTGTCTCTAATTTCTTAAAACTAAGATGTTATAACCATAGTTTTAAAATTCATATCCTTTCGGTCAGTTGGACCGTTTAGACTGTTAATCAGAGAGTATAGCGATTCATTATGATTATTAGATCATTGTTGTCGATAAAAATCAATGTGACTCAGACTGTTCACTAGTCAGATCAGTGAACCTGTGGGTTTCTTAATCTGACGGATTGATTGTTTTATGTTTTTTAACTTAATTATAATTTTCATTCTTTATTTTAATTTTCTTAAGTTTTGGTGGTCTATTTTTATATTCGGTTTTATTAATATATATAATTATCCTAATTATTTATAATAACGAAATAATATTACAATTATAAATATCAAATTTTATCAAATTTTAAGAATCTGAACTATAACCTTTTAAAATTATTGGGATTGTAATTTTACCTCTGCACCTTAAATCTCTTTGACGTTTAATTTAATTAAATAAAATAAAGTTATATATTATATAATTATAATATTACAATTTTCATTATATTCTATGTAATATGTCGTTTTGTCAACCTTTAGGAACATGTCTATGTAACATGTCATCTTGTCAACCTTTTGAAACATGTCTATGTAATATGTCATTCTATCAAACTTATGCAACATGTCTATGTAACATGTCATTATGTAAACCTTTTGGATCATGTCTATGTATTTTGGAACATATTCTTTGTAACATGTCAACTTCATATTTTCATTTCAAGTAATCTGATGTGTTCATTTACTAGTAATACCCAAATTGATGTTGCTACAATTAATAATATGCCAAACAAAATAAGTCATATTAAAATTAAAAACTGTGTTAAAATTACACATAAGATTTCACATAATCTTCATAAACTGATAAATTATGTTAGAATTACACATAAACTGTGTTGAAATTACACACAAGGTTGCTGCATACACCCAATATAACTTAATGACAAATACACATAACATTACAAAACACATAATCTTCAATGTTTTTTTCCACTTCAACATCATGTTCAGTTGAATTTGAAATTCTAACACAGCATCCCTTAATTCTTCATTTCTAACCCTCAATTTTTCGTACTGATTCTTAGTTTCATCTAAATCCTTTGTTGTGCTTTCCAATCTATTAATCACTACTTGGTTTATGTCTTCTGCCAATTCCTCATGAAACCAATCGAAGAAACCACACCCTCTTTGCAAAGATCCCTCCAAATTTAAAAAATTAATCAAACTTTGTTTACCATTTTTAACATACCCAAACAATAATTAGGACTTACTTTGTAATTGTGACTACCCAAAAATTTCTTTTCATAATTCTTCTCAGTGGTTATCCTACGAAGAACAGTGTTATCTCCACAGCAGCAAAGTGGTAAATTTTGCAAGCTACTGTATACACATGACCCAACACTTCCAGATTTCTTCAGGTTCATTTACAAAAAAGATTGCTTCGTATTCATGGAGAATGGAGCGAAACGACTTGAGCAATATGAAGACAGAGATGAAAATGCATCTGGAAAAGAGAAGATTTTGCGCAGGTGAAGAAAACGCGTCTGGAGTAAAGACGATGGTGAAGAACATATATGAATAAGATGAAGTTAACACGCCAGCTCACCAGCAACATATGTCAATTTAACGAACATTTGAGCCCAACTGACATAAGGGATTTCATTGTTGCCTTTTGAAACTTAAGGAACCAATTTGATATGAAAATAATTAAGGGACCAAACTGAACCATGACCTATAGTTAGGAGACCAAAATGAGTATTTTGTCTAATAGAATTTATAAATTTCAACGAAATAACTTACAATAAAAATAAAATTCATGATACTTTAGGCTATACGTTGGAAATTATAACATTTAAATAAAAGGTAAATTATGAAATATGTTAAATTCAAATAAAAATTTATTGTGACATTATTATCTTTGTAAGAGTTATTAGTGTGTATTATTGTATAAGGATTGTTCATATTTTTTATAAAATTCGTTAATATTTGAAACTGGAGGACTACTGTTTGTAATTTCTTAAAACCAAGATGTTATAACCATAGTTTTAAAATCCATATCCTTTTGGTCGGATGGACCGGTTAGACTGTGAATCAGATAGTAGAACGATTTAGTAAAGTTATTAGATCATTGTTGTCGATAAAAATCAGTGTGACTCAGACAGTTCACTAGTCAGATCAGTGAACCTGTGGGTTTCTTAATCTGACGGATAGAATGTTTTATGTTTTTTAACTTAATTATAATTTTCATTCTTTATTTTCATTTTTTAAGTTTTTGTGCTCTATTTTTAAATCCGGTTTTATTAATATATATAATTATCTTAATTATTTATAATAACGAAATAATATTACAATTATAAATATCACATTTTATCAAATTTTAAGAATCTAACCTATAACATTTTAAAATTATTAGGATTGTAATTTTACCTCTGCACCTTAAATCTCTTTGACGTTTAGTTTAATTAAATAAAATAAAGTTATATATTTTATAATTATAATATTACAATTTTCATTATAATCTATGTAATTTGTCATTTTGTCAACCTTTAGGAACATGTCTATGTAACATGTCATTTTGTCAACCTTTTGAAACATGTCTATGTAATATGTCATTCTATCAAACTTCTGCAACATGTCATTATGTCAACCTTTTGGAACATGTCTATGTATTTTGGAACATATTCTATGTAACATGTCAACTTCATATTTTCATTTCAAGTAATCTGATGTGTTCATTTACTAGTAATACCCAAATTTATGTTGCTACAATTAATAATATGCCAAACAAAATAAGTCATATTAAAATTATAAACTGTGTTAAAATTACACAAAAAAATGCACATAATCTTCATAAACTGATAAATTGTGTTAGAATTACACATAAACTGTGTTGAAATTACACACAAGGTTGCTACATACACCTAATATAGCTTAATGACAAATACACATAATATTACAAAACACATAATCTTTAATGTTTTTTTCCACTTCAACATCTTGTTCAGTTGAATTTGAAGTTCTAACACGCATCCCCTAATTCTTCATTTATAACCCTCAATTTTTCGTATTGATTCTTAGTTTCATCTAAATCCTTTGTTGTGCTTTCCAATCTCTTAATCGCCACTTGGTTTATGTCTTCTGCCAATTCCTCATGAAACCAATCGAAGAAACCACGTCTTCTTTGCAAGGATTCCTGCAAATTTAAAAAATTGATCAAACTTTGTTTACCATTTTTTGACATACCCAAACAAAAATTAGGATTTACCTTGTAATTGTGACAACCCCAAAATTTCTTTTCATAATTCTTCTCAGTGGTTTTCCTACGAAGAACAATGTTATCTCCATAACGAAAAAGTGCTGCAATTTGCAAGCTAATGTATACATATGACCCAACACTTTCAGATTTCTTCTGGTTCATTTGCAAAGAAGAAAGCTTCGTATTCATGGAGAATGGACGAAACGACTTGAGCAATATGAAGACAGAGATGAAAATGCATCTGGAGCAGAGAAGATTTTGCGCAAGTGAAGAAAACGCGTCTGGAGTAAAGACGATGTTGAAGAACATATATAAATAAGATGAAGATAACATGTCAGCTCACCAGCTACATAGGTCAAGTAAACGAACGTTTGAGCCCAACTGACATAAGGGACTTCTTTGTTACGTTTTGAAACTCAAGGAACCAATTTGATACGAAAATAATTAAGGGACCAAACTGAACCATGACCTATAGTTAAGAGACCAAAATGAGTATTTTGTCTAATAGAATTTATAAGTTTCAACGAAATTACTTAAAATAAAAATAAAATTCATGAAACTTTAGGATATACGTTGGAAATTATAACATTTAAATAAAAGGGAAATTATGAGCATATGTTAAAGTCAAATAAAAATTTATTGTGACATTATTATCTTTGTAAGAGTTATTAGTGTGTATTATTGTATAAGTTTTGTTAATATTTTTTATAAAATCCGTTAATATTTGAAACCGGAGGACTACTGTCTGTAATTTCTTAAAACCAAGATGTTCTAACCATAGTTTTAAAATTCATATCCTTTCGGTCGGTTGGACCGGCTAGACTGTTAATCAGAGAGTAGAGCGATTCATTATGGTTATTAGATCATTGTTGTCGATAAAAATCAATGTGACTCAGACGGTTCACTAGTCAGATCAGTGAACCTATGGGTTTCTTAATCTGACGGATTGAATGTTTTATGTTTTTTAACTTAATTATAATTTTCATTCTTTATTTTAATTTTCTTAAGTTTTGGTGGTCTATTTTTAAATCCGGTTTTATTAATATATATAATTATCCTAATTATTTATAATAACGAAATAATATTACAATTATAAATATAAAATTTTATCAAATTTTAAGAATCTGACCTATGACCTTTTAAAATTATTGGGATTGTAATTTTACCTCTACACCTTAAATGTCTTTGATGTTTAATTTAATTAAAGAAAATAAAGTTATATATTCTATAATTATAATATTACAATTTTCATTATATTCTATATAATATGTCATTTTGTCAACCTTTAGGAACTTGTCTGTTTAACATGTCATTAAGTCCAACTTTTGGAACATATCTATGTAACATGTCAACTTCTTATTTTCATTTCAATTAATATTATGTGTTCAATTACTAGTAATACCCAAATTTATGTTTCTAAAATTAGTAATATGCCAAACAAAATAAGTCATATTAAAATTAAAAACTGTGTTAAAATTACACATAAGATTGCAAATAAACTTCATAAACTGATAAATTGTGTTAGAATTACATATAAACTGTTTTGAAATTACACACAAGGTTGCTACATACATATAATATAGCTTAATGACATATACACATAACATTACAATACACATAACCTTCAATGTTTTTTTCCACTTCAACATGCATCCTGTTCATTTGAATTTGAAGTTCTAACACAGCATCCCCTAGTTCTTCATTTCTAACCCTGAATTTTTCATACTGATTCTTAGTTTCATCTAAATCCTTTGTTGTGCTTTCCAATCTATTAATCACTACTTGGTTTATGTCTTCTGCCAATTCCTCATGAAACCAATCGAAGAAACCACATCCTCTTTGCAAAGATCCCTGCAAATTTAAAAATTTGATCAAACTTTGTTTACCATTTTTTAACAGACCCAAACAATAATTAGGACTTAGCTTGTAATTGTGACAACCCCAAAATTTCATTCCATAATTCTTCTCAGTGGTTGTCCTAAGAAGAATAGTGTTATCTCCACAACGGCAAAGTGGTAAAATTTACAAGCTACTGCATACACATGACCCAACACTTTCAGATTTCTTCAGGTTCATTTGCAAAGAAGAATGCTTCGTATTCATGGAGAATGGAGCGAAACGACTTGAGCAATATGAAGACAGAGATGAAAACGCATCTGGAGCAGAGAATATTTTGCTCAAGTGAAGAAAACACATCCGGAGTAAAGACAATGGTGAACAACATATATAAATAATATGAAGATAACATGCCATCTCATCAGCTACATAGGTCTAGTTAACGAACGTTTGAGCCCAACCGACATAAGGGACTTCTTTGATATGTTTTGAAACTTAAGCAACCAATTTGATACGAAAAAAATTAAGGGACCAAACTGAACCATGACCTATAGTTAAGAGACCAAAATGAGTATTTTGTCTAATAGAATTTATAAATTTCAACGAAATAACTTACAATAAAAATAAAATTCATGACACATTAGGCTATACGTTGGAAATTATAACATTTAAATAAAAGGGAAATTATGAGCATATGTTAAAGTAAAATAAAAATTTATTGTGACATTATTATCTTTGTAAGAGTTATTAGTGTGTATTATTGTATAAGTATTGCTCATATTTTTTATAAACTTCGTTAATATTTGAAATCGGAAGACTACTGTCTGTAATTTCTTAAAACCAAGATGTTATAACCATAGTTTTAAAATTCATATCCTTTCGGTCGGTTGGACCGGTGTTGGCTGAAGATTTTGATAATGTTATGTAGAATTTAAAAAAGAGCTAAAAGTTCTGATCGAAATGGAATTAAAACACCACGCTTCGAAATTGCAGAAGCAGTGTTTCGAATGAGTGTGTCAAAGCTTGAAGCTTCGAACGGTGATCTTGGGAGCGTATCCAGAGGGATCTCGAAACAGCAGCGAAGCTAAGTCTGAGAAGAGCGTTCGAAGCAGAGAAACACCAAAGCATTTGAAATTTAAATGAAAGCGGGACTTTCAAAGTGTGAAAGTTATGTGTTGGAGCATTTGAGGACACGTGGAAAGATGAAAGGAGCATTGACTTGCATGTTCGAAACGTGGCATGATCTTGTAGCGAGACCGTTAGGGTCGAATTAGTATAAATAGAAGTCTTAGTGTTAGGATTTCGGTGTGTCATATCTGTTATACAAAATACTCAATAACATTCAAACTACCACATGGCAAGGGAAACGAATGCAAGAGAGATGTATGTATGATAGCACCATGTATTTTTAATTTAATAAAAGCCTTTCTACTATTTCCAGCACTTTCCTTCTTTTTCTTTCTGTCGAATAACATTTACAAGTTTCTTTATCTACTGTCTTTTCATTTCAAAGTCTTCTCTTCAAAGTTTTACATTTTACTGCATTCTTTATATTTCGAAGCACTTTATATTCCAGAGAACTTTTACGCTTTCAATGTCTTTACTTTCAAGTATTATTCTTCAAACATTTACTTTCACTTAAAACTCCTTTCTAGATTTCTTGCATTAAACGCTTTCTTCACATTTTAAACTTCCACATTCCAGAAACCTTTTGTGTTAAATGTTTTATGGATCGAAACCAGTTACTTCATTTTCCATACAGTTTTATATGTCTTTTCAATCAGCATCACAATTAGCAATCATTCGTATAACTTAGTTTTTACATACATTTTGACCATATTTTAAACTCTTAGAGAGAGGGATCGAAATAAACCAAACATTTATACAATAGCACCCATGAATAACTGTTCGATTGTGAGAGTAACCTTGATATCCAAGGAGTCCTAGGATCAATCTAGTCGATCCTGTGAGTTACCAAAGAGATTGAGTAGCGTTAATAAAGATTATTTGATAGTTTGGAAGACTAGCGGTTGTTTACCAGAAATCACTGGAAACAAATTGGCACACCTGGTGGGACCAATAGTTGGATATCAGAATTAAGGATTGTCGAGACATAGCCATCCCACAAACGTAGGAACCTAAGAAGTTTGCTGTTTTATGAACCTGAGAAGTGGTAAGATAACCAACAGCAACCAACCTTTATCCAGAAGAAAACGTTTGGACAAAATGTCTAATTCAGACAATCAACAGGGAGACCAAGGTGGCCCACAGGCAACAGGTACTAACGCGTCCATTTCGAGCGGAGCATCTAATGCAATCCCTTCGAATGCACAGGCTGTTGCATCTTCAACCAGTAACATGGCCACCAACGGAGTAAGTGGCGTATCAACCAATAGTTCGATCTTAGGAAATACTGGAACTATGGGCTACCCTGGGGGATTCGTTCCGCCACCTGGGACACAATCCCATTTCGCATCTCCATCAACTAGACCACCCGGCTTCGATGGGAATAGAATTAGAAGTTCTTCTTACGGAATGCCAACATCTTTTATGGCAGGTTTACACAATTCCACATCGAATTCGTCCCCACAACTAGGATCTGGGTCTGGGGCAAACCAATTTATGTCAAATAACCAAGGGTCAGTGGGTTATAGCACGTTGCCTACCCTAACCACAGATAACCAGTTGGCTTTTAGGCAATTGATGGATGAAAGCAACCACAATATGATAGGAGTGTTAGCGCAAACCATGCAGGAAATATTCGCCCCAATAGTTCAGAATGTGACTGTGACGAACAGGGAAAACACTGACAATATGAGTCGAATAGCAGATTTCTTTGCTCCCACAGAAAGGCGTAGGCAGAACCAGGCGGGATTTCGAACAAACGTGCCTGTTATAGAACAAATTGCCAACGACCCAATTCATAGACCACCCAGAGAAGAGGTTAACTTAGGGGCCAGAGCACCAAGGTTAGAAGCCCCAATAATGCCGGGCCCACAAAGGGAAATTATGGAACCAGGGGCAAGGATCGAAAGACCAGAAGCCCCAGAATTTCGAGGAGAACAACCTAGGGGAGTTGTTTTGGTTGGTCGAAACCAAGATGCCGATGCTGTCGTTCATAGGGTTCGAAACGATAACATCTTGGCAGAAAATAATCTGACCACCATGATAGAGAGGATCATGACCCAAAACGGCCTCAATATGGGAATGAGGAGGCCAAATTACGCGTCTCCTATATTAGATTGTATAATGCATACTGATTTACCAAGGGGATACAAAGTCCCTAAATTTACAAAGTTCGCTGGGGATACCAACGAGTCAACAGTCGAACACATAGCGAGATATTTAACCGAAGCGGGGGATATAGCAAATAATGAAGATCTTAGAATCAAATATTTCCCAAGTTCCTTGACAAAAAATGCTTTCACTTGGTTTACCACGTTGCCTCCTGGGTCTGTTGATACTTGGACCCTTTTAGAGAGATTATTCCACGAACAATTTTACATGGGACAATCGAAAATAAGTCTGAAGGAATTGGCCAGTGTTAAGAGAAAGTTCACTGAACCCATTGATGACTATTTGAATAGATTTAGGCTGTTAAAATCTAGATGTTACACAGTAGTCCCTGAGCATGAGTTAGTCGAAATGGCCGCTGGGGGATTGGATTACTCTATTCGAAAGAAATTAGATACTCAGCATTTGAGGGATATGGCTCAGTTAGCCGATAGGGTTCGACAGGTCGAAAGACTAAAAGCCGAAAAAGCCCGAGTCTTTAAGAATAGTAAGAAAGAAAGGATTTCCTATGTTGGAACTGAGGAAGCAGAAGAATATCCTGAATTCGAATTCGAAGAGGTCGAAATCGACCTCGCTGAATTAAAACAGGCCCCGCCTTACTCCTGCAAAATGTTAGTTCCTACGAAAGGGAAAGATATTGTTGAAAATGAGAAAAGTGATAAGTTTCCAAAGAAGGTTTACACCTTCGATGTCACTAAATGTGACGAAATCTTTGACTTGCTTGTCAAAGATGGCCAACTAATTGTGCCATCAAATGTCAAAATACCCCCTTTGGACCAAAGGAAGAAAAGGGGATTTTGCAAATATCATAGTTTCCTAGGCCACAAGACCTCACAATGTTTTCTTTTCAGGGATTTGATTCAAAACGCAATCAAAGATGGCAGATTAAAGTTTGCTGATAAGATGAAGATGAAAGTGGACGAAGATCCTTTGGACGTCGCAGACACCAACTACTCCGAGCCTGCGTGCATTGGAGAAGTCAACATGGTGGAAATTGATCGAAGCGACACCCTGACAGGAGAGAAAGATATTGAAGTCGAAAACTGGGTGATGGTCGAAGTCAGCGAGGAAGCCACTGAAGGCATCCAGAATACACCAGACACTTCGATTGCTGGACCTGTGGCTGGTGCAGGAGAAACCCAGGCTACTGAAGGCCAAGGGGATCACAATGAAGGATTTACACAAGTCACTGAGGGCTTGAGTTTGGAATTAGAGAAAGTACAAATTACGCAGCCAGTCCCCTCTCAGAAGGAAATATGGGACACTCTAGGGGAACCCAGTGGAAAATATGACTATCTGGTCAAATATTCTGCCCCAGAAAGTTCGAGGGTCCAGATCGAAGATATAAAGCCCACAGGATGGGGCGATGACGAAACAAAAGAGGGGGATTTGGAAATAAATATGGTGGACATGGAAAGACCCCGTTCTGAGATGAAGGAAGTGGAAAAATACTTAGAAAAAGAAAAGCATAGGATGGGGGACAATCACGCTGGAGATGATACTCTCAAAGACTATCTCATGTCATGCCACAAAGGAGATCCTGGCATGATACTGTGCCCTAGGTGCAGCATCCTCTGCAACCAAAGAATTGCTGCAAATTTCGAAAGGGTACAGAGGGCTCGAACTGGCAACAATTGGCGCCAGGATAACCAACTCTTCAGATGCTACCCCAAGGCTGGAGAGAGTTTATTGGAGTTTATTTTTCGCTGCTACAAGGGGGCAACTAAGTGCTTGGTGTGCCCAAGATGTTCCGCTGTATATGACCAAAGCATGGCTAGGGCCTTCGAAACGATCCCCTTCGCCCCTTGCTGGAGCCATCAAGAAACTGCCCAGATGGGTCCGCGTTTCGACAGCATATACAAACAGCGAAGACCTGATAGCCCTCACCCCAAAGTTGCTCGAAGAGTGACTTTCAAACTCCCTGCTGAAGTGCCAACCGATAGATGGCTGCAAGCCAGAAATGACAAAGGCAAAGACAAATGGAGGAATGCTGAACGAAATGCACGCCATGCTGTGACATACAGGAGGCAATTCAACACACAAAAAAGGGAGGAAGTCAGATTAGAAAATTACAAAGGAAGGAACCCCATGTCAAGATCCCAGTGGCGCAGACAGCAAAGGATTCGAAAGGCTGAAAGAGAAGCTGTGGCAAACAAAGGGGATACTTCAACAAAGATACAAGGTGAATCGAGCACCAATAAACCAAAAAGCCAGACGGAAGAGAAACCTCCAGTCAATAGAAGGCTTTTCTCTGAAGATCAACAAGACGGACCAAAGGAATACACTCCAGGCCCGGAAGAGGACGAAGATATGATAACAGATAACTTCGAATCGGAGGGGGAGTCCTCATTTAACCTGAACTGTAACGTAGTGTCTGTGCTTCCCTGCGAATTCGGGCAAGAAACCGAAATCAATGAATATGAGGAAGAAGACGCCACAGATCTAATGAAACATAGGCCCGTATGTTACTACGTGATGGACAATGGGGCTGTTGAAGAACAAAATGCGTTCTTCGAACGTCCAGAGCCTACAATGAAGAATCATCTCAAACCACTTTTCATTCGGGCGAAAGTGGGTGTCCATGGGGTGAACAAAGTTCTAGTGGATGGGGGTGCTGCAGTCAATCTGATTCCCCATTTCATGCTAAAAAGGTTGGAAATCCGCGAAGGGGATATCAAGCCCCATAATATGGTTCTATCCAATTATGAAGGAAAAGTGGGTAAAACACTGGGGGTGGTCCAGTTGGAATTAACAATAGGCTCAAGTTGCAGGCCCACCATGTTTATGGTTGTCGAAGCCAAGGCCAACTATAACTTACTGCTAGGAAGAGAGTGGATCCATGGCGTGGGAGCAGTTCCTTCGTCAATGCATCAACGACTAGTCCTGTGGAGAGATGACGGAATCGTGGAAAATATCGAAGCAGACCAGAGTTACTTTATGTCAACTGTTAATCTAGTTGACAAAAGGGATTATGATAAAAATCTGGCAAAGATTGCTCCATGTGTTCCAAATGATGAGATAAATGAAACTAGAAATGCCCACTACTACATGACACTTCGTCATGATGGACTCTACTGGGATAGAACAATAATTAGTGAAGAAGAGGAAGTTGAAGGTGCTATACCAAAACGGCCAGCAGGCTGGGACTTCGACAACCTTAACCATGACTGAGTCTACCTTTTTCGAAAGGATTTCGGCCTATGTGGCTGAGAATGAATCAAAAGCGGCCTTCGAGGCTGAAATAAATGAATCATTTGAAAAAACGAATGAAGTTAGTGGGGGGGGTTCGAAATGCTCACCCAGCGAAGAGTTGGAGATGGATCAAAGGTTAGATGCCATCTATGACAAAGAACCCTTAGGCTTCGAAAGGGATCCCATAAATTCAGGTGTCAAAATGTTGGCACAGGACCCACTCGAAGAAGTCAACTTAGGGGATGACAAAACAAAAAGAGTAACTTACGTAAGTGCCAAACTTAGCCCAGGCCTCAAGAAAAAAGTGATCGAAATCCTTAAGGAGAACAAAGATTGTTTCGCATGGGATTATGATGAGATGCCTGGTTTAAAGAGGGAGTTGGTCGAACATAGGCTGCCAATCAAAGATGGCAAGAGGCCCATCAAACAAACTCCCAGAAGATTCGCGCCAGCGGTTCTCACAAAAATTAAAGCTGAGATCGAAAGGTTGTTGCGCTGCAAATTCATCAGAACAACAAGGTACGTCGAATGGTTAGCAAACATAGTACCTGTTATCAAGAAAAATGGTTCTTTAAGGATTTGCATAGATTTTAGGGATTTAAATACTGCAACCCCTAAGGATGAATATTCCATGCCCGTGGCAGAAATGCTAGTAGATTCTGCTGCAGGATTCGAATACTTGAGCATGTTAGATGGATACTCTGGATATAACCAGATTTTCATTGCTGAAGAAGATGTTGCAAAAACAGCATTTCGTTGCCCAGGAGCCTTAGGCACCTATGAATGGGTGGTGATGCCTTTTGGTTTAAAAAATGCTGGGGCAACTTATCAAAGGGCGATGAATTCAATCTTTCATGACTTTATCGAAACCTTCATGCAGGTGTATATTGATGATATAGTCATCAAATCTATATCTGCAGAAGCACATTTGCATCATTTAAGCCAATCATTCGAGCGAATGAGAAAACATGGCTTAAAAATGAATCCCCTTAAATGTGCATTTTTTGTGCAGGCTGGAGATTTTCTTGGTTTTGTGGTCCACAAGAAAGGAATTGAAATCAACCAGAACAAAACCAAAGCCATAATGGAGACGAAAGCACCTGCGTCAAAAAGGGAGTTGCAATCTCTGCTAGGGAAAGTTAACTTCCTCAGAAGATTCATTTCGAACCTGAGTGGAAGGACTCAAGCTTTCTCTCCGTTACTTCGCCTGAAGCAAGGTCAAGCCTTCGAATGGAACGAAGCTCACCAGGAGGCGTTTGACAAAATAAAAGAATATCTTTCCCAGCCTCCTATGTTGTCTCCACCATCATGGGGGAAGCCCATGAGATTGTACATATCTGCCTCTGAAGTTAGCATAGGTAGTATGTTAGCACAAGAAGATAACAATGGCGTCGAAAGAGCCATATACTATCTAAGTAGAGTGCTGAATGATGCAGAGACCAGATATAGCAACTTAGAAAAGCTATGTCTCTGTTTGTATTTCTCTTGTATGAAACTCAAGTATTATATAAAACCTGTTGATGTTTATGTTTCGTCTCACTTCGATGTCATTAAGCATATGCTTTCAAAGCCAATAATGCATAGTAGAGTTGGAAAGTGGGCTTTGGCCTTAACAGAATACTCATTGACGTTCATGCCCTTAAAAGCTATGAAAGGTCAAGTGATTTCTGATTTCATTGTGGATCATTCGTTGGTTGAGCAGACAAGCATGAGTTACGTCGAAATGCAACCATGGAAATTGTACTTTGATGGTTCAACCCACAAGAATGGAAGCGGTGTTGGAGTCCTTCTAATTTCTCCTGAAGGAATTCCAACAAAATTCAAGTATAAATTGGATGGTCCTCGTTGTTCGAACAACGAAGCTGAGTATGAAGCGCTCATTGTTGGACTTGAAGCTTTGTTGGAATTGGGGGCAACCAGAGTCGAAATTAAAGGAGATTCTGAGTTGGTGGTCAAACAAATTACAAAAGAATATAAGTGCATAAAGGAAAATCTAATGGTATACTTCGTCATAGTCAATAGGCTATTGAGAAAGTTTGAATACATGGATATTCAACACATACCAAGATTAGAAAACCAAGAAGCGAATGACTTAGCGCAGTTGGCTTCAGGTTATAGAGTATCTACCAAGAATCTTAAGGATTTGGTCGAAATAAGGGGAAGAGTTATGGCTACTAGATTCACACCATCGGATCTGGAAAGTATGAGATTGGGATATGCCGAGAAACAGGGATTCGAAATTCTAGCCATAAATACTTTGTCAGATACAGATTGGCGAAGTCCATTAAAGAGTTATTTAGCAGACCCAACTCTAAAAGCAGATAGAAAAACAAAATATAGAGCATTGTCATACCTCCTCATGGGGAACGAATTGTTCAAAAAGACCCAAGAAGGTGTTTTATTGAAATGCCTAGGAGAAAGTGAGGCATATTTAGCATTGTCTGAAGTCCATAATGGGGCATGTGGGGCACACCAAGCAGGCCATAAAATGAAATGGTTGCTATTTCGATATGGTTTGTATTGGCCTAGCATGCTCAAAGATTGCATAGATTTCGCGAAAGGATGTGAGGAATGTCAGAAACACGCAGGAATTCAACACGCCCCCGCAAGTGAGCTGCATTCGATCATCAAACCATGGCCATTTAGAGGATGGGCATTAGACCTGATAGGCGAAATAAATCCTGCTTCGTCCAAAGGTCAGAAATATATCTTGGTAGGAGTAGATTATTTTACCAAATGGATTGAAGCTATACCTTTGGTAGTTGCTGATCAAGAGGCAATTATCGAATTTATACAAAAGCACATTATCTATAGGTTTGGATTACCAGAAAGTATAACTACAGACCAAGGTTCTGTATTTACTGGTAGAAAGATGCAAGGATTTGCCCAAGAAATGGGGTTTAGATTGCTAACATCAACACCATATTATGCTCAAGCAAACGGACAGGTCGAAGCGGCAAACAAAGTAATAATAGGATTAATCAAGAAGCATATTGGCAAGAAGCCAAGAAATTGGCACAAAACTCTGGACCAAGTGTTATGGGCTTGTAGAACATCTCCAAAAGAAGCCACTAACACCACTCCTTTTCAACTTACATTCGGCCATGATGCAGTGTTACCAGTAGAAATTCATCTGCAATCAGTTCGAATACAGAAACAAAACGAAATCCCAGCCGCGTTATATTGGGAAATGATGATGAATGAATTAGTTGAATTGGACGAAATTAGATTACATGCGTTGGATATTTTGATGAGGCAAAAAGAAAGAGTAGCCAGAACATACAATAAGAGGGTGAAGAAAAAAGTATTCGTTATTAATGACTTGGTTTGGAGAGTCATATTGCCTATGGATAAGAAGAACAAAGCATTAGGTAAATGGTCACCTCATTGGGAAGGACCTTTTCGAGTACTAAAAGTTTTCTCTAACAATGCCTACGAAGTCGAGGAACTCTTAGATGATAAACGTGTCCTAAAGGTTAATGGGAAATATTTAAAGAAATATAAACCAAGCCTGCGGGAAATTCGAATAGCAACAACGTAAACAAAGTATTATAAAGAAAGCCAAGATGGCAAGATAAGAATGCCAAAATGGCGTTGTTCGAATATTACATTGAAAGAACCAAAGTTATGATCAGATAGACAAAAAATCTAGAAATAAACATTATTTTTCAATCGAGTAAAGGTACTTCGAAATGTTTCAAGTCTCTGCTGAGCAAACCGCCTGGCACCTTCCAAGGTTGCCACTTCTCCTTTAAGTTGTTCTGCAGTCTCCATTTCTGCAAGCCCCCGGTTGAGAAGCTCTTCGAATTGGTTACCTGCAGGATTAGTTTCGAAGGCTAGTTGTTGTTCCTTAGCCTCCTTAACTTTCTGCTGAAGTTCCAGAATCTGCCTTTCCCAAATAAGAATGGACTCAGCTCGAGCCTCATATTCAGTTTTTGCTTGCTTCAGATGCATAGCCTGATCTTCAGCTTCTTGAGAAAGCTTCGAAGCTTGTTCATAGGCGGCATCCATAGCAAGACGTTTCTCGTGAACCTTCTTGGCAGCAGATTCGTCTTGGAGAAGATAGCCAGTTACGTTGTCCAGCAGATTTTGAAGATCAAACAAGAGAGTACTAACTGGCAAAGAGCAGCTGGAAAGATTAACCTTTGTAAGCAGCTCCTTCATAGTGTAGCAAGCAGTACTATCTTGCTTAAGCACTTCGAAGATATCCACATTGAGAATAGTTCTCCTAATTTTGTTGAGAAGAACAACTCTTTCATCTGTGGGAAAAGGATAGCTGGTTGAACTTGTACCAGCCCTAGCGAGTGGGATGCCCCTCTGGGCCAACTTTGCCTTCATGTACCCAATAGGGTCATTTCGCCTCAGAAGTGCCAGTTCCTCGTCAGTCATTCGAGACGGAGAGGATTGGGGGAATTCCACGCGTAGGGGAATCTCGTTTGTTTCAACCTTTGGGTTTTCGTTGATTGTATCACCATCCCCTTCATTTGCTTCGTGCTCTTGGTCTTCTTCATCCTCTACCAAATCTACCACTTCGATACCATCCTTTTCACCGCTATGTGCATTAGACTCCGTCTCGGCAGTCGAACCATCATTGTCATTTTCCCCATCATTGGCGTTTTCCTCCTCAGATTCTTCGTCTGCAGATTCTTCGAATCCTTGTCCAGAGTCAGCTTTTTCCTCTTCAGTCTGAGTATCCTTTGGATCCTCTTGAAGAGTTTCAAGAGGGGACTTTTGAAGAACCCTTTGTGAATCCTCTGCAGACGTTTGAGGTATGGTTTCGTTCACCTCTTTCAGAGGAATGGAGGTACCTTGGTCATCTGGCTGTTCAGAAGTTCCAGCCAAAACCGCCACGTTGGAAGAACCTTTGTTTTGGACCAAATTGCTGGAATCTCCTTGAGGAGAGGAGTTAAGCGGAACAGCAGCCCTGGACGGTGAGGTCGAAATAGTAGAAGTGGGATTCAGGATGTTCTGCAAGGAGCAGCAAAGTGTTAAAGGATGACACTCACCAAGGTGATAAGAAGTTAAACATTTTTAGAAGTTCGATTTACCTGTGGCCCCTCAGAAGAGAGGTTGCTAGCTATGCGTTCCAACTGTGGGTTGGAGGTCGAAGGTGGATTTTTGGATTTTGGTGAGGGAGCAGCATCCCTGGAGTCGAGTCCAGAGACACTAGTGGGAACAATACTTTTTGGTGTAGCTTTCTTTAGCTTCTTCTTCGAAGCAATGTTTGAGTTTCCTCCAGCAGTCAGATCTTCCCCAGTGGTGCTTGGTTTCCGCTTCTTGGGAGTAGTGGGGGGAAGCTTGTTGGTCTGAACGAAGTTTATCGAAGTTAGATATAAAAGGATTGAGTGAATTCGAAGCATAAAAAACTAAGTGATTACCGTTGGAATTGGGGCACTTGTTGTTGTTGGCGTTGTTGTTGTTGGTGTAGTTGCAGCAGCAGTAGTCGTTTCGGGAGTATTAGTCTTTTCGGTAGTTTCGATGGAGGCTTGAGAGGCACTCCCTTCCTTCGATTTCGAGGCAGTGGTCTTTATCTTGATAGCTGAAAATCAAAACATTTAAAGCAAAGGTTAAAGATTTGGAAAATAAAAGATATTTGGGAGTTTTTCCCAAGCATTCGCACCTGTGCCTTGATCAGATTTAATTGACATGGCAGAAAGGTCATATCGAAGATGTCCTGGGAAATCATGAAGCCAGTGTCGAGCCCATGTCACAGTCTCAGATGGCTTTGGTTTCCTTTGAAGATATTTGAACATCTCTTTGCAAGTAAACCACCATGGATATGGGGGAAACCAAGCCAGAGCCAGTTCTGAGGTAGGTAATCTGGGAAATTTAGGTGGATGCATTTCGAATGCCAACCTATACCTATCCTCAGGTGACAGCCCTGAAGGAAGTTTTAGCTTGGAAACTTTTTGTTTAAATTTTTCCTTCAAGGTCTCAGCCGCTCGATGCACAGTGGAGTCCAAGCGTGTGGGGTCGTAAGTAGTTTCGAAGTAATTTTGAAAAGCTTTTATTTCTTTGGCATGAGTAAACATACCTTTCTTTGCTGGTACCTGCACATCGAAGGCATCAATTAGTTTTTGTCGAATAGTAAGTGTATCGAACATACAAGTTTGATAAAACTTAATCCACCACTCCAGAAATCCTTTGGCCGCGAGATGAGTAGGTTCGAAGGCTATCAGTTCAAATTGGGCAAAGCCCTGATATTGTTCTTGTTGGATCTTGGCTTCCCTTGCCTTGAAAGTTCGACCAGATGTGATGGCGCTCTCAGTCTGGAACAAAGGTTCAGGAATCAGTTGGCATAGGCCAAACTGCCTCGAAACGAAGTTTGGTTGGTAGGCAAAGAGAAGAATTTGGTTCTTAGCTGGGGTTATCCTTGAAGAGATAAGTCTAGGAAGCAAGAAAGCTCTCCACACATCTTGGATTTCCTTACTCTTGATGGCTTCTGAGAGAGCCATGGTGAACCAAGAAGGTCCATGAGCCCTCGAAGCAAAGGGCGCCATGCTCTCTTCGAACTTGTGTCTTTTTGAGAATATCAAGATGTACTTCGAAAATTGAACCTTGAAGTCATCCTTGTCATCATTAGGGGTTAGTCTTCGAAGCCTAGTGCCTTCGACTATCCTATCACTTATTTCTGCATCTTGTTCGTCTATGGTGTTGGCAGTTGATAAAGAAGGTTCGAACATGGCGTTGAGCCATAATTGAAGTAACCAAAATGGGCCAGCTAAAAGAATGTTTTTGGAAGTGTGGGATTTGAGGCTCGAAACAGCTGACCTCAGGCTCTCATAGAGGTCAACTAAGAGTAATTCGCTTAGGCACACTTTGCGATTTTCATGTAAATCCCTAGCTAAAGGAATGAACCTACTAGCTACCTGCAGGGATCTACTGCAGAAAACGTACCTAGACAGCCACAGAGTTAAGAAAGCAATATGTTCTGTGTCAGACACATTATCCCCTTCAGCATGATAATGGCCGATAAATTTGGAGAAGCTGGCTAACTTGACTTCGAAGTCAATTATGCTTGAGTGCTCTTCATTGTCAGGAACATAGGTTTCCCCCACTGGCGACAACCCAGTAATGGCTGCTATATCGAAGAAGGTTGGGGTGATCATTCCACCTGGAAGATGGAAAGTGTTGTAGGTACTATCCCAGAAGTAGAGGGACGCAAATAGCAGAGGATGACTATAGGTGAATCCAGGTTTCGACAGCTTAATAAGGTTATAAATACCTAGTTCTTCCCATTGCTGGGATTTTTTGGCTTCTACTTTCGTAAACCAGTTTTGATAAGCAACATCAGCAGTAGGGCAAGATCGGAATGGTTTAAAATTGCTTTTTACATAATCCAAGATAAATGGGTCCTTGGGATGAACAGTTGAGGTTTCTGTGGTTTTCGGATTAAGAAATTCTACTGCCCTAGGGGCATCCATTTTGTTGAATAAAGGTTTGAAGTTATAACACACGGGAAAAATGGTCCTGGTGTCCTTTAGTATTTCAAAAACTGTAAGAGGGCCATTTAAGGCTAACCTCTTACCAGCGACATGGGTAGGGATGAGTACCTGTGATGCGTACAGCATTTCTTTTTCTTTGGAGATCATTTGAGGAGCAAGAGCAGATTGGCCTTGAATGGTGACGATTTTACTCTCCATAGTTGCTCCTGTAGTTTTTCCCTTCTTCTTGGAGGCTTTCTTGAGTTGAGATGATGTGGAAGAAGACATTTTTGTTGTTTGAGAGCTTAGAGCGTTTATGAGAGAAGAAGATTAAAATTCCAGAGTTTGAAAGGTTTAGAGTGTAAAGAAGGAAAAAGGAAGGTTAAATTGACGTTTTATAATAAGAAGATGAAACATCCACCGAGTGAAAGTATGATACGTGGAGATCATGGATTGGTGTGATGAAGAGGTGGCGAGAAGTTGATATAGGTAATAGGCGTGATTTTAAAAACAATCATTACTTATAACTGCACCATGCTGTGAAGTGACTTTGGGCGGTTAAGGTACCCAAAGGGTGCTATGATTGATGTGACTAGGGTCAAACGCATTAAATGCTATGATGATTCGAAGATCCTATCAAAATCTTGTATAAATGTTTAAAATAGGTATTTCTCAGGGAGATCGAAATACATATTTTAAAGGGGCAATTTGTTGGCTGAAGATTTTGATAATGTTATGTAGAATTTAAAAAAGAGCTAAAAGTTCTGATCGAAATGGAATTAAAACACCACGCTTCGAAATTGCAGAAGCAGTGTTTCGAATGAGTGTGTCAAAGCTTGAAGCTTCGAACGGTGATCTTGGGAGCGTATCCAGAGGGATCTCGAAACAGCAGCGAAGCTAAGTCTGAGAAGAGCGTTCGAAGCAGAGAAACACCAAAGCATTTGAAATTTAAATGAAAGCGGGACTTTCAAAGTTTGAAAGTTATGTGTTGGAGCATTTGAGGACACGTGGAAAGATGAAAGGAGCATTGACTTGCATGTTCGAAACGTGGCATGATCTTGTAGCGAGACCGTTAGGGTCGAATTAGTATAAATAGAAGTCTTAGTGTTAGGATTTCGGTGTGTCATATCTGTTATACAAAATACTCAATAACATTCAAACTACCACATGGCAAGGGAAACGAATGCAAGAGAGATGTATGTATGATAGCACCATGTATTTTTAATTTAATAAAAGCCTTTCTACTATTTCCAGCACTTTCCTTCTTTTTCTTTCTGTCGAATAACATTTACAAGTTTCTTTATCTACTGTCTTTTCATTTCAAAGTCTTCTCTTCAAAGTTTTACATTTTACTGCATTCTTTATATTTCGAAGCACTTTATATTTCAGAGAACTTTTACGCTTTCAATGTCTTTACTTTCAAGTATTATTCTTCAAACATTTACTTTCACTTAAAACTCCTTTCTAGATTTCTTGCATTAAACGCTTTCTTCACATTTTAAACTTCCACATTCCAGAAACCTTTTGTGTTAAATGTTTTATGGATCGAAACCAGTTACTTCATTTTCCATACAGTTTTATATGTCTTTTCAATCAGCATCACAATTAGCAATCATTCGTATAACTTAGTTTTTACATACATTTTGACCATATTTTAAACTCTTAGAGAGAGGGATCGAAATAAACCAAACATTTATACAATAGCACCCATGAATAACTGTTCGATTGTGAGAGTAACCTTGATATCCAAGGAGTCCTAGGATCAATCTAGTCGATCCTGTGAGTTACCAAAGAGATTGAGTAGCGTTAATAAAGATTATTTGATAGTTTGGAAGACTAGCGGTTGTTTACCAGAAATCACTGGAAACAACCGGTTAGACTGTGAATCAGAGAGTAGAATGATTCAGTAAGGTTATTAGATCATTGTTGTCGATAAAAATCAGTGTGACCTAGACGGTTCACTAGTCAGATCAGTGAACCTTTTTGGTTTCTTAAAATGACGAATTGAATGTTTTATGTTTTTTAACTTAATTATAATTGTCATTCTTTATTTTCATTTTCTTAAGTTTTGGTGCACTATTTTAAAATCTGGTTTTATTAATATATATAATTATCTTAATTATTTATAATACGAAATAATATTACAATTATAAATATAAAATTTTATCAAATTTTAAGAATCTCACCTATGACCTTTTAAAATTATTGGGATTGTAATTTTACCTCTACACCTTAAATGTTTTTGATGTTTAATTTAATTAAAGAAAATAAAGTTATATATTCTATAATTATAATATTACAATTTTCATTATATTCTATATAATATGTCATTTTGTCAACCTTTAGGAACTTGTCTGTTTAACATGTCATTATGTCCACCTTTTGGAACATATCTATGTATTTTGGAACATATCTATGTAACATGTCAACTTCTTATTTTCATTTCAAGTAATATTATGTGTTCAATTACTAGTAATACCCAAATTTATGTTTCTAAAATTAGTAATATGCCAAACAAAATAAGTCATATTAAAATTATAAACTGTGTTAAAATTACACATAAGATTGCAAATAATCTTCATAAACTGATAAATTGTGTTAGAATTGCACATAAACTGTTTTGAAATTACACACAAGGTTGCTACATACACCTAATATACCTTAAAGACATATACACATAACATTACAATACACATAACCTTCAATGTTTTTTTCCACTTCAACATCCTGTTCATTTGAATTTGAAGTTCTAACACAACATCCCCTAATTCTTCATTTCTAACCCTGAATTTTTCGTACTGATTCTTAGTTTCATCCAAATCCTTTGTTGTGCTTTCCAATCTATTAATCACTACTTGGTTTATGTCTTCTGCCAATTCCTCATGAAACCAATCGAAGAAACCACATCCTCTTTGCAAAGATCCCTGCAAATTTAAAAAATTGATCAACCTTTGTTTACCATTTTTTAACATACCCAAACAATAATTAGGACTTAGCTTGTAATTGTGACAACCCCAAAATTTCTTTCGATAATTCTTCTCAGTGGTTGTCCTAAGAAGAACAATGTTATCTCCACAACGACAAAGTGGTAAAATTTACAGGCTACTGTATACACATGACCCAACACTTTAAGATTTCTTCAGGTTCATTTGCAAAGAAGAAAGCTTCGTATTCATGGAGAATGGAGCGAAACGACTTGAGCAATATGAAGACAGAGGTGAAAATGCATCTGGAGCAGAGAATATTTTGCTCAAGTGAAGAAAACGCATCTGGAGTAAAGACGATGGTGAAGAACATATATAAATAAGATGAAGATAGCATGCCATCTCATCAGCTACATAGGTCTAGTTAACGAACGTTTGAGCCCAACCGACATAAGGGACTTCTTTGTTATGTTTTGAAACTTACGGAACCAATTTGATACGTAAAAAATTAAGGGACCAAACTGAACCATGACCTATAGTTAAGAGACCAAAATGAGTATTTTGTCTAATAGAATTTATAAATTTCAACGAAATAACTTTCAATAAAAATAAAATTCATGATACTTTAGGCTATACGTTGGAAATTATAACATTTAAATAAAAGGGAAATTATGAGCATATGTTAAAGTCAAATAAAAATTTATTGTGACATTATTATCTTTGTAAGAGTTATTAGTGTGTATTACTGTATAAGGATTGGTCATATTTTTTATAAACTTCGTTAATATTTGAAACCGGAGGACTATTGTCCGTAATTTCTTAAAACCAAGATGTTATAACCATAGTTTTAAAATTCATATCTTTTCGGTCGGTTGGGTCGGTTAGACTGTGAATCTAAGAGTAGAATGATTCAGTAAGGTTATTAGATCATTGTTATCGATAAAAATCAGTGTGACCCAGACGGTTCACTAGTCAGATCAGTGAACCTTTGGGTTTCTTAATCTGATGGATTGAATGCTTTATGGATTTTAACTTAATTATAATTTTCATTCTTAATTTTCATTTTCTTAAGTTTTGGTGCACTATTTTAAAATCCGGTTTTATTAATATATATAATTATCTTAATTATTTATAATACGAAATAATATTACAATTATAAATATAAAATTTTATCAAATTTTAAGAATCTGACCTATAACCTTTTAAAATTATTGGGATTGTAATTTTACCTTTGCACCTTAAATGTCTTTAATGTTTAATTTAATTTAAGAAAATAAAGTTATATATTCTATAATTATAATATTACAATTTTCATTATATTCTATATAATATGTCATTTTGTTAACCTTTAGGAACTTGTCTATTTAACATGTCATTATGTCCACATTTTGGAACATGTCTATGTATTTTGGAACATATCTATGTAACATGTGAACTTCTTATTTTCATTTCAAGTAATCTTATGTGTTCATTTACTAGTAATACCCAAATTTATGTTTCTACGATTAGTAATATGCCAAACAAAATAAGTCATATTAAAATTATAAACTGTGTTAAAATTACACATAAGATTGCAAATAATCTTCATAAACTGATAAATTGTGTTAGAATTACACATAAATTGTTTTGAAATTACACACAAGGTTGCTACATACAACTAATATAGCTTAATGACATATCCACATAATATTACAATACACATAATCTTCAATGTTTTTTTCCACTTCAACATCCTGTTCATTTGAATTTGAAGTTCTAACACAGCATCCCCTAATTCTTCATTTCTAACCCTGAACTTTTTGTACTGATTCTTAGTTTCATCTAAATCCTTTGTTGTGCTTTCCAATCTATTAATCACTACTTGGTTTATGTCTTCTTCCAATTCCTCATGAAACCAATCAAAGAAACCACATCCTCTTTGCAAAGATCCCTGCAAATTTAAAAAATTGATCAAACTTTGTTTACCATTTTTTAACATACCCAAACAATAATTAGGACTTAGCTTGTAATTGTGACAACCCCAAAATTTATTTCGATAATTATTCTCAGTGGTTGTCCTAAGAAGAACAGTGTTATCTCCACAACGTCAAAGTGGTAAAATTTACAAGCTACTGTATACACATGACCCAACACTTTCAGATTTCTTCAGGTTCATTTGCAAAGAAGAATGCTTCGTATTCATGGAGAATGGAGCGAAACGACTTGAGCAGTATGAAGACAGAGATGAAGACATATCTGGAGAAGAGAATATTTTGCTCAAGTGAAGAAAACGCATCTGGAGTAAAGACGATGGTGAAGAACATATATAAATAAGATGAAGATAACATGACATCTCATCAGCTACATAGGTCTAGTTAACGAACGTTTGAGCCTAACCGACATAAGGGACTTCTTTGTTACGTTTTGAAACTTATGGAACCAATTTGATACAAAAAATATTAAGGGACCAAACTGAACCATAACCTATAGTTAAGAGAACAAAATGAGTATTTTGTCTAATAGAATTTATAAATTTCAGCAAAATAACTTACAATAAAAATAAAATTCATGATACTTTAGGCTATACGTTGGAAATTATAACATTTATATAAAAGGGAAATTATGAGCATATGTTAAAGTCAAATAAAAATTTATTGTGACATTATTATCTTTGTAAGAGTTATTAGTGTGTATTATTGTATAAGGATTGGTCATATTTTTTATAAACTTCGTTAATATTTGAAACTGGAGGACTATTGTCCGTAATTTCTTAAAACCAAGATGTTATAACCATAGTTTTAGAATTCATATCCTTTCGGTCAGTTGGACCGGTTAGACTGTGAATCAGAGAGTAGAACGATTCAGTAAGGTTATTAGATCATTGTTGTCGATAAAAATCAATGTGACTCAGATGGTTCACTAGTCAGATCAGTGAACCTATGGGTTGCTTAATCTGACGGATTAAATGTTTTATGTTTTTTAACTTAATTATAATTTTCATTCTTTTTTTTATTTTCTTAAGTTTTGGTTCTCTATTTTTAAATCCGGTTTTATTAATATATATAATTATCTTAATTATTTATAATACGAAATAATATTACAATTATAAATATAAAATTTTATCAAATTTAAAGAATATGACCTATAACCTTTTAAAATTATTGGGATTGTAATTTTACCTCTGCACCTTAAATCTCTTTGTTGTTTAGTTTATTTAAATAAAATATAGTTAGATATTCTATAATTATAATATTACAATTTTCATTATATTCTATGTAATATGTCATTTTGTCAACCTTTAGGAACATGTCTATGTAACATGTCATTATGTCAGCCTTTTGGAACATGTCTATGTATTTTGGAACATATTCTATGTAACATGTCAACTTCATATTTTCATTTCAAATAATCTGATATGTTCATTTACTAGTAATACCCAAATTTATGTTGCTACAATTAATAATATGCCAAACAAAATCAGTCATATTAAAATTATACACTGTGTTAAAGTTACACATAAGATTGCACATAATCTTCATAAACTGATAAATTGTGTTAGAAATACACATAAACTGTGTTGAAATTACACAAAAGGTTGCTACATACACCCAATATAACTTAATGACAAATACACATAACATTACAAAACACATAATCTTCAATGTTTTTTTCCACTTCAACATCTTGTTCAGTTGAATTTGAAGCTCTAACACAGCAACCCCTAATTCTTCATTTCTAACCCTCAATTTTTCGTACTGATTCTTAGTTTCATCTAAATCCTTTGTTGTGCTTTCCAATCTATTAATCACTACTTAATTTATGTGTTCTGCCAATTCCTCATGAAACCAATCGAAGAAACCACATCCTCTTTGCAAAGATCCCTGCAAATTTAAAAAATTGATCAAACTTTGTTTACCATTTTTTAACATACCCAAACAAAAATTAGGACTTACCTTGTAATTTTTGCAACCCAAAATTTCTTTACATAATTCTTCTCATTGGTTGTCCTATGAAGAACAGTGTTATCTCCACAACGGAAAAGTGGTAAAATTTGCTAGCTATTGTATACACATTATCCAACACTTTCAGATTTCTTTAGGTTCATTTGCAAAGTAGAATGCTTCGTATTCATGGAGAATGGAGCGTAACGACTTGAGAAATATAAAGACGGAGATGAAAACGCATCTGCAGCAGAGAAGATTTTGCGCAGGTGAAGAAAATGCATTTGGAGTAAAGACGATGGTGAAGAACATATATAAATAAGTTTAAGATAACATGCCAGCTCAGCAGCCGCATAGGACAAGTTAACGAACGTTTGAGCCCAACCGACATAAGGGACTTCATTGTTACATTTTGAAACTTAAGGAACCAATTTGATACGAAAAAAATTAAGGGACCAAACTGAACCATGACCTATAGTTAAGAGACCAAAATGACTATTTTGTCTAATAGAATTTATAAATTTCAACGAAATAACTTACAATAAAAATAAAATTCATGATACTTTAGGCTATACGTTTGAAATTATAACATTTAAATAAAAGGGAAATTATGAGCATATGTTAAAGTCAAATAAAAATTTATTGTGATATTATTATCTTCGTTAATATTTGAAACCGGAGGACTACTGTCTGTAATTTCATTAATATATATAATTATCCTAATTATTTTTAATAACGAAATAATATTACAATGATCAATATAAAACTTTATCAAATTTTAAGATTCTGACCTATAACCTTTTAAAATTATTGGGGTTCTAATTTTACCTTTGCACCTTAAATCTCTTTGATGTTTAATTTAATTAATGAAAATAAATTTATATATTCTATAATTATAATATTACAATTTTCATTATATTCTATGTAATATGTCATTTTGTCAACCTTTAGGAACATGTCTATGTAACATGTCATTTTGTCAAACTTTTGAAACATGTCTATGTAATATGTCATTCTATCAATCTTTTGCAACATGTTTATCTAACATGTCATTATGTCAACCTTTTGGAACATGTCTATGTATTTTGGAACATATCTATGTAACTTGTCAACTTCATATTTTCATTTCAAGTAATCTGATGTGTTCATTTACTAGTAATACCCAAATTTATGTAGCTACAATTAATGATATGCCAAACAAAATAAGTCATATTAAAATTATAAACTTTGTTAATGTTACATATAAGATTGCACATAATCTTCATAAATTGATAAATTGTTTTAGAATTACACATAAATTGTGTTGAAATTACACACAAGGTTGCTACATACACCTAATACAGCTTAATGAAAAATACACATAACATTACAAAACACATAATCTTCAATGTTTTTTCCACTTCAACATCTTGTTCAGTTGAATTTGAAGTTCTAACACAACATCCCCTAATTCTTCATTTCTAACCCTCAATTTTTCGTACTAATTCTTAGTTTCATCTAAATCCTTTGTTGTGCTTTCCAATCTATTAATCACTACTTGGTTTATGTCTTCTATCAATTCCTCATGAAACCAATCGAAGAAACCACATCCTATTTGCAAGGATTCCTACAAATTTAAAAAATTGATCAAACTTTGTTTACCATTTTTTAACATACCCAAACAAAAAATAGGACTTACCTTGTAATTGTGACAACCCCAAAATTTCTTTCCATAATTCTTCTCAGTGGTTATCATACCAAGAACAGTGTTATCTCCACAACGGCAAAGTGTTGCAATTTTCAAGCTACTGTATACACATGATCCAACACTTTCAGATTTCTCCAGGTTCACTTGCGAAGAAGAATGCTTCGTATTCATGGAGAATGGAGCGAAACGACTTGAGCAATATGAAGACAGAGATGAAAATGCATCTGGAGCAGAGAAGATTTTTCTCAAGTGATGAAAATGCATCTGGAGTAAAGTCGATGGTGATGAACACATATAAATAAGATGAAGATAACATGCCAGCTCACCAGCTACATAGGTCAAGTTAACGAACGTTTGAGCCAAACTGACATAAGGGACTTCTTTGTTACGTTTTGAAACTTAAGGAACCAATTTGATACGAAAAAATATTAAGGGACCAAACTGAACCATGACCTATAGTTAAGAGACCAAAATGAGTATTTTGTCTAATAGAATTTATAAATTTCAACGAAATAACTTCTAATAAAAATGAAATTCATGATACTTTAGGCTATACGTTGGAAATTATAATATTTAAATAAAAGGGAAATTATGAGCTTATGTTAAAGTCAAAGAAAAAATTATTGTGACATTATTATCTTTGTAAGTATTATTAGTGTGTATTATTGTATAAGGATTTGTCATATTTTTTATAAACTCCGTTAATATTTGAAACTGGAGGACTATTGTCTATAATTTCTTAAAACCAAGATGTTATAACCATAGTTTTAAAATTCATATCCTTTCGGTCGGTTGGACCGGTTAGACTGTGAATCAGAGAGTAGAACGATTAAGTAAGGTTATTAGATCATTTTTGTCGATAAAAATCAGTGTGACTCAGACGGTTCACTAGTCAGATCAATGAACATGTGGGTTTCTTAATCTGACGGAGTGAATGTTTTATGTTTTTTTACTTAAAAATCATTTTCATTCTTAATTTTCATTTTTTTATGTTTTGGTGCTCTATTTTTAAATATGTTTATATATATATATATATATATATATATATATATATATATATATATATATATATATATATATATATATATATATATATATATATATATATATATATATATATATATATATATATATATATATATATATATATATATATATATATATATATATATATATATATATATATATATATATATATATATATATATATATATATAATCATCTTAATTATTTATAATAACGAAATAATATTACAATTATAAATATAAATTTTTTTCAAATTTTAATAATCTGACCTATAACCTTTTAAAATTATTGGGATTCTAATTTTACCTTTGCACCTTAAATCTCTTTGATGTTTAATTTAATTAATGAAAATAAATTTATATATTCTATAATTATAATATTACAATTTTCATTATATTCTATGTAATATGTCATTTTGTCAACCTTTAGGAACATGTCTATGTAACATGTCATTTTGTCAAACTTTTGAAACATGTCTATGTAATATGTCATTCTATCAATCTTTTGCAACATGTTTATGTAACATGTCATTATGTCAACCTTTTGGAACATGTTTATGTATTTTGGAACATATCTATGTAACTTGTCAACTTCATATTTTCATTTCAAGTAATCTGATGTGTTCATTTACTAGTAATACCCAAATTTATGTGGCTACAATTAATGATATGCCAAACAAAATAAGTCATATTAAAATTATAAACTTTGTTAATATTACATATAAGATTGCACATAATCTTCATAAACTGATAAATACACATAAACTGTGTTGAAATTATACACAAGGTCTACATACACCTAATACAGCTTAATGAAAAATACACATAACATTACAAAACACATAATCTTCAATGTTTTTTCCACTTCAACATCTTGTTCAGTTGAATTTGAAGTTCTAACACAACATCCCCTAATTCTACATTCCTAACCCTCAATTTTTCGTACTGATTCTAAGTTTCATCTAAATCCTTTGTTGTGCTTTCCAATCTATTAATCACTACTTGGTTTATGTCTTCTATCAATTCCTCATGAAACCAATCGAAGAAACCATATCCTATTTGAAAGGATTCCTACAAATTTAAAAAATTGATCAAACTTTGTTTACCATTTTTTAACATACCCAAACAAAAAATAGGACATACCTTGTAATTGTGACAACCCCAAAATTTCTTTCCATAATTCTTCTCAGTGGTTATCCTACAAAGAACAGTGTTATCTCCACAACGGCAAAGTGTTGCAATTTTCAAGCTACTCTATACACATGATCCAACACTTTCAGATTTCTTCAGGTTCACTTGCGAAGAAGAATGCTTCGTATTCATGGAGAATGGAGCGAAACGACTTGAGCAATATGAAGACGGAGATGAAAACGCATCTGGAGCAGAGAAGATTTTTCTCAAGTGATGAAAACGCATCTGGAGTAAAGTCGATGGTGATGAACACATATAAATAAGATGAAGATAACATGCCAGCTCACCAGCTACATAGGTCAAGTTAACGAACGTTTGAGCCCAACTAACATAAGGGACTTCTTTGTTACGTTTTGAAACTTAAGGAACCAATTTGATACGAAGAAAATTAACGGACCAAACAGAACCATGATCTATAGTTAAGAGACCAAAATGAGTATTTTGTCTAATAGAATTTATAAATTTCAACAAAATAACTTACAATAAAAATAAAATTCATGATACTTTAGGCTATACGTTGGAAATTATAATATTTAAATAAAAGGGAAATTATGAGCTTATGTTAACGTCAAATAAAAATTTATTGTGACATTATTATCTTTGTAAGAGTTATTAGTGTGTATTATTGTATAAGGATTGGTCATATTTTTTATAAACTCCGTTAATATTTGAAACCGGAGGACTACTGTCTGTAATTTCTTAAAACCAAGATGTTATAACCATAGTTTTAAAATTCATATCCTTTCGGTCGGTTGGACCGGTTACACTGTGAATCAAAGAGTAGAATGATTAAGTAAGGTTATTAGATCATTGTTGTCTATAAATATCAGTGTAACTCAGACGGTTCACTAGTCAGATCAATGAACATGTGGGTTTCTTAATCTGACGGGGTGAATGTTTTACGTTTTTTTACTTAAAAATAATTTTCATTCTTTATTTTCATTTTCTTAAGTTTTGGTGCTCTATTTTTAAATCCAGTCTTATTAATATATATATATATATATATATATATATATATATATATATATATATATATATATATATATATATATATATATATATATATATATATATATATATATATATATATATATATATATATTGTGTTAATTATTTATAATAACAAAATAATATTACAATTTTAAATATGAAATTTTATCAAATTTTAAGAATCTGACCTATAACATTTTAAAATTATTGGGATTGTAATTTTACCTCTGCACCTTAAATCTCTTTGATGTTTAATTTAATTAATGAAAATAAATTTATATATTCTATAATTATAATATTACAATTTTCATTATATTCTATG
The DNA here is from genome assembly GCA_948472305.1 of Vicia faba. Lineage (NCBI taxonomy): Eukaryota > Viridiplantae > Streptophyta > Magnoliopsida > Fabales > Fabaceae > Vicia > Vicia faba. The sequence continues at coordinate 993,797,104 of OX451735.1, forward strand.
TAACATGTCATTTTGTCAACCTTTTGAAACATGTCTATGTAATATGTCATTCTGTCAAACTTTTGCAACATGTTTATGTAACATGTCATTATGTCAACCGTTTGGAACATGTGTATGTATTTTGGAACATATCTATGTAACATGTCAACTTCATATTTTCATTTCAAGTAATCTGATGTGTTCATTTACTAGTAATACCCAAATTTATGTGGCTACAATTAATGATATGCCAAACAAAATAAGTCATATTAAAATTATAAATTGTGTAAAAATTACATATAAGATTGCACATAATCTTATAAACTGATAAATTGTTTTAGAATTACACATAAACTGTGTTGAAATTACACACAAGGTTGCTACATACACCTAATACAGCTTAATGACAAATACACATTACATTACAAAACACATAATCTTCAATGTTTTTTCCACTTCAACATCTTGTTAAGTTGAATTTGAAGTTCTAACATAACATCCTCTAATTCTTCATTTTTAACCCTCAATTTTTCGTACTGATTCCTAGTTTCATCTAAATCCTTTGTTGTGCTTTCCAATATATTAATCACTACTTGGTTTATGTCTTCTGTCAATTCCTCATGAAACCAATCGAAGAAACCACATCCTCTTTGAAATGATTACTACAAATTTAAAAAATTGATCAAGCGTTGTTTACCATTTTTTAAAATACCCAAACAAAAAATAGGACTTACCTTGTAATTGTGACAACCCCAAAATTTCTTTCCATTATTCTTCTCAGTGGTTGTCCTACAAAGAACAGTGTTATCTCCACAACGACAAAGTGTTGCAATTTTCAAGCTACTCTATACACATGATCCAACACTTTCAGATTTCTTCAGGTTCACTTGCGAAGAAGAATGCTTCGTATTCATGGAGAATGGAGCGAAACGACTTGAGCAATATGAAGACGGAGATGAAAACGCATCTGGAGCAGAGAAGATTTTTCTCAAGTGATGAAAACGCATCTGGAGTAAAGTCGATGGTGATGAACACATATAAATAAGATGAAGATAACATGCCAGCTCACCAGCTACATAGGTCAAGTTAACGAACGTTTGAGCCCAACTGACATAAGGGACTTCTTTGTTACGTTTTGAAACTTAAGGAACCAATTTGATACGAAGAAAATTAAGGGACCAAACAGAACCATGATCTATAGTTAAGAGACCAAAATGAGTATTTTGTCTAATAGAATTTATAAATTTCAACAAAATAACTTACAATAAAAATAAAATTCATGATACTTTAGGCTATACGTTGGAAATTATAATATTTAAATAAAAGGGAAATTATGAGCTTATGTTAACGTCAAATAAAAATTTATTGTGACATTATTATCTTTGTAAGAGTTATTAGTGTGTATAATTGTATAAGGATTGGTCATATTTTTTATAAACTCCGTTAATATTTGAAACCGGAGGACTACTGTCTGTAATTTCTTAAAACCAAGATGTTATAACCATAGTTTTAAAATTCATATCCTTTCGGTCGGTTGGACCGGTTACACTGTGAATCAAAGAGTAGAATGATTAAGTAAGGTTATTAGATCATTGTTGTCTATAAATATCAGTGTAACTCAGACGGTTCACTAGTCAGATCAATGAACATGTGGGTTTCTTAATCTGACGGGGTGAATGTTTTACGTTTTTTTACTTAAAAATAATTTTCATTCTTTATTTTCATTTTCTTAAGTTTTGGTGCTCTATTTTTAAATCCAGTCTTATTAATATATATATATATATATATATATATATATATATATATATATATATATATATATATATATATATATATATATATATATATATATATATATATATATATATATATATATATATATATATATATATATATATATATATATAATTGTGTTAATTATTTATAATAACAAAATAATATTACAATTTTAAATATGAAATTTTATCAAATTTTAAGAATCTGACCTATAACATTTTAAAATTATTGGGATTGTAATTTTACCTCTGCACCTTAAATCTCTTTGATGTTTAATTTAATTAATGAAAATAAATTTATATATTCTATAATTATAATATTACAATTTTCATTATATTCTATGTAACATGTCATTTTGTCAACCTTTTGAAACATGTCTATGTAATATGTCACTCTGTCAAACTTTTGCAACATGTTTATGTAACATGTCATTATGTCAACCGTTTGGAACATGTGTATGTATTTTGGAACATATCTATGTAACATGTCAACTTCATATTTTCATTTCAAGTAATCTGATGTGTTCATTTACTAGTAATACCCAAATTTATGTGGCTACAATTAATGATATGCCAAACAAAATAAGTCATATTAAAATTATAAATTGTGTAAAAATTACATATAAGATTGCACATAATCTTCATAAACTGATAAATTGTTTTAGAATTACACATAAACTGTGTTGAAATTACACACAAGGTTGCTACATACACCTAATACAGCTTAATGACAAATACACATTACATTACAAAACACATAATCTTCAATGTTTTTTCCACTTCAACATCTTGTTAAGTTGAATTTGAAGTTCTAACATAACATCCTCTAATTCTTCATTTTTAACCGTCAATTTTTCGTACTGATTCCTAGTTTCATCTAAATCCTTTGTTGTGCTTTCCAATATATTAATCACTACTTGGTTTATGTCTTCTGTCAATTCCTCATGAAACCAATCGAAGAAACCACATCCTCTTTGAAATGATTACTACAAATTTAAAAAATTGATCAAGCGTTGTTTACCATTTTTTAACATACCCAAACAAAAAATAGGACTTACCTTGTAATTGTGACAACCCCAAAATTTCTTTCCATTATTCTTCTCAGTGGTTGTCCTACAAAGAACAGTGTTATCTCCACAACGGCAAAGTGTTGCAATTTTCAAGCTACTCTATACACATGATCCAACACTTTCAGATTTCTTCAGGTTCACTTGCGAAGAAGAATGCTTCGTATTCATGGAGAATGGAGCGAAACGACTTGAGCAATATGAAGACGGAGATGAAAACGCATTTGGAGCAGAGAAGATTTTTCTCAAGTGATGAAAACGCATCTGGAGTAAAGTCGATGGTGATGAACACATATAAATAAGATGAAGATAACATGCCAGCTCACCAGCTACATAGGTCAAGTTAACGAACGTTTGAGCCCAACTGACATAAGGGACTTCTTTGTTACGTTTTGAAACTTAAGGAACCAATTTGATACGAAGAAAATTAAGGGACCAAACAGAACCATGATCTATAGTTAAGAGACCAAAATGAGTATTTTGTCTAATAGAATTTATAAATTTCAACAAAATAACTTACAATAAAAATAAAATTCATGATACTTTAGGCTATACGTTGGAAATTATAATATTTAAATAAAAGGGAAATTATGAGCTTATGTTAACGTCAAATAAAAATTTATTGTGACATTATTATCTTTGTAAGAGTTATTAGTGTGTATTATTGTATAAGGATTGGTCATATTTTTTATAAACTCCGTTAATATTTGAAACCGGAGGACTACTGTCTGTAATTTCTTAAAACCAAGATGTTATAACCATAGTTTTAAAATTCATATCCTTTCGGTCGGTTGGACCGGTTACACTGTGAATCAAAGAGTAGAATGATTAAGTAAGGTTATTAGATCATTGTTGTCTATAAATATCAGTGTAACTCAAACGGTTCACTAGTCAGATCAATGAACATGTGGGTTTCTTAATCTGACGGGGTGAATGTTTTACGTTTTTTTACTTAAAAATAATTTTCATTCTTTATTTTCATTTTCTTAAGTTTTGGTGCTCTATTTTTAAGATGTGTGTGTGTGTAATTATGTTAATTATTTATAATAACCAAATAATATTACAATTATAAATATGAAATTTTATAAAATTTTAAGAATCTGACCTATAACATTTAAAAATTATTGGGATTGTAATTTTACCTCTGCACCTTAAATCTCTTTGATGTTTAATTTAATTAAAGAAAATAAATTTATATATTCTATAATTATAATATGACAATTTTCATTATATTCTATGTAATATGTCATTTTGTCAACCTCTAGGAACATGTCTATGTAACATGTCATTTTGTCAACCTTTTGAAACATGTCTATGTAATATGTCATTCTATCAAACTTTTGCAACATGTTTATGTAACATGTCATTATGTCAACCTTTTGGAACATGCCTATGTATTTTTGAACATATCTATGTAACATGTCAAGTTTGTATTTTCATTTCAAGTAATCTGATGTGTTCATTTACTAGTAATACCCAAATTTATGTGGCTACAATTCATTATATGCCAAACAAAATAAGTCATATTAAAATTATAAACTGTGTTAAAATTACACAAAAGATTGCACATAATCTTGATAAACTGATAAATTGTGTTAGAATTACACGTAAACTGTGTTGACATTACACACAAGGTGGCTACATACACCTAATACAGCTTAATAACAAATACACATTACATTACAAAACACATAATCTTCAATGTTTTTTCCACTTCAACATCTTGTTAAGTTGAATTTGAAGTTCTAACACATCATCCCCTAATTCTTCATTTCTAACCCTCAATTTTTCGTATTGATTCTTAGTTTCATCTAAATCCTTTGTTGTGCTTTCCAATCTATTAATCACTACTTGGTTTATGTCTTTTGCCAATTCCTCATGAAATAATTCGAAGAAACCACATCCTCTTTGCAAGGATTCCTGGAAATTTAAAAAATTGATCAAACTTTGTTTACCATTTTTTAACCTACCCAAACAAAAATTAGGACTTACCTTGTAATTGTGACAACCCCAAAATTTCTTTCCATAATAATTCTCAGTGGTTGTCGTACGAAGAACAATGTTATCTACACAACATCAAAGTGGTGCAATTTGCAAGCTACTGTATACACATGACCCAACACTTTCATATTTCTTCAGGATCATTTTTGAAGAAGAAAGCTTCGTATTCATGGAGAATGGAGCGAAACGACTTTAGCAATATGAAGACGAAGATAAAAACGCATCTGGAGCAGAGAAGATTTTCTCAAGTTAAGATAACGCATCTGGAGTAAAGACGATGGTGAAGAAATTATACAAATAAGATGATGATAACATGCCAGCTCACCCGCTACATAGGTCAAGTTAACGAACGTTTGAGCCCAACCGACATGAGGGACTTCTTTGTTACATTTTGAAACTTAAGGAACCAATTTGTTACGAAAAAAATTACGGGACCAAACTGAACCATGAACTATAGCTAAGAGAACAAAATGAGTATTTTGTATAATAGAATTTATAAATTTCAACTAAAAAACTTATAATAAAAATAAAATTCATGATACTTTAGGCTATACGTTGGAAATTATAACATTTAAATAAAAGTGAAATTATGATCATATGTTAAAGTCAAATAAAAATTTATTGTGACATTATTATCTTTGTAAGAGTTATTATTGTGTATTATTGTATAAGGATTGGTCATATTTTTTATAAACATTGTTAATATTTGAAACCGGAGGACTATTGTCCGTAATTTCTTAAAATCAAGATGTTATAACCATAGTTTTAGAATGCATATCCTTTCGGTCGGTTGGACCGGTTAGACTTGGAATCAAAGAGTAGAACGATTTAGTAAGGTTATTAGATCATTGTTTTCGACAAAACATAATGTGACTCAGACGGTTCACTAGTCAGATCAGTGAACCTGTGGGTTTCTTAATCTGATGGATTGAATGTTTTATGTTTTTTGACTTAAAAATAATTTTCATTCTTTAGTTTCATTTTCTTAACTTTTGGTGCTCTATTTTTAAATCCAGTTTTATTAATATATATAATTATCTTAATTATTTATAATAACGAAATAATATTACAATTATAAATATCAAATTTTATCAAATTTTAAGAATCTGACCAATAACCTTTTAAAATTATTTGGATTGTAATTTTACCTCTGCACCTTAAATCTCTTTGATGTTTAATTTACTTACAGAATATAAAGTTATATATTCTATAATTATAATTTTACAATTTTCATTATGTTATATGTAAAATGTCATTTTGTCAACCTTTAGGAACATGTCGATGTAACATGTCATTTTGTCAACCTTTTGAAACACGTCTATGTAATATGTCATTCTATAAAACTTTTGCAACATGTCTATGTAACATGTCATTATGTCAACCTTTTGGAACATTTCTATGTAACATTTCAACTTCATATTTTCATTTGAAGTAATCTGATGTGTTCATTTACTAGTAATACCCAAATATATGTTGCAATAATTAATGTAATGCCAAACCAAATAAGTCATATTAAAATTATAAATTGTATTAAAATTACACATAAGATTGCACATAATCTTCATAAACTGATAAATTGTGTTAGAATTACACGTAAACTGTGTTGAAATTACACACAAGGTTGCTACATACCCCTAATACAACTTAATGACAAATACATATAACATTTTAAAACACATAATATTCAATGTTTTTTTCCACTTCAACATCTAGTTCACTTGAATTTGAAGTTCTAACACAGCATCCCCTAACTCTTCATTTCTAACCCTTGATTTTTCGTACTGATTCTTAGTTATATCTAAATCCTTTGTTGTGCTTTTCAATCTATTAATCACTACTTGGTTTATGTCTTTTGCCAATTCCTCGTGAAACAATTCGAAGAAACCACATCCTCTTTGCAAGGATTCCTGGAAATTTAAAAATTTGATCAAACTTTGTTTACCATTTTTTAACCTACCCAAACAAAATTTAGGACTTACCTTGTAATTGTGACAACCCCAAAATTTCTTTCCATAATACTTCTCAGTGGTTGTCGTACGAAGAACAATGTTATCTCCATAACATCAAAGTGGTGCAATTTGCAAGCTACTGTATACACATGACCCAACACTTTCATATTTCTTCAGGATCATTTGTGAAGAAGAATGCTTCGTATTCATGGATAGTGGAGTGAAACGACTTTAGTAATATGAAGACGAAGATGAAAACGCATCTGGAGCAGAGAAGATTTTATCAAGTGAAGATAACGCATCTGGAGTAAAGACGATGGTGAAGAAGTTATATAAATAAGATGAAGATAACATGCCAGCTCATCCGCTACATAGGTCAAGTTAACGAACGTTTGAGCCCAACTGACATGAGGGACTTCTTTGTTACATTTTGAAACTTAAGGAACCAATTTAATATGAAAAAAATTACGGGACAAAACTGAACCATGAACTATAGTTAAGAGAACAAAATGAGTATTTTGTATAATAGAATTTATAAATTTCAACTAAAAAACTTATAATAAAAATAAAATTCATGATACTTTAGGTTATACGTTGGAAATTATAAAATTTAAATAAAAGTGAAATTATGATCATATGTTAAAGACAAATAAAAATGTATTGCGACATTATTATCTTTGTAACAATTATTAGTTTGTATTATTGTATAAGTTTTGTTAATATTTTTTATAAACACTGTTAATATTTTAAACTGGAGGACTATTGTCCGTAATTTCTTAAAACCAAGATGTTATAACCATAGTTTTAGAATTCATATCCTTTCGGTCGGTTGGACCGGTTAGACTGTGAATAAAAGAGTAGAACGATTTAGTAAGGTTATTAGATCATTGTTTTCGACAAAAATCAATGTGACTCAGACGGTTCACTAGTCAGATCAGTGAACCTGTGGGTTTTCATTATCTGACGGATTGAATGTTTTATGTTTTTTGACTTAAAAATAATTTTCATTCTTTATTTTCATTTTCTTAAGTTTTGGTGTTCTATTTTTAATTCCAGTTTTATTAATATATATAATTATCTTAATTATTTATAATAACGAAATAATATTACAATTATAAATATCAAATTTTAGAAATATGAAGACGAAGATGAAAACGCATCTGGAGCAGAGAAGATTTTCTCAAGTGAAGATATCGCATCTGGAGTAAAGACGATGGTGAAGAACATATATAAATAAGATGAACATAACATGCCAGTTCATCGGCTACATAGGTCTAGTTAACGAACGTTTGAGCCCAACTGACATAAGGGACTTTTTTGTTGCGTTTTAAAACTTAAGGAACCAATTTGATACGAAAGAAATTACGGGACCAAACTGAACCATGAACTATAGCTAAGAGACCAAAATGAGTATTTTGTCTAATAGAATTTATAAATTTCAACTAAAAAACTTACAATAAAAATAAAATTCATGACACTTTAGGCTATACGTTGGAAATTATAACATTTAAATAAAAGGTAAATTATGAAATATGTTAAAGTCAAATAAAATTTTATTGTGACATTATTATCTTTGTAAGAGTTATTAGTGTGTATTATTGTATAAGGATTGGTCATATTTTTTATAAACTTCGTTAATATTTGAAACCGGAGGACTGCTGTCCGTAATTTCTTAAAACCAAGATGTTATAACCATAGTTTTAAAACTCATATCCTTTCGGTCGGTTGGACCGGTTAGACTGTGAATCAGAGAGTAGAATGATTCAGTAAGGTTATTAGATCATTGTTGTCGATAAAAATAAGTGTGACCCAGACGGTTCACTAGTCAGATCAGTGAACCTTTGGGTTTCTTAATCTGACGGATTGAATGTTTTATGTTTTTTAACTTAATTATAATTTTCATTCTTTATTTTCATTTTTTAAGTTTTGTTGCTCTATTTTTAAATCTGGTTTTATTTATATATATATAATTATCTTAATTATTTATAATAACGAAATAATATTACAATTATAAATATCAAATTTTATCAAATTTTAAGAATCTAACTTATAACCTTTTAAAATTATTGTGATTGTAATTTTACCTTTGCACCTTAAATCTCTTTGACGTTTAGTTTAATTAAATCAAATAAAGTTATATATTCTATAATTATAATATTACAATTTTCATTATATTCTATGTAATCTGTCATTTTGTCAACCTTTAGGAACATGTCTATGTAACGTGTCATTTTGTCAACCTTTTGAAACATGTCTATGTAATATGTCATTCTATCAAACTTCTGCAACATGTCTATGTAACATGTCATTATGTCATCCTTTTGGAACATGTCTATGTATTTTGGAACATATTCTATGTAACATGTCAACTTCATATTTTCATTTCAAGTAATTTGATGTGTTCATTTACTAGTAATACCCAAATTTATGTTGCTACAATTAATAATATGCCAAACAAAATAAGTCATATAAAAATTATAAACTGTGTTAAAATTACACAAAAGATTGCACATAATCTTCATAAAATGATTAATTGTGTTTGAATTACACATAAACTGTGTTGAAATTACACACAAGGTTGTTACATACACTTAATATAGCTTAATGAAAAATACACATAACATTACAAAACACATAATCTTTAATGTTTTTTTCCACTTCAACATCTTGTTCAGTTGAATTTGAAGTTCTAACACTCATCCCCTAATTCTTCATTTATAACCCTCAATTTTTCGTATTGATTCTTAGTTTCATCTAAATCCTTTGTTGTGCTTTCCAATCTCTTAATCGCCACTTGGTTTATGTCTTCTGCCAATTCCTCATGAAACCAATCAAAGAAACCACGTCTTCTTTGCAAGGATTCCTGCAAATTTAATAAATTGATCAAACTTTGTTTACCATTTTTTGACATACCCAAACAAAAATTAGGACTTACCTTGTAATTGTGACAACCCCAAAATTTATTTCCATAATTCTTCTCAGTGGTTGTCCTACGAAGAACAGTGTTATCTCCATAACGGAAAAGTGGTGCAATTTGCAAGCTAATGTATACACATGACCCAACACTTTCAGATTTCTCCAGGTTCATTTGCAAAGAAGAAAGCTTCGTATTCATGGAGAATGGACGAAACGACTTGAGCAATATGAAGACGGAGATGAAAACGCATCTGGAGCAGAAAATATTTTGCGCAAGTGAAGAAAACGCATCTGGAGTAAAGACGATGGTGAAGAACATATATAAATAAGATGAAGATAACATGTCAGCTCACCAGCTACATAGGTCAAGTAAACGAACGTTTGAGCCCAACTGACATAAGGGACTTCTTTGTTACGTTTTGAAACTGAAGGAACCAATTTGATACGAAAATAATTAAGGGACCAAACTGAACCATGACCTATAGTTAAGAGACCAAAATGAGTATTTTGTCTAATAGAATTTATAAATTTCGACGAAATTACTTACAATAAAAATAAAATTCATGAAACTTTAGGATATACGTTGGAAATTATAACATTTAAATAAAAGGGAAATTATGAACATATGTTAAAGTCAAATAAAAATTTATTGTGACATTATTATCTTTGTAAGAGTTATTAGTGTGTATTATTATAAAAGTATTGGTCATATTTTTTTATAAAATCCGTTAATATTTGAAACCGGAGGACTACTGTCTCTAATTTCTTAAAACCAAGATGTTATAACCATAGTTTTAAAATTCATATCCTTTCGGTCAGTTGGACTGTTTAGACTGTTAATCAGAGAGTATAGCGATTCATTATGGTTATTAGATCATTGTTGTCGATAAAAATCAATGTGACTCAGACGGTTCACTAGTCAGATCAGTGAACATGTGGGTTTCTTAATCTGACGGATTGATTGTTTTATGTTTTTTAACTTAATTATAATATTCATTCTTTATTTTAATTTTCTTAAGTTTTGGTGGTCTATTTTTAAATTCGGTTTTATTAATATATATAATTATCCTAATTATTTATAATAACGAAATAATATTACAATTATAAATATCAAATTTTATCAAATTTTAAGAATCTGAACTATAACCTTTTAAAATTATTGGGATTGTAATTTTACCTCTACACCTTAAATCTCTTTGACGTTTAATTTAATTAAATAAAATAAGGTTATATATTCTATAATTATAATATTACAATTTTCATTATATTCTATGTAATATGTCATTTTCTCAACCTTTAGGAACATGTCTATGTAACATGTCATCTTGTCAACCTTTTGAAACATGTCGATGTAATATGTCATTCTATCAAACTTATGCAACATGTCTATGTAACATGTCATTATGTCAACCTTTTGGATCATGTCTATGTATTTTGGAACATATTCTATGTAACATGTCAACTTCATATTTTCATTTCAAGTAATCTGATGTGTTCATTTACTAGTAATACCCAAATTTATGTTGCTACAATTAATAATATGCCAAACAAAATAAGTCATATTAAAATTAAAAACTGTGTTAAAATTACACATAAGATTTCACATAATCTTCATAAACTGATAAATTATGTTAGAATTACACATAAACTGTGTTGAAATTACACACAAGGTTGCTACATACACCCAATATAACTTAATGACAAATACACATAACATTACAAAACACATAATCTTCAATGTTTTTTCCACTTCAACATCTTGTTCAGTTGAATTTGAAATTCTAACACAGCATCCCCTAATTCTTCATTTCTAACCCTCAATTTTTCGTACTGATTCTTAGTTTCATCTAAATCCTTTGTTGTGCTTTCCAATCTATTAATCACTACTTGGTTTATGTCTTCTTCCAATTCCTCATGAAACCAATCGAAGAAACCACATCCCCTTTGCAAAGATCCCTCCAAATTTAAAAAATTAATCAAACTTTGTTTACCATTTTTAACATACCCAAACAATAATTAGGACTTACCTTGTAATTGTGACAACCCCAAAATTTCTTTCCATAATTCTTCTCAGTGGTTATCCTACGAAGAACAGTGTTATCTCCACAGCAGCAAAGTGGTAAAATTTGCAAGCTACTGTATACACATGACCCAACACTTCCAGATTTCTTCAGGTTCATTTACTAAGAAGATTGCTTCGTATTCATGGAGAATGGAGCGAAACGACTTGAGCAATATGAAGACAGAGATGAAAATGCATCTGGAAAAGAGAAGATTTTGCGGAGGTGAAGAAAACGCGTCTGGAGTAAAGACGATGGTGAAGAACATATATGAATAAGATGAAGTTAACATGCCAGCTCACCAGCAACATATGTCAATTTAACGAACATTTGAGCCCAACTGACATAAGGGATTTCTTTGTTGCGTTTTGAAACTTAAGGAACCAATTTGATACGAATATAATTAAGGGACCAAACTGAACCATGACCTATAGTTAGGAGACCAAAATGAGTATTTTGTCTAATAGAATTTATAAATTTCAACGAAATAACTTACAATAAAAATAAAATTCATGATACTTTAGGCTATACGTTGGAAAGTATAACATTTAAATAAAAGGTAAATTATGAAATATGTTAAATTCAAATAAAAATTTATTGTGACATTATTATCTTTGTAAGAGTTATTTGTGTGTATTATTGTATAAGGATTGTTCATATTTTTTATAAAATTCGTTAATATTTGAAACTGGAGGACTACTGTTTGTAATTTCTTAAAACCAAGATGTTATAACCATAGTTTTAAAATCCATATCCTTTTGGTCGGTTGGACCGGTTAGACTGTGAATCAGAGAGTAGAACGATTTAGTAAAGTTATTAGATCATTTTTGTCGATAAAAAACAGTGTGACTCAGACAGTTCACTAGTCAGATCAGTGAACCTGTGGGTTTCTTAATCTGACGGATTGAATGTTTTATGTTTTTTAACTTAATTATAATTTTCATTCTTTATTTTCATTTTTTAAGTTTTGGTGCTCTATTTTTAAATCCTGTTTTATTAATATATATAATTATCTTAATTATTTGTAATAACGAAATAATATTACAATTATAAACATCAAATTTTATCAAATTTTAAGAATCTAACCTATAACATTTTAAAATTATTAGGATTGTAATTTTACCTCTGCACCTTAAATCTCTTTGACGTTTAGTTTAATTAAATAAAATAAAGTTATATATTCTATAATTATAATATTACAATTTTCATTATAATCTATGTAATTTGTCATTTTGTCAACCTTTAGGAACATGTCTATGTAACATGTCATTTTGTCAACCTTTTGAAACATGTCTATGTAATATGTCATTCTATCAAACTTCTGCATCATGTCATTATGTCAACCTTTTGGAACATGTCTATGTATTTTGGAACATATTCTATGTAACATGTCAACTTCATATTTTCATTTCAAGTAATCTGATGTGTTCATTTACTAGTAATACCCAAATTTATGTTGCTACAATTAATAATATGCCAAACAAAATAAGTCATATTAAAATTATAAACTGTGTTAAAATTACACAAAAAAATGCACATAATCTTCATAAACTGATAAATTGTGTTAGAATTACACATAAACTGTGTTGAAATTACACACAAGGTTGCTACATACACCTAATATAGCTTAATGACAAAAACACATAACATTACAAAACACATAATCTTTAATGTTTTTTTCCACTTCAACATCTTGTTCAATTGAATTTGAAGTTCTAACACGCATCCCCTAATTCTTCATTTATAACCCTCAATTTTTCGTATTGATTCTTAGTTTCATCTAAATCCTTTGTTGTGCTTTCCAATCTCTTAATCGACACTTGGTTTATGTCTTCCGCCAATTCCTCATGAAACCAATCGAAGAAACCACGTCTTCTTTGCAAGGATTCCTGCAAATTTAAAAAATTGATCAAACTTTGTTTACCATTTTTTGACATACCCAAACAAAAATTAGGACTTACCTTGTAATTGTGACAACCCCAAAATTTCTTTTCATAATTCTTCTCAGTGGTTGTCCTACGAAGAACAGTGTTATCTCCATAACGGAAAAGTGGTGCAATTTGCAAGCTAATGTATACATATGACCCAACACTTTCAGATTTCTTCAGGTTCATTTGCAAAGAAGAAAGCTTCGTATTCATGGATAATGGACGAAATGACTTGAGCAATATGAAGACGGAGATGAAAATGCATCTGGAGCAGAGAAGATTTTGCGCAAGTGAAGAAAACGTGTCTGGAGTAAAGACGATGTTGAAGAACATATATAAATAAGATGAAGATAACATGTCAGCTCACCAGCTACATAGGTCAAGTAAACGAACGTTTGAGCCCAACTGACATAAGGGGCTTCTTTGTTACGTTTTGAAACTGAAGGAACCAATTTGATACGAAAATAATTAAGGGACCAAACTAAACCATGACCTATAGTTAAGAGACCAAAATGAGTATTTTGTCTAATAGAATTTATAAATTTCAACGAAATTACTTACAATAAAAATAAAATTCATGAAACTTTAGGATATACGTTGGAAATTATAACATTTAAATAAAAGGGAAATTATGAGCATATGTTAAAGTCAAATAAAAATTTATTGTGACATTATTATCTTTGTAAGAGTTATTAGTGTGTATTATTGTATAAGTTTTGTTAATATTTTTTATAAAATCCGTTAATATTTGAAACCGGAGGACTACTGTCTGTAATTTCTTAAAACCAAGATGTTCTAACCATAGTTTTAAAATTCATATCCTTTCGGTCGGTTGGACCGGTTAGACTGTTAATCAGAGAGTAGAGCGATTCATTATGGTTATTAGATCATTGTTGTCGATAAAAATCAATGTGACTCAGACGGTTCACTAGTCAGATCAGTGAACCTGTGGGTTTCTTAATCTGACGGATTGAATGTTTTATGTTTTTTAACTTAATTATAATTTTCATTCTTTATTTTAATTTTCTTAAGTTTTGGTGGTCTATTTTTAAATCCGGTTTTATTAATATATATAATTATCCTAATTATTTATAATAACGAAATAATATTACAATTATAAATATCAAATTTTATCAAATTTTAAGAATCTGACCTATAACCTTTTAAAATTATTTGGATTGTAATTTTACCTCTGCACCTTAAATCTCTTTGACGTTTAATTTAATTATATAAAATAAAGTTATATATTCTATAATTATAATATTACAATTTTCATTATATTCTATGTAATATGTCATTTTGTCAACCTTTAGGAACATGTCTATGTAACATGTCATCTTGTCAACCTTTTGAAACATGTTTATGTAATATGTCATTCTATCAAACTTCTGCAACATGTCTATGTAACATGTCATTATGTCAACCTTTTGGAACATGTCTATGTATTTTGGAACATATTCTATGTAACATGTCAACTTCATATTTTCATTTCAAGTAATCTGATGTGTTCATTTACTAGTAATACCCAAATTTATGTTTCTACAATTAATAATATGACAAACAAAATAAGTCATATTAAAATTCTAAACTGTGTTAAAATCACACATAAGATTTCACATAATCTTCATAAACTGATAAATTGTGTTAGAATTACACATAAACTGTGTTGAAATTACACACAAGGTTGCTACATACACCCAATATAACTTAATGACAAATACGCATAACATTACAAAAACATAATCTTCAATGCTTTTTTCCACTTCAACATCTTGTTCAGTTGAATTTGAAATTCTAACACAGCATCCCCTAATTCTTCATTTCTAACCCTCAATTTTTCGTACTGATACTTAGTTTCATCTAAATCCTTTGTTGTGCTTTCCAATCTATTAATCACTACGTGGTTTATGTCTTCTACCAATTCATCATGAAACCAATCGAAGAAACCACACCCTCTTTGCAAAGATTCTTGCAAATTTAAATAATTGATCAAACTTTGTTTACCATTTTTTAACATACCCAATCAAAAATTAGGACTTACCTTGTAATTGTGACAACCCCAAAATTTCTTTCCATAATTCTTCTCAGTGGTTGTCCTACGAAGAACAGTGTTATCTCCATAACAGCAAAGTGGTTAAATTTGCAAGCTATTGTATACACATGACCCAACACTTTCATATTTCTTCAGGTTCATTTGCAAAGAAGAATGCTTCGTATTCATGTAGAATGGAGCGTAACGACTTGGGCAATATAAAGTAGGAGATGAAAACGCATCTGGGGAAGAGAAAATTTTGCGTAGGTGAAGAAAACGCGTCTGGAGTAAAGACGATGGTGAAGAAAATATATAATTAAGATGAAGATAACATGCCAGCTCACCAGCTACATATGTCAAGTTAACGAACGTTTGAGCCCAACTGACATAAGGGACTTCTTTGTTGCGTTTTGAAACTTAAGGAACTAATTTGATACGAAAATAATTAAGGGACCAAACTGAACCATGACCTATAGTTAAGAGACCAAAATGAGTATTTTGTCTAATAGAATTTATAAATTTCAACGAAATTACTTACAATAAAAATAAAATTCATGAAACTTTAGGATATACGTTGGAAATTATAACATTTAAATAAAAGGGAAATTATGAGCATATGTTAAAGTCAAATAAAATTTATTGTGACATTATTATCTTTGTAAGAGTTATTAGTGTGTATTATTGTATAAGTATTGGTCATATTTTTTTATGAAATCCATTAATATTTGAAATCGGAGGACTAGTGTCTTTAATTTCTTAAAACAAAGATGTTATAACCATAGTTTTAAAAATCATATCCTTTCGGTCGGTTGGACCGGTTAGACTGTGAATCAGAAAGTAGAATGATTTAGTAAGGTTATTAGATCATTTTTGTCGATAAAAATCAGTGTGACCCAGACGGTTTACTAGTCAGATCAGTAAACCTTTGGGTTTCTTAATCTGACGGATTGAATGTTTTATGTTTTTTAACTCAATTATAATTTTCATTCTTTATTTTCATTTTCTTAAGTTTTGGTGCAATATTTCAAAATCCGGTTTTATTAATATATATAATTATCTTAATTATTTATAATACAAAATAATATTACAATTATAAATATAAATTTTATCAAATTTTAAGAATCTGACCTATAACCTTTTAAAATTATTGGGATTGTAATTTTACATCTGCACTTTAAATGTCTTTGATGTTTAATTTAATTAAAGAAAATAAAGTTATATATTCTATAATTATAATATTACAATTTTCATTATATTCTATATAATATGTCATTTTGTCAACCTTTAGGAACTTGTCTGTTTAACATGTCATTATGTCCACCTTTTGGAACGTGTCTATGTATTTTGGAACATATCTATGTAACATGTCAACTTCTTATTTTCATTTCAAGTAATCTCATGTGTTCATTTACTAGTAATATCCAAATTTATGATGCTACAATTAATAATATTCCAAACTAAATATGTCATATTAAAATTATAAACTGTGTTAAAATTACACATAAGATTGCACATAATCTTCATAAACTGATAAATTGTGTTAGAATTACACATAAACTGTTTTGAAATTACACACAAGGTTGCTACATACACCTAATATAGCTTAATGACATATACACATAACATTAAAATACACATAATCTTCAATGTTTTTTTCCACTTCAACATCCTGTTCAGTTGAATTTGAAGTTCTAACACAGCATCCCCTAATTCTTCATTTCTAACCCTGAATTTTTCGTACTGATTCTTAGTTTCATCTAAATCTTTTGTTGTGCTTTCCAATCTATTAATCACTACTTGGTTTATGTCTTCTGCCAATTCCTCATGAAACCAATCAAAGAAACCACATCCTCTTTGCAAAGATCCCTGCAAATTTAAAAATTTGATCAAACTTTGTTTACCATTTTTTAACAGACCCAAACAATAATTAGGACTTAGCTTGTAATTGTGACAACCCCAAAATTTCATTCCATAATTCTTCTCAGTGGTTGTCCTAAGAAGAATAGTGTTATCTCCACAACGGCAAAGTGGTAAAATTTACAAGCTACTGCATACACATGACCCAACACTTTCAGATTTCTTCAGGTTCATTTGCAAAGAAGAATGCTTCGTATTCATGGAGAATGGAGCGAAACGACTTGAGCAATATGAAGACAGAGATGAAAATGCATCTGGAGCAGAGAATATTTTGCTCAAGTGAAGAAAACACATCCGGAGTAAAGACGATGGTGAACAACATATATAAATAATAAGAAGATAACATGCCATCTCATCAGCTACATAGGTCTAGTTAACGAACGTTTGAGCCCAACCGACATAAGGGACTTATTTGATATGTTTTGAAACTTAAGCAACCAATTTGATACGGAAAAAATTAAGGGACCAAACTGAACCATGACCTATAGTTAAGAGACCAAAATGAGTATTTTGTCTAATAGAATTTATAAATTTCAACGAAATAACTTACAATAAAAATAAAATTCATGACACTTTAGGCTATACGTTGGAAATTATAACATTTAAATAAAAGGGAAATTATGAGCATATGTTAAAGTAAAATAAAAATTTATTGTGACATTATTATCTTTGTAAGAGTTATTAGTGTGTATTATTGTATAAGTATTGCTCATATTTTTTATAAACATCGTTAATATTTGAAATCTGAGGACTACTGTCTGTAATTTCTTAAAACCAAGATGTTATAACCATAGTTTTAAAATTCATATCCTTTCGGTCGGTTGGCTCGGTTAGACTGTGAATCAAAGAGTAGAATGATTCAGTAAGGTTATTAGATCATTGTTGTCGATAAAAATCAGTGTGACCCAGACGGTTCACTAGTCATATCAGTGAACCTTTGGGTTTCTTAATCTGACGAATTGAATGTTTTATGTTTTTTAACTTAATTATAATTGTCATTCTTTATTTTCATTTTCTTAAGTTTTGGTGCACTATTTTAAAATCCGGTTTTATTAATATATATAATTATCTTAATTATTTATAATACGAAATAATATTACAATTATAAATATCAAATTTTATCAAATTTTAAGAATCTCACCTATGACCTTTTAAAATTATTGGGATTGTAATTTTACCTCTACACCTTAAATGTCTTTGATGTTTAATTTAATTAAAGAAAATAAAGTTATATATTCTATAATTATAATATTACAATTTTCATTATATTCTATATAATATGTCATTTTGTCAACCTTTAGGAACTTGTCTGTTTAACATGTCATTATGTCCACCTTTTGGAACATATCTATGTATTTTGGAACATGTCTATGTAACATGTCAACTTCTTATTTTCATTTCAAGTAATATTATGTGTTCAATTACTAGTAATACCCAAATTTATGTTTCTAAAATTAGTAATATGCCAAACAAAATAAGTCATATTAAAATTATAAACTGTGTTAAAATTACACATAAGATTGCAAATAATCTTCATAAACTGAAAAATTCTGTTAGAATTACACATAAACTGTTTTGAAATTACACACAAGGTTGCTACATACACCTAATATAGCTTAATGACATATACACATAACATTACAATACACATAACCTTCAATGTTTTTTTCCACTTCAACATCCTGTTCATTTGAATTTGAAGTTCTAACACAGCATCCCCTAATTCTTCATTTCTAACCCTGAATTTTTCGTACTGATTCTTAGTTTCATCTAAATCCTTTGTTGTGCTTTCCAATCTATTAATCACTACTTGGTTTATGTCTTGTGCCAATTCCTCATGAAACCAATCGAAGAAACCACATCCTCTTTGCAAAGATCCCTGCAAATTTAAAAAATTGATCAAATTTCGTTTACCATTTTTTAACAGACCCAAACAATAATTAGGACTTAGCTTGTAATTGTGACAACCCCAAAATTTCTTTGGATAATTCTTCTCAGTGGTTGTCCTAAGAAGAACAGTGTTATCTCCACAACGGCAAAGTGGTAAAATTTACAGGCTACTGTATACACATGACCCAACACTTTAAGATTTCTTCAGGTTCATTTGCAAAGAAGAAAGCTTCGTATTCATGGAGAATGGAGCGAAACGACTTGAGCAATATGAAGACAGAGATGAAAACGCATCTGGAGCAGAGAATATTTTGCTCAAGTGAAGCAAACACATCCGGAGTAAAGACGATGGTGAACAACATATATAAATAATATGAAGATAACATGCCATCTCATCAGCTACATAGGTCTAGTTAACGAACGTTTGAGCCCAACCGACATAAGGGACTTCTTTGATATGTTTTGAAACTTAAGCAACCAATTTGATACGAAAAAAATTAAGGGACCAAACTGAACCATGACCTATAGTTAAGAGACCAAAATTAGTATTTTGTCTAATAGAATTTATAAATTTCAACGAAATAACTTACAATAAAAATAAAATTCATGACACTTTAGGCTATACGTTGGAAATTATAACATTTAAATAAAAGGGAAATTATGAGCATATGTTAAAGTAAAATAAAAATTTATTGTGACATTATTATCTTTGTAAGAGTTATTAGTGTGTATTATTGTATAAGTATTGCTCATATTTTTTATAAACTTCGTTAATATTTGAAATCGGAGGACTACTGTCTGTAATTTCTTAAAGCCAAGATGTTATAACCATAGTTTTAAAATTCATATCCTTTCGGTCGGTTGGATCGGTTAGACTGTGAATCAGAGAGTAGAATGATTCAGTAAGGTTATTAGATCATTGTTGTCGATAAAAATCAATGTGACCCAGACGGTTCACTAGTCATATCAGTGAACCTTTGGGTTTCTTAATCTGACGAATTGAATGTTTTATGTTTTTTAACTTAATTATAATTGTCATTCTTTATTTTCATTTTCTTAAGTTTTGGTGCACTATTTTAAAATCCGGTTTTATTAATATATATAATTATCTTAATTATTTATAATACGAAATAATATTACAATTATAAATATAAGATTTTATCAAATTTTAAGAATCTCACCTATGACCTTTTAAAATTATTGAGATTGTAATTTTACCTCTACACCTTAAATGTCTTTGATGTTTAATTTAATTAAAGAAAATAAAGTTATATATTCTATAATTATAATATTACAATTTTCATTATATTCTATATAATATGTCATTTTGTCAACCTTTAGGAACTTGTCTGTTTAACATGTCATTATGTCCACCTTTTGGAACATATCTATGTATTTTGGAACATATCTATGTAACATGTCAACTTCTTATTTTCATTTCAAGTAATATTATGTGTTCAATTACTAGTAATACCCAAATTTAAGTTTCTAAAATTAGTAATATGCCAAACAAAATAAGTCATATTAAAATTATAAACTGTGTTAAAATTACACATAAGATTGCAAATAATCTTCATAAACTGATAAATTGTGTTAGAATTACACATAAACTGTTTTGAAATTACACACAAGGTTGCTACATACACCTAATATAGCTTAATGACATATACACATAACATTACAATACACATAACCTTCAATGTTTTTTTCCACTTCAACATCCTGTTCATTTGAATTTGAAGTTCTAACACAGCATCCTCTAATTCTTCATTTCTAACCCTGAATTTTTCGTACTGATTCTTAGTTTCATCTAAATCCTTTGTTGTGCTTTCCAATCTATTAATCACTACTTGGTTTATGTCTTGTGCCAATTCCTCATGAAACCAATCGAAGAAACCACATCCTCTTTGCAAAGATCCCTGCAAATTTAAAAAATTGATCAAATTTTGTTTACCATTTTTTAACAGACCCAAACAATAATTAGGACTTAGCTTGTAATTGTGACAACCCCAAAATTTCTTTGGATAATTCTTCTCAGTGGTTGTCCTAAGAAGAATAGTGTTATCTCCACAACGGCAAAGTGGTAAAATTTACAGGCTACTGTATACACATGACCCAACACTTTAAGATTTCTTCAGGTTCATTTGCAAAGAAGAATGCTTCGTATTCATGGAGAATGGAGCGAAACGACTTGAGCAATATGAAGACAGAGATGAAAACGCATCTGGAGCAGAGAATATTTTGCTCAAGTGAAGAAAACACATCCGGAGTAAAGACGATGGTGAACAACATATATAAATAATAAGAAGATAACATGCCATCTCATCAGCTACATAGGTCTAGTTAACGAACGTTTGAGCCCAACCGACATAAGGGACTTCTTTGATATGTTTTGAAACTTAAGAAACCAATTTGATACGAAAAAAATTAAGGGACCAAACTGAACCATGACCTATAGTTAAGAGACCAAAATTAGTATTTTGTCTAATAGAATTTATAAATTTCAACGAAATAACTTACAATAAAAATAAAATTCATGACACTTTAGGCTATACGTTGGAAATTATAACATTTAAATAAAAGGGAAATTATGAGCATATGTTAAAGTAAAATAAAAATTTATTGTGACATTATTATCTTTGTAAGAGTTATTAGTGTGTATTATTGTATAAGTATTGCTCATATTTTTTATAAACTTCGTTAATATTTGAAATCGGAGGACTACTGTCTGTAATTTCTTAAAGCCAAGATGTTATAACCATAGTTTTAAAATTCATATCCTTTCGGTCGGTTGGACCGGTTAGACTGTGAATCAGAGAGTAGAATGATTCAGTAAGGTTATTAGATCATTGTTGTCGATAAAAATCAGTGTGACCCAGAGGGTTCACTAGTCAGATCAGTGAACCTTTGGGTTTCTTAATCTGACGAATTGAATGTTTTATGTTTTTTAACTTAATTATAATTGTCATTCTTTATTTTCATTTTCTTAAGTTTTGGTGCACTATTTTAAAATCCGGTTTTATTAATATATATAATTATCTTAATTATTTATAATACGAAATAATATTACAATTATAAATATCAAATTTTATCAAATTTTAAGAATCTCACCTATGACCTTTTAAAATTATTGGGATTGTAATTTTACCTCTACACCTTAAATGTCTTTGATGTTTAATTTAATTAAAGAAAATAAAGTTATATATTCTATAATTATAATATTACAATTTTCATTATATTCTATATAATATGTCATTTTGTCAACCTTTAGGAACTTGTCTGTTTAACATGTCATTATGTCCACCTTTTGGAACATATCTATGTATTTTGGAACATGTCTATGTAACATGTCAACTTCTTATTTTCATTTCAAGTAATATTATGTATTCAATTACTAGTAATACCCAAATTTAAGTTTCTAAAATTAGTAATATGCCAAACAAAATAAGTCATATTAAAATTATAAACTGTGTTAAAATTACACATAAGATTGCAAATAATCTTCATAAACTGATAAATTGTGTTAGAATTACACATAAACTGTTTTGAAATTACACACAAGGTTGCTACATACACCTAATATAGCTTAATGACATATACACATAACATTACAATACACATAACCTTCAATGTTTTTTTCCACTTCAACATCCTGTTCATTTGAATTTGAAGTTCTAACACAGCATCCTCTAATTCTTCATTTCTAACCCTGAATTTTTTGTACTGATTCTTAGTTTCATCTAAATCCTTTCTTGTGCTTTCCAATCTATTAATCACTACTTGGTTTATGTCTTGTGCCAATTCCTCATGAAACCAATCGAAGAAAACACATCCTCTTTGCAAAGATCCCTACAAATTTAAAAAATTGATCAAATTTTGTTTACCATTTTTTAACATACCCAAACAATAATTAGGACTTAGCTTGTAATTGTGACAACCCCAAAATTTCTTTCAATAATTCTTCTCAGTGGTTGTCCTAAGAAGAACAGTGTTATCTCCACAACGGCAAAGTGGTAAAATTTACAGGCTACTGTATACACATGACCCAACACTTTAAGATTTCTTCAGGTTCATTTGCAAAGAAGAAAGCTTCGTATTCATGGAGAATGGAGCGAAACGACTTGAGCAATATGAAGACAGAGATGAAAACGCATCTGGAGCAGAGAATATTTTGCTCAAGTGAAGCAAACACATCCGGAGTAAAGACGATGGTGAACAACATATATAAATAATATGAAGATAACATGCCATCTCATCAGCTACATAGGTCTAGTTAACGAACGTTTGAGCCCAACCGACATAAGGGACTTCTTTGATATGTTTTGAAACTTAAGCAACCAATTTGATACGAAAAAAATTAAGGGACCAAACTGAACCATGACCTATAGTTAAGAGACCAAAATTAGTATTTTGTCTAATAGAATTTATAAATTTCAACGAAATAACTTACAATAAAAATAAAATTCATGACACTTTAGGCTATACGTTGGAAATTATAACATTTAAATAAAAGGGAAATTATGAGCATATGTTAAAGTAAAATAAAAATTTATTGTGACATTATTATCTTTGTAAGAGTTATTAGTGTGTATTATTGTATAAGTATTGCTCATATTTTTTATAAACTTCGTTAATATTTGAAATCGGAGGACTACTGTCTGTAATTTCTTAAAGCCAAGATGTTATAACCATAGTTTTAAAATTCATATCCTTTCGGTCGGTTGGATCGGTTAGACTGTGAATCAGAGAGTAGAATGATTCAGTAAGGTTATTAGATCATTGTTGTCGATAAAAATCAGTGTGACCCGGACGGTTCACTAGTCATATCAGTGAACCTTTGGGTTTCTTAATCTGACGAATTGAATGTTTTATGTTTTTTAACTTAATTATAATTGTCATTCTTTATTTTCATTTTCTTAAGTTTTGGTGCACTATTTTAAAATCCGGTTTTATTAATATATATAATTATCTTAATTATTTATAATACGAAATAATATTACAATTATAAATATAAAATTTTATCAAATTTTAAGAATCTCACCTATGACCTTTTAAAATTATTGAGATTGTAATTTTACCTCTACACCTTAAATGTCTTTGATGTTTAATTTAATTAAAGAAAATAAAGTTATATATTCTATAATTATAATATTACAATTTTCATTATATTCTATATAATATGTCATTTTGTCAACCTTTAGGAACTTGTCTGTTTAACATGTCATTATGTCCACCTTTTGGAACATATCTATGTATTTTGGAACATATCTATGTAACATGTCAACTTCTTATTTTCATTTCAAGTAATATTATGTGTTCAATTACTAGTAATACCCAAATTTAAGTTTCTAAAATTAGTAATATGCCAAACAAAATAAGTCATATTAAAATTATAAACTGTGTTAAAATTACACATAAGATTTCAAATAATCTTCATAAACTGATAAATTGTGTTAGAATTACACATAAACTGTTTTGAAATTACACACAAGGTTGCTACATACACCTAATATAGCTTAATGACATATACACATAACATTACAATACACATAACCTTCAATGTTTTTTTCCACTTCAACATCCTGTTCATTTGAATTTGAAGTTCTAACACAGCATCCTCTAATTCTTCATTTCTAACCCTGAATTTTTTGTACTGATTCTTAGTTTCATCTAAATCCTTTCTTGTGCTTTCCAATCTATTAATCACTACTTGGTTTATGTCTTGTGCCAATTCCTCATGAAACCAATCGAAGAAACCACATCCTCTTTGCAAAGATCCCTACAAATTTAAAAAATTGATCAAATTTTGTTTACCATTTTTTAACATACCCAAACAATAATTAGGACTTAGCTTGTAATTGTGACAACCCCAAAATTTCTTTCGATAATTCTTCTCAGTGGTTGTCCTAAGAAGAACAGTGTTATCTCCACAACGGCAAAGTGGTAAAATTTACAGGCTACTGTATACACATGACCCAACACTTTAAGATTTCTTCAGGTTCATTTGCAAAGAAGAAAGCTTCGTATTCATGGAGAATGGAGCGAAACGACTTGAGCAATATGAAGACAGAGATGAAAACGCATCTGGAGCAGAGAATATTTTTCTCAAGTGAAGCAAACACATCCGGAGTAAAGACGATGGTGAACAACATATATAAATAATATGAAGATAACATGCCATCTCATCAGCTACATAGGTCTAGTTAACGAACGTTTGAGCCCAACCGACATAAGGGACTTCTTTGATATGTTTTGAAACTTAAGCAACCAATTTGATACGAAAAAAATTAAGGGACCAAACTGAACCATGACCTATAGTTAAGAGACCAAAATGAGTATTTTGTCTAATAGAATTTATAAATTTCAACGAAATAACTTACAATAAAAATAAAATTCATGACACTTTAGGCTATACGTTGGAAATTATAACATTTAAATAAAAGGGAAATTATGAGCATATGTTAAAGTAAAATAAAAATTTATTGTGACATTATTATCTTTGTAAGAGTTATTAGTGTGTATTATTGTATAAGTATTGCTCATATTTTTTATAAACATCGTTAATATTTGAAATCTGAGGACTACTGTCTGTAATTTCTTAAAGCCAAGATGTTATAACCATAGTTTTAAAATTCATATCCTTTCGGTCGGTTGGACCGGTTAGACTGTGAATCAGAGAGTAGAATGATTCAGTAAGGTTATTAGATCATTGTTGTCGATAAAAATCAGTGTGACCCAGAGGGTTCACTAGTCAGATCAGTGAACCTTTGGGTTTCTTAATCTGACGAATTGAATGTTTTATGTTTTTTAACTTAATTATAATTGTCATTCTTTATTTTCATTTTCTTAAATTTTGGTGCATTTTTTAAAATCCGGTTTTATTAATATATATAATTATCTTAATTATTTATAATACGAAATAATATTACAATTATAAATATAAAATTTATCAAATTTTAAGAATCTCACCTATGACCTTTTAAAATTATTGGGATTGTAATTTTACCTCTACACCTTAAATGTCTTTGATGTTTAATTTAATTAAAGAAAATAAAGTTATATATTTATAATTATAATATTACAATTTTCATTATATTCTATATAATATGTCATTTTGTCAACCTTTAGGAACTTGTCTGTTTAACATGTCATTATGTCCACCTTTTGGAACATATCTATGTATTTTGGAACATATCTATGTAACATGTCAACTTCTTATTTTCATTTCAAGTAATATTATGTGTTCAATTACTAGTAATACCCAAATTTATGTTTCTAAAATTAGTAATATGCCAAACAAAATAAGTCATATTAAAATTATAAACTGTGTTAAAATTACACATAAGATTGCAAATAATCTTCATAAACTGATAAATTGTGTTAGAATTACACATAAACTGTTTTGAAATTACACACAAGGTTGCTACATACACCTAATATAGCTTAATGACATATACACATAACATTATAATACACATAACCTTCAATGTTTTTTTCCACTTCAACATCCTGTTCATTTGAATTTGAAGTTCTAACACAGCATCCCCTAATTCTTCATTTCTAACCCTGAATTTTTCGTACTGATTCTTAGTTTCATCTAAATCCTTTCTTGTGCTTTCCAATCTATTAATCACTACTTGGTTTATGTCTTGTTCCAATTCCTCATGAAACCAATCGAAGAAACCACATACTTTTTGCAAAGATCCCTGCAAATTTACAAAATTGATCAAATTTTGTTTACCATTTTTTAACATACCCAAACAATAATTAGGACTTAGCTTGTAATTGTGACAACCCCAAAATTTCTTTCGATAATTCTTCTCAGTGGTTGTCCTAAGAAGAACAGTGTTATCTCCATAACAGCAAAGTGGTAAAATTTACAGGCTACTGTATACACATGACCCAACACTTTAAGATTTCTTGAGGTTCATTTGCAAAGAAGAAAGCTTCGTATTCATGGAGAATGGAGCGAAACGACTTGAGCAATATGAAGACAGAGATGAAAACGCATCTGGAGCAGAGAATATTTTGCTCAAGTGAAGCAAACACATCCGGAGTAAAGACGATGGTGAACAACATATATAAATAATATGAAGATAACATGCCATCTCATCAGCTACATAGGTCTAGTTAACGAACGTTTGAGCCAAACCGACATAAGGGACTTCTTTGATATGCTTTGAAACTTAAGCAACCAATTTGATACGAAAAAAATTAAGGGACCAAACTGAACCATGACCTATAGTTAAGAGACAAAAATGAGTATTTTGTCTAATAGAATTTATAAATTTCAACGAAATAACTTACAATAAAAATAAAATTCATGACACTTTAGGCTATACGTTGGAAATTATAACATTTAAATAAAAGGGAAATTATGAGCATATGTTAAAGTAAAATAAAAATTTATTGTGACATTATTATCTTTGTAAGAGTTATTAGTGTGTATTATTGTATAAGTATTGCTCATATTTTTTATAAACATCGTTAATATTTGAAATCTGAGGACTACTGTCTGTAATTTCTTAAAGCCAAGATGTTATAACCATAGTTTTAAAATTCATATCCTTTCGGTCGGTTGGACCGGTTAGACTGTGAATCAGAGAGTAGAATGATTCAGTAAGGTTATTAGATCATTGTTGTCGATAAAAATCAGTGTGACCCAGAGGGTTCACTAGTCAGATCAGTGAACCTTTGGGTTTCTTAATCTGACGAATTGAATGTTTTATGTTTTTTAACTTAATTATAATTGTCATTCTTTATTTTCATTTTCTTAAATTTTGGTGCATTTTTTAAAATCCGGTTTTATTAATATATATAATTATCTTAATTATTTATAATACGAAATAATATTACAATTATAAATATAAAATTTATCAAATTTTAAGAATCTCACCTATGACCTTTTAAAATTATTGGGATTGTAATTTTACCTCTACACCTTAAATGTCTTTGATGTTTAATTTAATTAAAGAAAATAAAGTTATATATTCTATAATTATAATATTACAATTTTCATTATATTCTATATAATATGTCATTTTGTCAACCTTTAGGAACTTGTCTGTTTAACATGTCATTATGTCCACCTTTTGGAACATATCTATGTATTTTGGAACATATCTATGTAACATGTCAACTTCTTATTTTCATTTCAAGTAATATTATGTGTTCAATTACTAGTAATACCCAAATTTATGTTTCTAAAATTAGTAATATGCCAAAAAAAATAAGTCATATTAAAATTATAAACTGTGTTAAAATTACACATAAGATTGCAAATAATCTTCATAAACTGATAAATTGTGTTAGAATTACACATAAACTGTTTTGAAATTACACACAAGGTTGCTACATACACCTAATATAGCTTAATGACATATACACATAACATTACAATACACATAACCTTCAATGTTTTTTTCCACTTCAACATCCTGTTCATTTGAATTTGAAGTTCTAACACAGCATCCCCTAATTCTTCATTTCTAACCCTGAATTTTTCGTACTGATTCTTAGTTTCATCTAAATCCTTTCTTATGCTTTCCAATCTATTAATCACTACTTGGTTTATGTCTTGTTCCAATTCCTCATGAAACCAATCGAAGATACCACATCCTCTTTGCAAAGATCCCTGCAAATTTAAAAAATTGATCAAATTTTGTTTACCATTTTTTAACATACCCAAACAATAATTAGGACTTAGCTTGTAATTGTGACAACCGTAAAATTTCTTTCGATAATTCTTCTCAGTGGTTGTCCTAAGAAGAACAGTGTTATCTCCATAACAGCAAAGTGGTAAAATTTACAGGCTACTGTATACACATGACCCAACACTTTAAGATTTCTTGAGGTTCATTTGCAAAGAAGAAAGCTTCGTATTCATGGAGAATGGAGCGAAACGACTTGAGCAATATGAAGACAGAGATGAAAACGCATCTGGAGCAGAGAATATTTTGCTCAAGTGAAGCAAACACATCCGGAGTAAAGACGATGGTGAACAACATATATAAATAATATGAAGATAACATGCCATCTCATCAGCTACATAGGTCTAGTTAACGAACGTTTGAGCCCAACCGACATAAGGGACTTCTTTGATATGTTTTGAAACTTAAGCAACCAATTTGATACGAAAAAAATTAAGGGACCAAACTGAACCATGACCTATAGTTAAGAGACCAAAATGAGTATTTTGTCTAATAGAATTTATAAATTTCAACGAAATAACTTACAATAAAAATAAAATTCATGACACTTTAGGCTATACGTTGGAAATTATAACATTTAAATAAAAGGGAAATTATGAGCATATGTTAAAGTAAAATAAAAATTTATTGTGACATTATTATCTTTGTAAGAGTTATTAGTGTGTATTATTGTATAAGTATTGCTCATATTTTTTATAAACTTCGTTAATATTTGAAATCGGAGGACTACTGTCTGTAATTTCTTAAAGCCAAGATGTTATAACCATAGTTTTAAAATTCATATCCTTTCGGTCGGTTGGACCGGTTAGACTGTGAATCAGAGAGTAGAATGATTCAGTAAGGTTATTAGATCATTGTTGTCGATAAAAATCAGTGTGACCAGAGGATTCACTAGTCAGATCAGTGAACCTTTGGGTTTCTTAATCTGACGAATTGAATGTTTTATGTTTTTTAACTTAATTATAATTGTCATTCTTTATTTTCATTTTCTTAAGTTTTGGTGCACTATTTTAAAATCCGGTTTTATTAATATATATAATTATCTTAATTATTTATAATACGAAATAATATTACAATTATAAATATAAAATTTATCAAATTTTAAGAATCTCACCTATGACCTTTTAAAATTATTGGGATTGTAATTTTACCTCTACACCTTAAATGTCTTTGATGTTTAATTTAATTAAAGAAAATAAAGTTATATATTCTGTAATTATAATATTACAATTTTCATTATATTCTATATAATATGTCATTTTGTCAACCTTTAGGAACTTGTCTGTTTAACATGTCATTATGTCCACCTTTTGGAACATATCTATGTATTTTGGAACATATCTATGTAACATGTCAACTTCTTATTTTCATTTCAAGTAATATTATGTGTTCAATTACTAGTAATACCCAAATTTATGTTTCTAAAATTAGTAATATGCCAAACAAAATAAGTCATATTAAAATTATAAACTGTGTTAAAATTACACATAAGATTGCAAATAATCTTCATAAACTGATAAATTGTGTTAGAATTACACATAAACTGTTTTGAAATTACACACAAGGTTGCTACATACACCTAATATAGCTTAATGACATATACACATAACATTACAATACACATAACCTTCAATGTTTTTTTCCACTTCAACATCCTGTTCATTTGAATTTGAAGTTCTAACACAGCATCCCCTAATTCTTCATTTCTAACCCTGAATTTTTCGTACTGATTCTTAGTTTCATCTAAATCCTTTCTTGTGCTTTCCAATCTATTAATCACTACTTGGTTTATGTCTTGTGCCAATTCCTCATGAAACCAATCGAAGAAACCACATCCTCTTTGCAAAGATCCCTGCAAATTTAAAAAATTGATCAAATTTTGTTTACCATTTTTTAACATACCCAAACAATAATTAGGACTTAGCTTGTAATTGTGACAACCCCAAAATTTCTTTCGATAATTCTTCTCAGTGGTTGTCCTAAGAAGAACAGTGTTATCTCCACAACGGCAAAGTGGTAAAATTTACAGGCTACTGTATACACATGACCCAACAGCTGTAAGATTTCTTCAGGTTCATTTGCAAAGAAGAAAGCTTCGTATTCATGGAGAATGGAGCGAAACGACTTGAGCAATATGAAGACAGAGATGAAAACGCATCTGGAGCAGAGAATATTTTGCTCAAGTGAAGCAAACACATCCGGAGTAAAGACGATGGTGAACAACATATATAAATAATATGAAGATAACATGCCATCTCATCAGCTACATAGGTCTAGTAACGAACGTTTGAGCCAAACCGACATAAGGGACTTCTTTGATATGTTTTGAAACTTAAGCAACCAATTTGATACGAAAAAAATTAAGGGACCAAACTGAACCATGACCTATAGTTAAGAGACCAAAATGAGTATTTTGTCTAATAGAAATTATAAATTTCAACGAAATAACTTACAATAAAAATAAAATTAATGACACTTTAGGCTATACGTTGGAAATTATAACATTTAAATAAAAGGGAAATTATGAGCATATGTTAAAGTAAAATAAAAATTTATTGTGACATTATTATCTTTGTAAGAGTTATTAGTGTGTATTATTGTATAAGTATTGCTCATATTTTTTATAAACATCGTTAATATTTGAAATCTGAGGACTACTGTCTGTAATTTCTTAAAGCCAAGATGTTATAACCATAGTTTTAAAATTCATATCCTTTCGGTCGGTTGGACCGGTTAGACTGTGAATCAGAGAGTAGAATGATTCAGTAAGGTTATTAGATCATTGTTGTCGATAAAAATCAGTGTGACCCAGAGGGTTCACTAGTCAGATCAGTGAACCTTTGGGTTTCTTAATCTGACGAATTGAATGTTTTATGTTTTTTAACTTAATTATAATTGTCATTCTTTATTTTCATTTTCTTAAATTTTGGTGCATTTTTTAAAATCCGGTTTTATTAATATATATAATTATCTTAATTATTTATAATACGAAATAATATTACAATTATAAATATAAAATTTATCAAATTTTAAGAATCTCACCTATGACCTTTTAAAATTATTGGGATTGTAATTTTACCTCTACACCTTAAATGTCTTTGATGTTTAATTTAATTAAAGAAAATAAAGTTATATATTCTATAATTATAATATTACAATTTTCATTATATTCTATATAATATGTCATTTTGTCAACCTTTAGGAACTTGTCTGTTTAACATGTCATTATGTCCACCTTTTGGAACATATCTATGTATTTTGGAACATATCTATGTAACATGTCAACTTCTTATTTTCATTTCAAGTAATATTATGTGTTCAATTACTAGTAATACCCAAATTTATGTTTCTAAAATTAGTAATATGCCAAACAAAATAAGTCATATTAAAATTATAAACTGTGTTAAAATTACACATAAGATTGCAAATAATCTTCATAAACTGATAAATTGTGTTAGAATTACACATAAACTGTTTTGAAATTACACACAAGGTTGCTACATACACCTAATATAGCTTAATGACATATACACATAACATTATAATACACATAACCTTCAATGTTTTTTTCCACTTCAACATCCTGTTCATTTGAATTTGAAGTTCTAACACAGCATCCCCTAATTCTTCATTTCTAACCCTGAATTTTTCGTACTGATTCTTAGTTTCATCTAAATCCTTTCTTGTGCTTTCCAATCTATTAATCACTACTTGGTTTATGTCTTGTTCCAATTCCTCATGAAACCAATCGAAGAAACCACATCCTCTTTGCAAAGATCCCTGCAAATTTACAAAATTGATCAAATTTTGTTTACCATTTTTTAACATACCCAAACAATAATTAGGACTTAGCTTGTAATTGTGACAACCCCAAAATTTCTTTCGATAATTCTTCTCAGTGGTTGTCCTAAGAAGAACAGTGTTATCTCCATAACAGCAAAGTGGTAAAATTTACAGGCTACTGTATACACATGACCCAACACTTTAAGATTTCTTGAGGTTCATTTGCAAAGAAGAAAGCTTCGTATTCATGGAGAATGGAGCGAAACGACTTGAGCAATATGAAGACAGAGATGAAAACGCATCTGGAGCAGAGAATATTTTGCTCAAGTGAAGCAAACACATCCGGAGTAAAGACGATGGTGAACAACATATATAAATAATATGAAGATAACATGCCATCTCATCAGCTACATAGGTCTAGTTAACGAACGTTTGAGCCAAACCGACATAAGGGACTTCTTTGATATGTTTTGAAACTTAAGCAACCAATTTGATACGAAAAAAATTAAGGGACCAAACTGAACCATGACCTATAGTTAAGAGACAAAAATGAGTATTTTGTCTAATAGAATTTATAAATTTCAACGAAATAACTTACAATAAAAATAAAATTCATGACACTTTAGGCTATACGTTGGAAATTATAACATTTAAATAAAAGGGAAATTATGAGCATATGTTAAAGTAAAATAAAAATTTATTGTGACATTATTATCTTTGTAAGAGTTATTAGTGTGTATTATTGTATAAGTATTGCTCATATTTTTTATAAACATCGTTAATATTTGAAATCTGAGGACTACTGTCTGTAATTTCTTAAAGCCAAGATGTTATAACCATAGTTTTAAAATTCATATCCTTTCGGTCGGTTGGACCGGTTAGACTGTGAATCAGAGAGTAGAATGATTCAGTAAGGTTATTAGATCATTGTTGTCGATAAAAATCAGTGTGACCCAGAGGGTTCACTAGTCAGATCAGTGAACCTTTGGGTTTCTTAATCTGACGAATTGAATGTTTTATGTTTTTTAACTTAATTATAATTGTCATTCTTTATTTTCATTTTCTTAAATTTTGGTGCATTTTTTAAAATCCGTGTTTTATTAATATATATAATTATCTTAATTATTTATAATACGAAATAATATTACAATTATAAATATAAAATTTATCAAATTTTAAGAATCTCACCTATGACCTTTTAAAATTATTGGGATTGTAATTTTACCTCTACACCTTAAATGTCTTTGATGTTTAATTTAATTAAAGAAAATAAAGTTATATATTCTATAATTATAATATTACAATTTTCATTATATTCTATATAATATGTCATTTTGTCAACCTTTAGGAACTTGTCTGTTTAACATGTCATTATGTCCACCTTTTGGAACATATCTATGTATTTTGGAACATATCTATGTAACATGTCAACTTCTTATTTTCATTTCAAGTAATATTATGTGTTCAATTACTAGTAATACCCAAATTTATGTTTCTAAAATTAGTAATATGCCAAAAAAAATAAGTCATATTAAAATTATAAACTGTGTTAAAATTACACATAAGATTGCAAATAATCTTCATAAACTGATAAATTGTGTTAGAATTACACATAAACTGTTTTGAAATTACACACAAGGTTGCTACATACACCTAATATAGCTTAATGACATATACACATAACATTACAATACACATAACCTTCAATGTTTTTTTCCACTTCAACATCCTGTTCATTTGAATTTGAAGTTCTAACACAGCATCCCCTAATTCTTCATTTCTAACCCTGAATTTTTCGTACTGATTCTTAGTTTCATCTAAATCCTTTCTTGTGCTTTCCAATCTATTAATCACTACTTGGTTTATGTCTTGTTCCAATTCCTCATGAAACCAATCGAAGATACCACATCCTCTTTGCAAAGATCCCTGCAAATTTAAAAAATTGATCAAATTTTGTTTACCATTTTTTAACATACCCAAACAATAATTAGGACTTAGCTTGTAATTGTGACAACCGCAAAATTTCTTTCGATAATTCTTCTCAGTGGTTGTCCTAAGAAGAACAGTGTTATCTCCATAACAGCAAAGTGGTAAAATTTACAGGCTACTGTATACACATGACCCAACACTTTAAGATTTCTTGAGGTTCATTTGCAAAGAAGAAAGCTTCGTATTCATGGAGAATGGAGCGAAACGACTTGAGCAATATGAAGACAGAGATGAAAACGCATCTGGAGCAGAGAATATTTTGCTCAAGTGAAGCAAACACATCCGGAGTAAAGACGATGGTGAATAACATATATAAATAATATGAAGATAACATGCCATCTCATCAGCTACATAGGTCTAGTTAACGAACGTTTGAGCCCAACCGACATAAGGGACTTCTTTGATATGTTTTGAAACTTAAGCAACCAATTTGATACGAAAAAAATTAAGGGACCAAACTGAACCATGACCTATAGTTAAGAGACCAAAATGAGTATTTTGTCTAATAGAATTTATAAATTTCAACGAAATAACTTACAATAAAAATAAAATTCATGACACTTTAGGCTATACGTTGGAAATTATAACATTTAAATAAAAGGGAAATTATGAGCATATGTTAAAGTAAAATAAAAATTTATTGTGACATTATTATCTTTGTAAGAGTTATTAGTGTGTATTATTGTATAAGTATTGCTCATATTTTTTATAAACTTCGTTAATATTTGAAATCGGAGGACTACTGTCTGTAATTTCTTAAAGCCAAGATGTTATAACCATAGTTTTAAAATTCATATCCTTTCGGTCGGTTGGACCGGTTAGACTGTGAATCAGAGAGTAGAATGATTCAGTAAGGTTATTAGATCATTGTTGTCGATAAAAATCAGTGTGACCAGAGGGTTCACTAGTCAGATCAGTGAACCTTTGGGTTTCTTAATCTGACGAATTGAATGTTTTATGTTTTTTAACTTAATTATAATTGTCATTCTTTATTTTCATTTTCTTAAGTTTTGGTGCACTATTTTAAAATCCGGTTTTATTAATATATATAATTATCTTAATTATTTATAATACGAAATAATATTACAATTATAAATATAAAATTTATCAAATTTTAAGAATCTCACCTATGACCTTTTAAAATTATTGGGATTGTAATTTTACCTCTACACCTTAAATGTCTTTGATGTTTAATTTAATTAAAGAAAATAAAGTTATATATTCTGTAATTATAATATTACAATTTTCATTATATTCTATATAATATGTCATTTTGTCAACCTTTAGGAACTTGTCTGTTTAACATGTCATTATGTCCACCTTTTGGAACATATCTATGTATTTTGGAACATATCTATGTAACATGTCAACTTCTTATTTTCATTTCAAGTAATATTATGTGTTCAATTACTAGTAATACCCAAATTTATGTTTCTAAAATTAGTAATATGCCAAACAAAATAAGTCATATTAAAATTATAAACTGTGTTAAAATTACACATAAGATTGCAAATAATCTTCATAAACTGATAAATTGTGTTAGAATTACACATAAACTGTTTTGAAATTACACACAAGGTTGCTACATACACCTAATATAGCTTAATGACATATACACATAACATTACAATACACATAACCTTCAATGTTTTTTTCCACTTCAACATCCTGTTCATTTGAATTTGAAGTTCTAACACAGCATCCCCTAATTCTTCATTTCTAACCCTGAATTTTTCGTACTGATTCTTAGTTTCATCTAAATCCTTTCTTGTGCTTTCCAATCTATTAATCACTACTTGGTTTATGTCTTGTGCCAATTCCTCATGAAACCAATCGAAGAAACCACATCCTCTTTGCAAAGATCCCTGCAAATTTAAAAAATTGATCAAATTTTGTTTACCATTTTTTAACATACCCAAACAATAATTAGGACTTAGCTTGTAATTGTGACAACCCCAAAATTTCTTTCGATAATTCTTCTCAGTGGTTGTCCTAAGAAGAACAGTGTTATCTCCACAACGGCAAAGTGGTAAAATTTACAGGCTACTGTATACACATGACCCAACACTGTAAGATTTCTTCAGGTTCATTTGCAAAGAAGAAAGCTTCGTATTCATGGAGAATGGAGCGAAACGACTTGAGCAATATGAAGACAGAGATGAAAACGCATCTGGAGCAGAGAATATTTTGCTCAAGTGAAGCAAACACATCCGGAGTAAAGACGATGGTGAACAACATATATAAATAATATGAAGATAACATGCCATCTCATCAGCTACATAGGTCTAGTAACGAACGTTTGAGCCAAACCGACATAAGGGACTTCTTTGATATGTTTTGAAACTTAAGCAACCAATTTGATACGAAAAAAATTAAGGGACCAAACTGAACCATGACCTATAGTTAAGAGACCAAAATGAGTATTTTGTCTAATAGAATTTATAAATTTCAACGAAATAACTTACAATAAAAATAAAATTAATGATACTTTAGGCTATACGTTGGAAATTATAACATTTAAATAAAAGGGAAATTATGAGCATATGTTAAAGTAAAATAAAAATTTATTGTGACATTATTATCTTTGTAAGAGTTATTAGTGTGTATTATTGTATAAGTATTGCTCATATTTTTTATAAACATCGTTAATATTTGAAATCTGAGGACTACTGTCTGTAATTTCTTAAAGCCAAGATGTTATAACCATAGTTTTAAAATTCATATCCTTTCGGTCGGTTGGACCGGTTAGACTGTGAATCAGAGAGTAGAATGATTCAGTAAGGTTATTAGATCATTGTTGTCGATAAAAATCAGTGTGACCCAGAGGGTTCACTAGTCAGATCAGTGAACCTTTGGGTTTCTTAATCTGACGAATTGAATGTTTTATGTTTTTTAACTTAATTATAATTGTCATTCTTTATTTTCATTTTCTTAAATTTTGGTGCATTTTTTAAAATCCGGTTTTATTAATATATATAATTATCTTAATTATTTATAATACGAAATAATATTACAATTATAAATATAAAATTTATCAAATTTTAAGAATCTCACCTATGACCTTTTAAAATTATTGGGATTGTAATTTTACCTCTACACCTTAAATGTCTTTGATGTTTAATTTAATTAAAGAAAATAAAGTTATATATTCTATAATTATAATATTACAATTTTCATTATATTCTATATAATATGTCATTTTGTCAACCTTTAGGAACTTGTCTGTTTAACATGTCATTATGTCCACCTTTTGGAACATATCTATGTATTTTGGAACATATCTATGTAACATGTCAACTTCTTATTTTCATTTCAAGTAATATTATGTGTTCAATTACTAGTAATACCCAAATTTATGTTTCTAAAATTAGTAATATGCCAAACAAAATAAGTCATATTAAAATTATAAACTGTGTTAAAATTACACATAAGATTGCAAATAATCTTCATAAACTGATAAATTGTGTTAGAATTACACATAAACTGTTTTGAAATTACACACAAGGTTGCTACATACACCTAATATAGCTTAATGACATATACACATAACATTACAATACACATAACCTTCAATGTTTTTTTCCACTTCAACATCCTGTTCATTTGAATTTGAAGTTCTAACACAGCATCCCCTAATTCTTCATTTCTAACCCTGAATTTTTCGTACTGATTCTTAGTTTCATCTAAATCCTTTCTTGTGCTTTCCAATCTATTAATCACTACTTGGTTTATGTC
The DNA here is from genome assembly GCA_948472305.1 of Vicia faba. NCBI lineage: Eukaryota > Viridiplantae > Streptophyta > Magnoliopsida > Fabales > Fabaceae > Vicia > Vicia faba. Next base: position 993,835,835 of record OX451735.1, read on the forward strand.
TTGTTCCAATTCCTCATGAAACCAATCGAAGAAACCACATCCTCTTTGCAAAGATCCCTGCAAATTTAAAAAATTGATCAAATTTTGTTTACCATTTTTTAACATACCCAAACAATAATTAGGACTTAGCTTGTAATTGTGACAACCCCAAAATTTCTTTCGATAATTCTTCTCAGTGGTTGTCCTAAGAAGAACAGTGTTATCTCCATAACAGCAAAGTGGTAAAATTTACAGGCTACTGTATACACATGACCCAACACTTTAAGATTTCTTGAGGTTCATTTGCAAAGAAGAAAGCTTCGTATTCATGGAGAATGGAGCGAAACGACTTGAGCAATATGAAGACAGAGATGAAAACGCATCTGGAGCAGAGAATATTTTGCTCAAGTGAAGCAAACACATCCGGAGTAAAGACGATGGTGAACAACATATATAAATAATATGAAGATAACATGCCATCTCATCAGCTACATAGGTCTAGTTAACGAACGTTTGAGCCCAACCGACATAAGGGACTTCTTTGATATGTTTTGAAACTTAAGCAACCAATTTGATACGAAAAAAATTAAGGGACCAAACTGAACCATGACCTATAGTTAAGAGACCAAAATGAGTATTTTGTCTAATAGAATTTATAAATTTCAACGAAATAACTTACAATAAAAATAAAATTCATGACACTTTAGGCTATACGTTGGAAATTATAACATTTAAATAAAAGGGAAATTATGAGCATATGTTAAAGTAAAATAAAAATTTATTGTGACATTATTATCTTTGTAAGAGTTATTAGTGTGTATTATTGTATAAGTATTGCTCATATTTTTTATAAACTTCGTTAATATTTGAAATCGGAGGACTACTGTCTGTAATTTCTTAAAGCCAAGATGTTATAACCATAGTTTTAAAATTCATATCCTTTCGGTCGGTTGGATCGGTTAGACTGTGAATCAGAGAGTAGAATGATTCAGTAAGGTTATTAGATCATTGTTGTCGATAAAAATCAGTGTGACCAGAGGGTTCACTAGTCAGATCAGTGAACCTTTGGGTTTCTTAATCTGACGAATTGAATGTTTTATGTTTTTTAACTTAATTATAATTGTCATTCTTTATTTTCATTTTCTTAAGTTTTGGTGCACTATTTTAAAATCCGGTTTTATTAATATATATAATTATCTTAATTATTTATAATACGAAATAATATTACAATTATAAATATAAAATTTATCAAATTTTAAGAATGTCACCTATGACCTTTTAAAATTATTGGGATTGTAATTTTACCTCTACACCTTAAATGTCTTTGATGTTTAATTTAATTAAAGAAAATAAAGTTATATATTCTGTAATTATAATATTACAATTTTCATTATATTCTATATAATATGTCATTTTGTCAACCTTTAGGAACTTGTCTGTTTAACATGTCATTATGTCCACCTTTTGGAACATATCTATGTATTTTGGAACATATCTATGTAACATGTCAACTTCTTATTTTCATTTCAAGTAATATTATGTGTTCAATTACTAGTAATACCCAAATTTATGTTTCTAAAATTAGTAATATGCCAAACAAAATAAGTCATATTAAAATTATAAACTGTGTTAAAATTACACATAAGATTGCAAATAATCTTCATAAACTGATAAATTGTGTTAGAATTACACATAAACTGTTTTGAAATTACACACAAGGTTGCTACATACACCTAATATAGCTTAATGACATATACACATAACATTACAATACACATAACCTTCAATGTTTTTTTCCACTTCAACATCCTGTTCATTTGAATTTGAAGTTCTAACACAGCATCCCCTAATTCTTCATTTCTAACCCTGAATTTTTCGTACTGATTCTTAGTTTCATCTAAATCCTTTCTTGTGCTTTCCAATCTATTAATCACTACTTGGTTTATGTCTTGTGCCAATTCCTCATGAAACCAATCGAAGAAACCACATCCTCTTTGCAAAGATCCCTGCAAATTTAAAAAATTGATCAAATTTTGTTTACCATTTTTTAACATACCCAAACAATAATTAGGACTTAGCTTGTAATTGTGACAACCCCAAAATTTATTTCGATAATTCTTCTCAGTGGTTGTCCTAAGAAGAACAGTGTTATCTCCACAACGGCAAAGTGGTAAAATTTACAGGCTACTGTATACACATGACCCAACACTGTAAGATTTCTTCAGGTTCATTTGCAAAGAAGAAAGCTTCGTATTCATGGAGAATGGAGCGAAACGACTTGAGCAATATGAAGACAGAGAGGAAAACGCATCTGGAGCAGAGAATATTTTGCTCAAGTGAAGCAAACACATCCGGAGTAAAGACGATGGTGAACAACATATATAAATAATATGAAGATAACATGCCATCTCATCAGCTACATAGGTCTAGTTAACGAACGTTTGAGCCAAACCGACATAAGGGACTTCTTTGATATGTTTTGAAACTTAAGCAACCAATTTGATACGAAAAAAATTAAGGGACCAAACTGAACCATGACCTATAGTTAAGAGACCAAAATGAGTATTTTGTCTAATAGAATTTATAAATTTCAACGAAATAACTTACAATAAAAATAAAATTCATGACACTTTAGGCTATACGTTGGAAATTATAACATTTAAAGAAAAGGGAAATTATGAGCATATGTTAAAGTAAAATAAAAATTTATTGTGACATTATTATCTTTGTAAGAGTTATTAGTGTGTATTATTGTATAAGTATTGCTCATATTTTTTATAAACTTCGTTAATATTTGAAATCTGAGGACTACTGTCTGTAATTTCTTAAAGCCAAGATGTTATAACCATAGTTTTAAAATTCATATCCTTTCGGTCGGTTGGACCGGTTAGACTGTGAATCAGAGAGTAGAATGATTCAGTAAGGTTATTAGATCATTGTTGTCGATAAAAATCAGTGTGACCCAGAGGGTTCACTAGTCAGATCAGTGAACCTTTGGGTTTCTTAATCTGACGAATTGAATGTTTTATGTTTTTTAACTTAATTATAATTGTCATTCTTTATTTTCATTTTCTTAAATTTTGGTGCACTATTTTAAAATCCAGTTTTATTAATATATATAATTATCTTAATTATTTATAATACGAAATAATATTACAATTATAAATATAAAATTTATCAAATTTTAAGAATCTCACCTATGACCTTTTAAAATTATTGGGATTCTAATTTTACCTCTACACCTTAAATGTCTTTGATGTTTAATTTAATTAAAGAAAATAAAGTTATATATTCTATAATTATAATATTACAATTTTCATTATATTCTATATAATATGTCATTTTGTCAACCTTTAGGAACTTGTCTTTTTAACATGTCATTATGTCCACCTTTTGGAACATATCTATGTATTTTGGAACATATCTATGTAACATGTCAACTTCTTATTTTCATTTCAAGTAATATTATGTGTTCAATTACTAGTAATACCCAAATTTATGTTTCTAAAATTAGTAATATGCCAAACAAAATAAGTCATATTAAAATTATAAACTGTGTTAAAATTACACATAAGATTGCAAATAATCTTCATAAACTGATAAATTGTGTTAGAATTACACATAAACTGTTTTGAAATTACACACAAGGTTGCTACATACACCTAATATAGCTTAATGACATATACACATAACATTAAAATACACATAACCTTCAATGTTTTTTTCCACTTCAACATCCTGTTCATTTGAATTTGAAGTTCTAACACAGCATCCCCTAATTCTTCATTTCTAACCCTGAATTTTTCGTACTGATTCTTAGTTTCATCTAAATCCTTTCTTGTGCTTTCCAATCTATTAATCACTACTTGGTTTATGTCTTGTTCCAATTCCTCATGAAACCAATCGAAGAAACCACATCCTCTTTGCAAAGATCCCTGCAAATTTAAAAAATTGATCAAATTTTGTTTACCATTTTTTAACATACCCAAACAATAATTAGGACTTAGCTTGTAATTGTGACAACCCCAAAATTTCTTTCGATAATTCTTCTCAGTGGTTGTCCTAAGAAGAACAGTGTTATCTCCATAACAGCAAAGTGGTAAAATTTACAGGCTACTGTATACACATGACCCAACACTTTAAGATTTCTTGAGGTTCATTTGCAAAGAAGAAAGCTTCGTATTCATGGAGAATGGAGCGAAACGACTTGAGCAATATGAAGACAGAGATGAAAACGCATCTGGAGCAGAGAATATTTTGCTCAAGTGAAGCAAACACATCCGGAGTAAAGACGATGGTGAACAACATATATAAATAATATGAAGATAACATGCCATCTCATCAGCTACATAGGTCTAGTTAACGAACGTTTGAGCCCAACCGACATAAGGGACTTCTTTGATATGTTTTGAAACTTAAGCAACCAATTTGATACGAAAAAAATTAAGGGACCAAACTGAACCATGACCTATAGTTAAGAGACCAAAATGAGTATTTTGTCTAATAGAATTTATAAATTTCAACGAAATAACTTACAATAAAAATAAAATTCATGACACTTTAGGCTATACGTTGGAAATTATAACATTTAAATAAAAGGGAAATTATGAGCATATGTTAAAGTAAAATAAAAATTTATTGTGACATTATTATCTTTGTAAGAGTTATTAGTGTGTATTATTGTATAAGTATTGCTCATATTTTTTATAAACTTCGTTAAGATTTGAAATCGGAGGACTACTGTCTGTAATTTCTTAAAGCCAAGATGTTATAACCATAGTTTTAAAATTCATATCCTTTCGGTCGGTTGGACCGGTTAGACTGTGAATCAGAGAGTAGAATGATTCAATAAGGATATTAGATCATTGTTGTCGATAAAAATCAGTGTGACCAGAGGGTTCACTAGTCAGATCAGTGAACCTTTGGGTTTCTTAATCTGACGAATTGAATGTTTTATGTTTTTTAACTTAATTATAATTGTCATTCTTTATTTTCATTTTCTTAAGTTTTGGTGCACTATTTTAAAATCCGGTTTTATTAATATATATAATTATCTTAATTATTTATAATACGAAATAATATTACAATTATAAATATAAAATTTATCAAATTTTAAGAATCTCACCTATGACCTTTTAAAATTATTGGGATTGTAATTTTACCTCTACACCTTAAATGTCTTTGATGTTTAATTTAATTAAAGAAAATAAAGTTATATATTCTGTAATTATAATATTACAATTTTCATTATATTCTATATAATATGTCATTTTGTCAACCTTTAGGAACTTGTCTGTTTAACATGTCATTATGTCCACCTTTTGGAACATATCTATGTATTTTGGAACATATCTATGTAACATGTCAACTTCTTATTTTCATTTCAAGTAATATTATGTGTTCAATTACTAGTAATACCCAAATTTATGTTTCTAAAATTAGTCATATGCCAAACAAAATAAGTCATATTAAAATTATAAACTGTGTTAAAATTACACATAAGATTGCAAATAATCTTCATAAACTGATAAATTGTGTTAGAATTACACATAAACTGTTTTGAAATTACACACAAGGTTGCTACATACACCTAATATAGCTTAATGACATATACACATAACATTACAATACACATAACCTTCAATGTTTTTTTCCACTTCAACATCCTGTTCATTTGAATTTGAAGTTCTAACACAGCATCCCCTAATTCTTCATTTCTAACCCTGAATTTTTCGTACTGATTCTTAGTTTCATCTAAATCCTTTCTTGTGCTTTCCAATCTATTAATCACTACTTGGTTTATGTCTTGTGCCAATTCCTCATGAAACCAATCGAAGAAACCACATCGTCTTTGCAAAGATCCCTGCAAATTTAAAAAATTGATCAAATTTTGTTTACCATTTTTTAACATACCCAAACAATAATTAGGACTTAGCTTGTAATTGTGACAACCCCAAAATTTATTTCGATAATTCTTCTCAGTGGTTGTCCTAAGAAGAACAGTGTTATCTCCACAACGGCAAAGTGGTAAAATTTACAGGCTACTGTATACACATGACCCAACACTGTAAGATTTCTTCAGGTTCATTTGCAAAGAAGAAAGCTTCGTATTCATGGAGAATGGAGCGAAACGATATGAGCAATATGAAGACAGAGATGAAAACGCATCTGGAGCAGAGAATATTTTGCTCAAGTGAAGCAAACACATCCGGAGTAAAGACGATGGTGAACAACATATATAAATAATATGAAGATAACATGCCATCTCATCAGCTACATAGGTCTAGTTAACGAACGTTTGAGCCCAACCGACATAAGGGACTTCTTTGATATGTTTTGAAACTTAAGCAACCAATTTGATACGAAAAAAATTAAGGGACCAAACTGAACCATGACCTATAGTTAAGAGACCAAAATGAGTATTTTGTCTAATAGAATTTATAAATTTCAACGAAATAACTTACAATAAAAATAAAATTCATGACACTTTAGGCTATACGTTGGAAATTATAACATTTAAATAAAAGGGAAATTATGAGCATATGTTAAAGTAAAATAAAAATTTATTGTGACATTATTATCTTTGTAAGAGTTATTAGTGTGTATTATTGTATAAGTATTGCTCATATTTTTTATAAACTTCGTTAATATTTGAAATCGGAGGACTACTGTCTGTAATTTCTTAAAGCCAAGATGTTATAACCATAGTTTTAAAATTCATATCCTTTCGGTCGGTTGGACCGGTTAGACTGTGAATCAGAGAGTAGAATGATTCAGTAAGGTTATTAGATCATTGTTGTCGATAAAAATCAGTGTGACCCAGAGGGTTCACTAGTCAGATCAGTGAACCTTTGGGTTTCTTAATCTGACGAATTGAATGTTTTATGTTTTTTAACTTAATTATAATTGTCATTCTTTATTTTCATTTTCTTAAATTTTGGTGCACTATTTTAAAATCCGGTTTTATTAATATATATAATTATCTTAATTATTTATAATACGAAATAATATTACAATTATAAATATAAAATTTATCAAATTTTAAGAATCTCACCTATGACCTTTTAAAATTATTGGGATTCTAATTTTACCTCTACACCTTAAATGTCTTTGATGTTTAATTTAATTAAAGAAAATAAAGTTATATATTCTATAATTATAATATTACAATTTTCATTATATTCTATATAATATGTCATTTTGTCAACCTTTAGGAACTTGTCTTTTTAACATGTCATTATGTCCACCTTTTGGAACATATCTATGTATTTTGGAACATATCTATGTAACATGTCAACTTCTTATTTTCATTTCAAGTAATATTATGTGTTCAATTACTAGTAATACCCAAATTTATGTTTCTAAAATTAGTAATATGCCAAACAAAATAAGTCATATTAAAATTATAAACTGTGTTAAAATTACACATAAGATTGCAAATAATCTTCATAAACTGATAAATTGTGTTAGAATTACACATAAACTGTTTTGAAATTACACACAAGGTTGCTACATACACCTAATATAGCTTAATGACATATACACATAACATTACAATACACATAACCTTCAATGTTTTTTTCCACTTCAACATCCTGTTCATTTGAATTTGAAGTTCTAACACAGCATCCCCTAATTCTTCATTTCTAACCCTGAATTTTTCGTACTGATTCTTAGTTTCATCTAAATCCTTTCTTGTGCTTTCCAATCTATTAATCACTACTTGGTTTATGTCTTGTGCCAATTCCTCATGAAACCAATCGAAGAAACCACATCCTCTTTGCAAAGATCCCTGCAAATTTAAAAAATTGATCAAATTTTGTTTACCATTTTTTAACATACCCAAACAATAATTAGGACTTAGCTTGTAATTGTGACAACCCCAAAATTTCTTTCGATAATTCTTCTCAGTGGTTGTCCTAAGAAGAACAGTGTTATCTCCACAACGGCAAAGTGGTAAAATTTACAGGCTACTGTATACACATGACCCAACACTGTAAGATTTCTTCAGGTTCATTTGCAAAGAAGAAAGCTTCGTATTCATGGAGAATGGAGCGAAACGACTTGAGCAATATGAAGACAGAGATGAAAACGCATCTGGAGCAGAGAATATTTTGCTCAAGTGAAGCAAACACATCCGGAGTAAAGACGATGGTGAACAACATATATAAATAATATGAAGATAACATGCCATCTCATCAGCTACATAGGTCTAGTTAACGAACGTTTGAGCCAAACCGACATAAGGGACTTCTTTGATATGTTTTGAAACTTAAGCAACCAATTTGATACGAAAAAAATTAAGGGACCAAACTGAACCATGACCTATAGTTAAGAGACCAAAATGAGTATTTTGTCTAATAGAATTTATAAATTTCAACGAAATAACTTACAATAAAAATAAAATTCATGACACTTTAGGCTATACGTTGGAAATTATAACATTTAAATAAAAGGGAAATTATGAGCATATGTTAAAGTAAAATAAAAATTTATTGTGACATTATTATCTTTGTAAGAGTTATTAGTGTGTATTATTGTATAAGTATTGCTCATATTTTTTATAAACTTCGTTAATATTTGAAATCTGAGGACTACTGTCTGTAATTTCTTAAAGCCAAGATGTTATAACCATAGTTTTAAAATTCATATCCTTTCGGTCGGTTGGACCGGTTAGACTGTGAATCAGAGAGTAGAATGATTCAGTAAGGTTATTAGATCATTGTTGTCGATAAAAATCAGTGTGACCCAGAGGGTTCACTAGTCAGATCAGTGAACCTTTGGGTTTCTTAATCTGACGAATTGAATGTTTTATGTTTTTTAACTTAATTATAATTGTCATTCTTTATTTTCATTTTCTTAAATTTTGGTGCACTATTTTAAAATCCGGTTTTATTAATATATATAATTATCTTAATTATTTATAATACGAAATAATATTACAATTATAAATATAAAATTTATCAAATTTTAAGAATCTCACCTATGACCTTTTAAAATTATTGGGATTCTAATTTTACCTCTACACCTTAAATGTCTTTGATGTTTAATTTAATTAAAGAAAATAAAGTTATATATTCTATAATTATAATATTACAATTTTCATTATATTCTATATAATATGTCATTTTGTCAACCTTTAGGAACTTGTCTTTTTAACATGTCATTATGTCCACCTTTTGGAACATATCTATGTATTTTGGAACATATCTATGTAACATGTCAACTTCTTATTTTCATTTCAAGTAATATTATGTGTTCAATTACTAGTAATACCCAAATTTATGTTTCTAAAATTAGTAATATGCCAAACAAAATAAGTCATATTAAAATTATAAACTGTGTTAAAATTACACATAAGATTGCAAATAATCTTCATAAACTGATAAATTGTGTTAGAATTACACATAAACTGTTTTGAAATTACACACAAGGTTGCTACATACACCTAATATAGCTTAATGACATATACACATAACATTACAATACACATAACCTTCAATGTTTTTTTCCACTTCAACATCCTGTTCATTTGAATTTGAAGTTCTAACACAGCATCCCCTAATTCTTCATTTCTAACCCTGAATTTTTCGTACTGATTCTTAGTTTCATCTAAATCCTTTCTTGTGCTTTCCAATCTATTAATCACTACTTGGTTTATGTCTTGTGCCAATTCCTCATGAAACCAATCGAAGAAACCACATCCTCTTTGCAAAGATCCCTGCAAATTTAAAAAATTGATCAAATTTTGTTTACCATTTTTTAACATACCCAAACAATAATTAGGACTTAGCTTGTAATTGTGACAACCCCAAAATTTCTTTCGATAATTCTTCTCAGTGGTTGTCCTAAGAAGAACAGTGTTATCTCCACAACGGCAAAGTGGTAAAATTTACAGGCTACTGTATACACATGACCCAACACTGTAAGATTTCTTCAGGTTCATTTGCAAAGAAGAAAGCTTCGTATTCATGGAGAATGGAGCGAAACGACTTGAGCAATATGAAGACAGAGATGAAAACGCATCTGGAGCAGAGAATATTTTGCTCAAGTGAAGCAAACACATCCGGAGTAAAGACGATGGTGAACAACATATATAAATAATATGAAGATAACATGCCATCTCATCAGCTACATAGGTCTAGTTAACGAACGTTTGAGCCAAACCGACATAAGGGACTTCTTTGATATGTTTTGAAACTTAAGCAACCAATTTGATACGAAAAAAATTAAGGGACCAAACTGAACCATGACCTATAGTTAAGAGACCAAAATGAGTATTTTGTCTAATAGAATTTATAAATTTCAACGAAATAACTTACAATAAAAATAAAATTCATGACACTTTAGGCTATACGTTGGAAATTATAACATTTAAATAAAAGGGAAATTATGAGCATATGTTAAAGTAAAATAAAAATTTATTGTGACATTATTATCTTTGTAAGAGTTATTAGTGTGTATTATTGTATAAGTGTTGCTCATATTTTTTATAAACTTCGTTAATATTTGAAATCTGAGGACTACTGTCTGTAATTTCTTAAAGCCAAGATGTTATAACCATAGTTTTAAAATTCATATCCTTTCGGTCGGTTGGACCGGTTAGACTGTGAATCAGAGAGTAGAATGATTCAGTAAGGTTATTAGATCATTGTTGTCGATAAAAATCAGTGTGACCCAGAGGGTTCACTAGTCAGATCAGTGAACCTTTGGGTTTCTTAATCTGACGAATTGAATGTTTTATGTTTTTTAACTTAATTATAATTGTCATTCTTTATTTTCATTTTCTTAAATTTTGGTGCACTATTTTAAAATCCGGTTTTATTAATATATATAATTATCTTAATTATTTATAATACGAAATAATATTACAATTATAAATATAAAATTTATCAAATTTTAAGAATCTCACCTATGACCTTTTAAAATTATTGCGATTCTAATTTTACCTCTACACCTTAAATGTCTTTGATGTTTAATTTAATTAAAGAAAATAAAGTTATATATTCTATAATTATAATATTACAATTTTCATTATATTCTATATAATATGTCATTTTGTCAACCTTTAGGAAGTTGTCTTTTTAACATGTCATTATGTCCACCTTTTGGAACATATCTATGTATTTTGGAACATATCTATGTAACATGTCAACTTCTTATTTTCATTTCAAGTAATATTATGTGTTCAATTACTAGTAATACCCAAATTTATGTTTCTAAAATTAGTAATATGCCAAACAAAATAAGTCATATTAAAATTATAAACTGTGTTAAAATTACACATAAGATTGCAAATAATCTTCATAAACTGATAAATTGTGTTAGAATTACACATAAACTGTTTTGAAATTACACACAAGGTTGCTACATACACCTAATATAGCTTAATGACATATACACATAACATTACAATACACATAACCTTCAATGTTTTTTTCCACTTCAACATCCTGTTCATTTGAATTTGAAGTTCTAACACAGCATCCCCTAATTCTTCATTTCTAACCCTGAATTTTTCGTACTGATTCTTAGTTTCATCTAAATCCTTTCTTGTGCTTTCCAATCTATTAATCACTACTTGGTTTATGTCTTGTGCCAATTCCTCATGAAACCAATCGAAGAAACCACATCGTCTTTGCAAAGATCCCTGCAAATTTAAAAAATTGATCAAATTTTGTTTACCATTTTTTAACATACCCAAACAATAATTAGGACTTAGCTTGTAATTGTGACAACCCCAAAATTTCTTTCGATAAATCTTCTCAGTGGTTGTCCTAAGAAGAACAGTGTTATCTCCACAACGGCAAAGTGGTAAAATTTACAGGCTACTGTATACACATGACCCAACACTGTAAGATTTCTTCAGGTTCATTTGCAAAGAAGAAAGCTTCGTATTCATGGAGAATGGAGCGAAACGACTTGAGCAATATGAAGACAGAGATGAAAACGCATCTGGAGCAGAGAATATTTTGCTCAAGTGAAGCAAACACATCCGGAGTAAAGACGATGGTGAACAACATATATAAATAATATGAAGATAACATGCCATCTCATCAGCTACATAGGTCTAGTTAACGAACGTTTGAGCCCAACCGACATAAGGGACTTCTTTGATATGTTTTGAAACTTAAGCAACCAATTTGATACGAAAAAAATTAAGGGACCAAACTGAACCATGACCTATAGTTAAGAGACCAAAATGAGTATTTTGTCTCATAGAATTTATAAATTTCAACGAAATAACTTACAATAAAAATAAAATTCATGACACTTTAGGCTATACGTTGGAAATTATAACATTTAAATAAAAGGGAAATTATGAGCATATGTTAAAGTAAAATAAAAATTTATTGTGACATTATTATCTTTGTAAGAGTTATTAGTGTGTATTATTGTATAAGTATTGCTCATATTTTTTATAAACTTCGTTTATATTTGAAATCGGAGGACTACTGTCTGTAATTTCTTAAAGCCAAGATGTTATAACCATAGTTTTAAAATTCATATCCTTTCGGTCGGTTGGACCGGTTACACTGTGAATCAGAGAGTAGAATGATTCAGTAAGGTTATTAGATCATTGTTGTCGATAAAAATCAGTGTGACCCAGAGGGTTCACTAGTCAGATCTGTGAACCTTTGGGTTTCTTAATCTGACGAATTGAATGTTTTATGTTTTTTAACTTAATTATAATTGTCATTCTTTATTTTCATTTTCTTAAGTTTTGGTGCACTATTTTAAAATCCGGTTTTATTAATATATATAATTATCTTAATTATTTATAATACGAAATAATATTACAATTATAAATATAAAATTTATCAAATTTTAAGAATCTCACCTATGACCTTTTAAAATTATTGGGATTGTAATTTTACCTCTACACCTTAAATGTCTTTGATGTTTAATTTAATTAAAGAAAATAAAGTTATATATTCTATAATTATAATATTACAATTTTCATTATATTCTATATAATATGTCATTTTGTCAACCTTTAGGAACTTGTCTGTTTAACATGTCATTATGTCCACCTTTTGGAACATATCTATGTATTTTGGAACATATCTATGTAACATGTCAACTTCTTATTTTCATTTCAAGTAATATTATGTGTTCAATTACTAGTAATACCCAAATTTATGTTTCTAAAATTAGTAATATGCCAAACAAAATAAGTCATATTAAAATTATAAACTGTGTTAAAATTACACATAAGATTGCAAATAATCTTCATAAACTGATAAATTGTGTTAGAATTACACATAAACTGTTTTGAAATTACACACAAGGTTGCTACATACACCTAATATAGCTTAATGACATATACACATAACATTACAATACACATAACCTTCAATGTTTTTTTCCACTTCAACATCCTGTTCATTTGAATTTGAAGTTCTAACACAGCATCCCCTAATTCTTCATTTCTAACCCTGAATTTTTCGTACTGATTCTTAGTTTCATCTAAATCCTTTCTTGTGCTTTCCAATCTATTAATCACTACTTGGTTTATGTCTTGTGCCAATTCCTCATGAAACCAATCGAAGAAACCACATCGTCTTTGCAAAGATCCCTGCAAATTTAAAAAATTGATCAAATTTTGTTTACCATTTTTTAACATACCCAAACAATAATTAGGACTTAGCTTGTAATTGTGACAACCCCAAAATTTATTTCGATAATTCTTCTCAGTGGTTGTCCTAAGAAGAACAGTGTTATCTCCACAACGGCAAAGTGGTAAAATTTACAGGCTACTGTATACACATGACCCAACACTGTAAGATTTCTTCAGGTTCATTTGCAAAGAAGAAAGCTTCGTATTCATGGAGAATGGAGCGAAACGATATGAGCAATATGAAGACAGAGATGAAAACGCATCTGGAGCAGAGAATATTTTGCTCAAGTGAAGCAAACACATCCGGAGTAAAGACGATGGTGAACATCATATATAAATAATATGAAGATAACATGCCATCTCATCAGCTACATAGGTCTAGTTAACGAACGTTTGAGCCCAACCGACATAAGGGACTTCTTTGATATGTTTTGAAACTTAAGCAACCAATTTGATACGAAAAAAATTAAGGGACCAAACTGAACCATGACCTATAGTTAAGAGACCAAAATGAGTATTTTGTCTAATAGAATTTATAAATTTCAACGAAATAACTTACAATAAAAATAAAATTCATGACACTTTAGGCTATACGTTGGAAATTATAACATTTAAATAAAAGGGAAATTATGAGCATATGTTAAAGTAAAATAAAAATTTATTGTGACATTATTATCTTTGTAAGAGTTATTAGTGTGTATTATTGTATAAGTATTGCTCATATTTTTTATAAACTTCGTTAATATTTGAAATCGGAGGACTACTGTCTGTAATTTCTTAAAGCCAAGATGTTATAACCATAGTTTTAAAATTCATATCCTTTCGGTCGGTTGGACCAGTTAGACTGTGAATCAGAGAGTAGAATGATTCAGTAAGGTTATTAGATCATTGTTGTCGATAAAAATCAGTGTGACCCAGAGGGTTCACTAGTCAGATCTGTGAACCTTTGGGTTTCTTAATCTGACGAATTGAATGTTTTATGTTTTTTAACTTAATTATAATTGTCATTCTTTATTTTCATTTTCTTAAGTTTTGGTGCACTATTTTAAAATCCGGTTTTATTAATATATATAATTATCTTAATTATTTATAATACGAAATAATATTACAATTATAAATATAAAATTTATCAAATTTTAAGAATCTCACCTATGACCTTTTAAAATTATTGGGATTGTAATTTTACCTCTACACCTTAAATGTCTTTGATGTTTAATTTAATTAAAGAAAATAAAGTTATATATTCTATAATTATAATATTACAATTTTCATTATATTCTATATAATATGTCATTTTGTCAACCTTTAGGAACTTGTCTGTTTAACATGTCATTATGTCCACCTTTTGGAACATATCTATGTATTTTGGAACATATCTATGTAACATGTCAACTTCTTATTTTCATTTCAAGTAATATTATGTGTTCAATTACTAGTAATACCCAAATTTATGTTTCTAAAATTAGTAATATGCCAAACAAAATAAGTCATATTAAAATTATAAACTGTGTTAAAATTACACATAAGATTGCAAATAATCTTCATAAACTGATAAATTGTGTTAGAATTACACATAAACTGTTTTGAAATTACACACAAGGTTGCTACATACACCTAATATAGCTTAATGACATATACACATAACATTACAATACACATAACCTTCAATGTTTTTTTCCACTTCAACATCCTGTTCATTTGAATTTGAAGTTCTAACACAGCATCCCCTAATTCTTCATTTCTAACCCTGAATTTTTCGTACTGATTCTTAGTTTCATCTAAATCCTTTCTTGTGCTTTCCAATCTATTAATCACTACTTGGTTTATGTCTTGTGCCAATTCCTCATGAAACCAATCGAAGAAACCACATCGTCTTTGCAAAGATCCCTGCAAATTTAAAAAATTGATCAAATTTTGTTTACCATTTTTTAACATACCCAAACAATAATTAGGACTTAGCTTGTAATTGTGACAACCCCAAAATTTCTTTCGATAATTCTTCTCAGTGGTTGTCCTAAGAAGAACAGTGTTATCTCCACAACGGCAAAGTGGTAAAATTTACAGGCTACTGTATACACATGACCCAACACTTTAAGATTTCTTCAGGTTCATTTGCAAAGAAGAAAGCTTCGTATTCATGGAGAATGGAGCGAAACGACTTGAGCAATATGAAGACAGAGATGAAAACGCATCTGGAGCAGAGAATATTTTGCTCAAGTGAAGCAAACACATCCGGAGTAAAGACGATGGTGAACAACATATATAAATAATATGAAGGTAACATGCCATCTCATCAGCTACATAGGTCTAGTTAACGAACGTTTGAGCCCAACCGACATAAGGGACTTCTTTGATATGTTTTGAAACTTAAGCAACCAATTTGATACGAAAAAAATTAAGGGACCAAACTGAACCATGACCTATAGTTAAGAGACCAAAATGAGTATTTTGTCTAATAGAATTTATAAATTTCAACGAAATAACTTACAATAAAAATAAAATTCATGACACTTTAGGCTATACGTTGGAAATTATAACATTTAAATAAAAGGGAAATTATGAGCATATGTTAAAGTAAAATAAAAATTTATTGTGACATTATTATCTTTGTAAGAGTTATTAGTGTGTATTATTGTATAAGTATTGCTCATATTTTTTATAAACTTCGTTAAAATTTGAAATCGGAGGACTACTGTCTGTAATTTCTTAAAGCCAAGATGTTTTAACCATAGTTTTAAAATTCATATCCTTTCGGTCGGTTGGACCGGTTAGACTGTGAATCAGAGAGTAGAATGATTCAGTAAGGTTATTAGATCATTGTTGTCGATAAAAATCAGTGTGACCCAGAGGGTTCACTAGTCAGATCAGTGAACCTTTGGGTTTCTTAATCTGACGAATTGAATGTTTTATGTTTTTTAACTTAATTATAATTGTCATTCTTTATTTTCATTTTCTTAAGTTTTGGTGCACTATTTTAAAATCCGGTTTTATTAATATATATAATTATCTTAATTATTTATAATACGAAATAATATTACAATTATAAATATAAAATTTATCAAATTTTAAGAATCTCACCTATGACCTTTTAAAATTATTGGGATTGTAATTTTACCTCTACACCTTAAATGTCTTTGATGTTTAATTTAATTAAAGAAAATAAAGTTATATATTCTATAGTTATAATATTACAATTTTCATTATATTCTATATAATATGTCATTTTGTCAACCTTTAGGAACTTGTCTGTTTAACATGTCATTATGTCCACCTTTTGGAACATATCTATGTATTTTGGAACATATCTATGTAACATGTCAACTTCTTATTTTCATTTCAAGTAATATTATGTGTTCAATTACTAGTAATACCCAAATTTATGTTTCTAAAATTAGTAATATGCCAAACAAAATAAGTCATATTAAAATTATAAACTGTGTTAAAATTACACATAAGATTGCAAATAATCTTCATAAACTGATAAATTGTGTTAGAATTACACATAAACTGTTTTGAAATTACACACAAGGTTGCTACATACACCTAATATAGCTTAATGACATATACACATAACATTACAATACACATAACCTTCAATGTTTTTTTCCACTTCAACATCCTGTTCATTTGAATTTGAAGTTCTAACATAGCATCCCCTAATTCTTCATTTCTAACCCTGAATTTTTCGTACTGATTCTTAGTTTCATCTATATCCTTTCTTGTGCTTTCCAATCTATTAATCACTACTTGGTTTATGTCTTGTGCCAATTCCTCATGAAACCAATCGAAGAAACCACATCCTCTTTGCAAAGATCCCTGCAAATTTAAAAAATTGATAAAATTTTGTTTACCATTTTTTAACATACCCAAACAATAATTAGGACTTAGCTTGTAATTGTGACAACCCCAAAATTTCTTTCGATAATTCTTCTCAGTGGTTGTCCTAAGAAGAACAGTGTTATCTCCACAACGGCAAAGTGGTAAAATTTACAGGCTACTGTATACACATGACCCAACACTGTAAGATTTCTTCAGGTTCATTTGCAAAGAAGAAAGCTTCGTATTCATGGAGAATGGAGCGAAACGATATGAGCAATATGAAGACAGAGATGAAAACGCATCTGGAGCAGAGAATATTTTGCTCAAGTGAAGCAAACACATCCGGAGTAAAGACGATGGTGAACAACATATATAAATAATATGAAGATAACATGCCATCTCATCAGCTACATAGGTCTAGTTAACGAACGTTTGAGCCCAACCGACATAAGGGACTTCTTTGATATGTTTTGAAACTTAAGCAACCAATTTGATACGAAAAAAATTAAGGGACCAAACTGAACCATGACCTATAGTTAAGAGACCAAAATGAGTATTTTGTCTAATAGAATTTATAAATTTCAACGAAATAACTTACAATAAAAATAAAATTCATTACACTTTAGGCTATACGTTGGAAATTATAACATTTAAATAAAAGGGAAATTATGAGCATATGTTAAAGTAAAATAAAAATTTATTGTGACATTATTATCTTTGTAAGAGTTATTAGTGTGTATTATTGTATAAGTATTGCTCATATTTTTTATAAACTTCATTAATATTTGAAATCGGAGGACTACTGTCTGTAATTTCTTAAAGCCAAGATGTTATAACCATAGTTTTAAAATTCATATCCTTTCGGTCGGTTGGACCGGTTAGACTGTGAATCAGAGAGTAGAATGATTCAGTAAGGTTATTAGATCATTGTTGTGGATAAAAATCAGTGTGACCCAGAGGGTTCACTAGTCAGATCAGTGAACCTTTGGGTTTCTTAATCTGACGAATTGAATGTTTTATGTTTTTTAACTTAATTATAATTGTCATTCTTTATTTTCATTTTCTTAAGTTTTGGTGCACTATTTTAAAATCTGGTTTTATTAATATATATAATTATCTTAATTATTTATAATACGAAATAATATTACAATTATAAATATAAAATTTATCAAATTTTAAGAATCTCACCTATGACCTTTTAAAATTATTGGGATTGTAATTTTACCTCTACACCTTAAATGTCTTTGATGTTTAATTTAATTAAAGAAAATAAAGTTATATATTCTATAGTTATAATATTACAATTTTCATTATATTCTATATAATATGTCATTTTGTCAACCTTTAGGAACTTGTCTGTTTAACATGTCATTATGTCCACCTTTTGGAACATATCTATGTATTTTGGAACATATCTATGTAACATGTCAACTTCTTATTTTCATTTCAAGTAATATTATGTGTTCAATTACTAGTAATACCCAAATTTATGTTTCTAAAATTAGTAATATTCCAAACAAAATAAGTCATATTAAAATTATAAACTGTGTTAAAATTACACATAAGATTGCAAATAATCTTCATAAACTGATAAATTGTGTTAGAATTACACATAAACTGTTTTGAAATTACACACAAGGTTGCTACATACACCTAATATAGCTTAATGACATATACACATAACATTACAATACACATAACCTTCAATGTTTTTTTCCACTTCAACATCCTGTTCATTTGAATTTGAAGTTCTAACACAGCATCCCCTAATTCTTCATTTCTAACCCTGAATTTTTCGTACTGATTCTTAGTTTCATCTAAATCCTTTCTTGTGCTTTCCAATCTATTAATCACTACTTGGTTTATGTCTTGTGCCAATTCCTCATGAAACCAATCGAAGAAACCACATCCTCTTTGCAAAGATCCCTGCAAATTTAAAAAATTGATCAAATTTTGTTTACCATTTTTTAACATACCCAAACAATAATTAGGACTTAGCTTGTAATTGTGACAACCCCAAAATTTCTTTCGATAATTCTTCTCAGTGGTTGTCCTAAGAAGAACAGTGTTATCTCCACAACGGCAAAGTGGTAAAATTTACAGGCTACTGTATACACATGACCCAACACTTTAAGATTTCTTGAGGTTCATTTGCAAAGAAGAAAGCTTCGTATTCATGGAGAATGGAGCGAAACGACTTGAGCAATATGAAGACAGAGATGAAAACGCATCTGGAGCAGAGAATATTTTGCTCAAGTGAAGCAAACACATCCGGAGTAAAGACGATGGTGAACAACATATATAAATAATATGAAGATAACATGCCATCTCATCAGCTACATAGGTCTAGTTAACGAACGTTTGAGCCCAACCGACATAAGGGACTTCTTTGATATGTTTTGAAACTTAAGCAACCAATTTGATACGGAAAAAATTAAGGGACCAAACTGAACCATGACCTATAGTTAAGAGACCAAAATGAGTATTTTGTCTAATAGAATTTATAAATTTCAACGAAATAACTTACAATAAAAATAAAATTCATGACACTTTAGGCTATACGTTGGAAATTATAACACTTAAATAAAAGGGAAATTATGAGCATATGTTAAAGTAAAATAAAAATTTATTGTGACATTATTATCTTTGTAAGAGTTATTAGTGTGTATTATTGTATAAGTATTGCTCATATTTTTTATAAACTTCGTTAATATTTGAAATCGGAGGACTACTGTCTGTAATTTCTTAAAGCCAAGATGTTATAACCATAGTTTTAAAATTCATATCCTTTCGGTCGGTTGGACCGGTTAGACTGTGAATCAGAGAGTAGAATGATTCAGTAAGGTTATTAGATCATTGTTGTCGATAAAAATCAGTGTGACCCAGAGGGTTCACTAGTCAGATCAGTGAACCTTTGGGTTTCTTAATCTGACGAATTGAATGTTTTATGTTTTTTAACTTAATTATAATTGTCATTCTTTATTTTCATTTTCTTAAGTTTTGGTGCACTATTTTAAAATCCGGTTTTATTAATATATATAATTATCTTAATTAATTATAATACGAAATAATATTACAATTATAAATATAAAATTTATCAAATTTTAAGAATCTCACCTATGACCTTTTAAAATTATTGGGATTGTAATTTTACCTCTACACCTTAAATGTCTTTGATGTTTAATTTAATTAAAGAAAATAAAGTTATATATTCTATAGTTATAATATTACAATTTTCATTATATTCTATATAATATGTCATTTTGTCAACCTTTAGGAACTTGTCTGTTTAACATGTCATTATGTCCACCTTTTGGAACATATCTATGTATTTTGGAACATATCTATGTAACATGTCAACTTCTTATTTTCATTTCAAGTAATATTATGTGTTCAATTACTAGTAATACCCAAATTTATGTTTCTAAAATTAGTAATATGCCAAACAAAATAAGTCATATTAAAATTATAAACTGTGTTAAAATTACACATAAGATTGCAAATAATCTTCATAAACTGATAAATTGTGTTAGAATTACACATAAACTGTTTTGAAATTACACACAAGGTTGCTACATACACCTAATATAGCTTAATGACATATACACATAACATTACAATACACATAACCTTCAATGTTTTTTTCCACTTCAACATCCTGTTCATTTGAATTTGAAGTTCTAACATAGCATCCCCTAATTCTTCATTTCTAACCCTGAATTTTTCGTACTGATTCTTAGTTTCATCTAAATCCTTTCTTGTGCTTTCCAATCTATTAATCACTACTTGGTTTATGTCTTGTGCCAATTCCTCATGAAACCAATCGAAGAAACCACATCCTCTTTGCAAAGATCCCTGCAAATTTAAAAAATTGATCAAATTTTGTTTACCATTTTTTAACATACCCAAACAATAATTAGGACTTAGCTTGTAATTGTGACAACCCCAAAATTTCTTTCGATAATTCTTCTCAGTGGTTGTCCTAAGAAGAACAGTGTTATCTCCACAACGGCAAAGTGGTAAAATTTACAGGCTACTGTATACACATGACCCAACACTGTAAGATTTCTTCAGGTTCATTTGCAAAGAAGAAAGCTTCGTATTCATGGAGAATGGAGCGAAACGATATGAGCAATATGAAGACAGAGATGAAAACGCATCTGGAGCAGAGAATATTTTGCTCAAGTGAAGCAAACACATCCGGAGTAAAGACGATGGTGAACAACATATATAAATAATATGAAGATAACATGCCATCTCATCAGCTACATAGGTCTAGTTAACGAACGTTTGAGCCCAACCGACATAAGGGACTTCTTTGATATGTTTTGAAACTTAAGCAACCAATTTGATACGAAAAAAATTAAGGGACCAAACTGAACCATGACCTATAGTTAAGAGACCAAAATGAGTATTTTGTCTAATAGAATTTATAAATTTCAACGAAATAACTTACAATAAAAATAAAATTCATGACACTTTAGGCTATACGTTGGAAATTATAACATTTAAATAAAAGGGAAATTATGAGCATATGTTAAAGTAAAATAAAAATTTATTGTGACATTATTATCTTTGTAAGAGTTATTAGTGTGTATTATTGTATAAGTATTGCTCATATTTTTTATAAACTTCGTTAATATTTGAAATCGGAGGACTACTGTCTGTAATTTCTTAAAGCCAAGATGTTATAACCATAGTTTTAAAATTCATATCCTTTCGGTCGGTTGGACCGGTTAGACTGTGAATCAGAGAGTAGAATGATTCAGTAAGGTTATTAGATCATTGTTGTCGATAAAAATCAGTGTGACCCAGAGGGTTCACTAGTCAGATCAGTGAACCTTTGGGTTTCTTAATCTGACGAATTGAATGTTTTATGTTTTTTAACTTAATTATAATTGTCATTCTTTATTTTCATTTTCTTAAGTTTTGGTGCACTATTTTAAAATCCGGTTTTATTAATATATATAATTATCTTAATTAATTATAATACGAAATAATATTACAATTATAAATATAAAATTTATCAAATTTTAAGAATCTCACCTATGACCTTTTAAAATTATTGGGATTGTAATTTTACCTCTACACCTTAAATGTCTTTGATGTTTAATTTAATTAAAGAAAATAAAGTTATATATTCTATAGTTATAATATTACAATTTTCATTATATTCTATATAATATGTCATTTTGTCAACCTTTAGGAACTTGTCTGTTTAACATGTCATTATGTCCACCTTTTGGAACATATCTATGTATTTTGGAACATATCTATGTAACATGTCAACTTCTTATTTTCATTTCAAGTAATATTATGTGTTCAATTACTAGTAATACCCAAATTTATGTTTCTAAAATTAGTAATATGCCAAACAAAATAAGTCATATTAAAATTATAAACTGTGTTAAAATTACACATAAGATTGCAAATAATCTTCATAAACTGATAAATTGTGTTAGAATTACACATAAACTGTTTTGAAATTACACACAAGGTTGCTACATACACCTAATATAGCTTAATGACATATACACATAACATTACAATACACATAACCTTCAATGTTTTTTTCCACTTCAACATCCTGTTCATTTGAATTTGAAGTTCTAACATAGCATCCCCTAATTCTTCATTTCTAACCCTGAATTTTTCGTACTGATTCTTAGTTTCATCTAAATCCTTTCTTGTGCTTTCCAATCTATTAATCACTACTTGGTTTATGTCTTGTGCCAATTCCTCATGAAACCAATCGAAGAAACCACATCCTCTTTGCAAAGATCCCTGCAAATTTAAAAAATTGATCAAATTTTGTTTACCATTTTTTAACATACCCAAACAATAATTAGGACTTAGCTTGTAATTGTGACAACCCCAAAATTTCTTTCGATAATTCTTCTCAGTGGTTGTCCTAAGAAGAACAGTGTTATCTCCACAACGGCAAAGTGGTAAAATTTACAGGCTACTGTATACACATGACCCAACACTGTAAGATTTCTTCAGGTTCATTTGCAAAGAAGAAAGCTTCGTATTCATGGAGAATGGAGCGAAACGATATGAGCAATATGAAGACAGAGATGAAAACGCATCTGGAGCAGAGAATATTTTGCTCAAGTGAAGCAAACACATCCGGAGTAAAGACGATGGTGAACAACATATATAAATAATATGAAGATAACATGCCATCTCATCAGCTACATAGGTCTAGTTAACGAACGTTTGAGCCCAACCGACATAAGGGACTTCTTTGATATGTTTTGAAACTTAAGCAACCAATTTGATACGAAAAAAATTAAGGGACCAAACTGAACCATGACCTATAGTTAAGAGACCAAAATGAGTATTTTGTCTAATAGAATTTATAAATTTCAACGAAATAACTTACAATAAAAATAAAATTCATGACACTTTAGGCTATACGTTGGAAATTATAACATTTAAATAAAAGGGAAATTATGAGCATATGTTAAAGTAAAATAAAAATTTATTGTGACATTATTATCTTTGTAAGAGTTATTAGTGTGTATTATTGTATAAGTATTGCTCATATTTTTTATAAACTTCGTTAATATTTGAAATCGGAGGACTACTGTCTGTAATTTCTTAAAGCCAAGATGTTATAACCATAGTTTTAAAATTCATATCCTTTCGGTCGGTTGGACCGGTTAGACTGTGAATCAGAGAGTAGAATGATTCAGTAAGGTTATTAGATCATTGTTGTCGATAAAAATCAGTGTGACCCAGAGGGTTCACTAGTCAGATCAGTGAACCTTTGGGTTTCTTAATCTGACGAATTGAATGTTTTATGTTTTTTAACTTAATTATAATTGTCATTCTTTATTTTCATTTTCTTAAGTTTTGGTGCACTATTTTAAAATCCGGTTTTATTAATATATATAATTATCTTAATTAATTATAATACGAAATAATATTACAATTATAAATATAAAATTTATCAAATTTTAAGAATCTCACCTATGACCTTTTAAAATTATTGGGATTGTAATTTTACCTCTACACCTTAAATGTCTTTGATGTTTAATTTAATTAAAGAAAATAAAGTTATATATTCTATAGTTATAATATTACAATTTTCATTATATTCTATATAATATGTCATTTTGTCAACCTTTAGGAACTTGTCTGTTTAACATGTCATTATGTCCACCTTTTGGAACATATCTATGTAACATGTCAACTTCTTATTTTCATTTCAAGTAATATTATGTGTTCAATTACTAGTAATACCCAAATTTATGTTTCTAAAATTAGTAATATGCCAAACAAAATAAGTCATATTAAAATTATAAACTGTGTTAAAATTACACATAAGATTGCAAATAATCTTCATAAACTGATAAATTGTGTTAGAATTACACATAAACTGTTTTGAAATTACACACAAGGTTGCTACATACACCTAATATAGCTTAATGACATATACACATAACATTACAATACACATAACCTTCAATGTTTTTTTCCACTTCAACATCCTGTTCATTTGAATTTGAAGTTCTAACATAGCATCCCCTAATTCTTCATTTCTAACCCTGAATTTTTCGTACTGATTCTTAGTTTCATCTAAATCCTTTCTTGTGCTTTCCAATCTATTAATCACTACTTGGTTTATGTCTTGTGCCAATTCCTCATGAAACCAATCGAAGAAACCACATCCTCTTTGCAAAGATCCCTGCAAATTTAAAAAATTGATCAAATTTTGTTTACCATTTTTTAACATACCCAAACAATAATTAGGACTTAGCTTGTAATTGTGACAACCCCAAAATTTCTTTCGATAATTCTTCTCAGTGGTTGTCCTAAGAAGAACAGTGTTATCTCCACAACGGCAAAGTGGTAAAATTTACAGGCTACTGTATACACATGACCCAACACTGTAAGATTTCTTCAGGTTCATTTGCAAAGAAGAAAGCTTCGTATTCATGGAGAATGGAGCGAAACGATATGAGCAATATGAAGACAGAGATGAAAACGCATCTGGAGCAGAGAATATTTTGCTCAAGTGAAGCAAACACATCCAGAGTAAAGACGATGGTGAACAACATATATAAATAATATGAAGATAACATGCCATCTCATCAGCTACATAGGTCTAGTTAACGAACGTTTGAGCCCAACCGACATAAGGGACTTCTTTGATATGTTTTGAAACTTAAGCAACCAATTTGATACGAAAAAAATTAAGGGACCAAACTGAACCATGACCTATAGTTAAGAGACCAAAATGAGTATTTTGTCTAATAGAATTTATAAATTTCAACGAAATAACTTACAATAAAAATAAAATTCATGACACTTTAGGCTATACGTTGGAAATTATAACATTTAAATAAAAGGGAAATTATGAGCATATGTTAAAGTAAAATAAAAATTTATTGTGACATTATTATCTTTGTAAGAGTTATTAGTGTGTATTATTGTATAAGTATTGCTCATATTTTTTATAAACTTCGTTAATATTTGAAATCGGAGGACTACTGTCTGTAATTTCTTAAAGCCAAGATGTTATAACCATAGTTTTAAAATTCATATCCTTTCGGTCGGTTGGACCGGTTAGACTGTGAATCAGAGAGTAGAATGATTCAGTAAGGTTATTAGATCATTGTTGTCGATAAAAATCAGTGTGACCCAGAGGGTTCACTAGTCAGATCAGTGAACCTTTGGGTTTCTTAATCTGACGAATTGAATGTTTTATGTTTTTTAACTTAATTATAATTGTCATTCTTTATTTTCATTTTCTTAAGTTTTGGTGCACTATTTTAAAATCCGGTTTTATTAATATATATAATTATCTTAATTATTTATAATACGAAATAATATTACAATTATAAATATAAAATTTATCAAATTTTAAGAATCTCACCTATGACCTTTTAAAATTATTGGGATTGTAATTTTACCTCTACACCTTAAATGTCTTTGATGTTTAATTTAATTAAAGAAAATAAAGTTATATATTCTATAGTTATAATATTACAATTTTCATTATATTCTATATAATATGTCATTTTGTCAACCTTTAGGAACTTGTCTGTTTAACATGTCATTATGTCCACCTTTTGGAACATATCTATGTATTTTGGAACATATCTATGTAACATGTCAACTTCTTATTTTCATTTCAAGTAATATTATGTGTTCAATTACTAGTAATACCCAAATTTATGTTTCTAAAATTAGTAATATGCCAAACAAAATAAGTCATATTAAAATTATAAATTGTGTTAAAATTACACATAAGATTGCAAATAATCTTCATAAACTGATAAATTGTGTTAGAATTACACATAAACTGTTTTGAAATTACACACAAGGTTGCTACATACACCTAATATAGCTAAATGACATATACACATAACATTACAATACACATAACCTTCAATGTTTTTTTCCACTTCAACATCCTGTTCATTTGAATTTGAAGTTCTAACAAAGCATCCCCTAATTCTTCATTTCTAACCCTGAATTTTTCGTACTGATTCTTAGTTTCATCTAAATCCTTTCTTGTGCTTTCCAATCTATTAATCACTACTTGGTTTATGTCTTGTGCCAATTCCTCATGAAACCAATCGAAGAAACCACATCCTCTTTGCAAAGATCCCTGCAAATTTAAAAAATTGATCAAATTTTGTTTACCATTTTTTAACATACCCAAACAATAATTAGGACTTAGCTTGTAATTGTGACAACCCCAAAATTTCTTTCGATAATTCTTCTCAGTGGTTGTCCTAAGAAGAACAGTGTTATCTCCACAACGGCAAAGTGGTAAAATTTACAGGCTACTGTATACACATGACCCAACACTGTAAGATTTCTTCAGGTTCATTTGCAAAGAAGAAAGCTTCGTATTCATGGAGAATGGAGCGAAACGATATGAGCAATATGAAGACAGAGATGAAAACGCATCTGGAGCAGAGAATATTTTGCTCAAGTGAAGCAAACACATCCGGAGTAAAGACGATGGTGAACAACATATATAAATAATATGAAGATAACATGCCATCTCATCAGCTACATAGGTCTAGTTAACGAACGTTTGAGCCCAACCGACATAAGGGACTTCTTTGATATGTTTTGAAACTTAAGCAACCAATTTGATACGAAAAAAATTAAGGGACCAAACTGAACCATGACCTATAGTTAAGAGACCAAAATGAGTATTTTGTCTAATAGAATTTATAAATTTCAACGAAATAACTTACAATAAAAATAAAATTCATTACACTTTAGGCTATACGTTGGAAATTATAACATTTAAATAAAAGGGAAATTATGAGCATATGTTAAAGTAAAATAAAAATTTATTGTGACATTATTATCTTTGTAAGAGTTATTAGTGTGTATTATTGTATAAGTATTGCTCATATTTTTTATAAACTTCGTTAATATTTGAAATCGGAGGACTACTGTCTGTAATTTCTTAAAGCCAAGATGTTATAACCATAGTTTTAAAATTCATATCCTTTCGGTCGGTTGGACCGGTTAGACTGTGAATCAGAGAGTAGAATGATTCAGTAAGGTTATTAGATCATTGTTGTGGATAAAAATCAGTGTGACCTAGAGGGTTCACTAGTCAGATCAGTGAACCTTTGGGTTTCTTAATCTGACGAATTGAATGTTTTATGTTTTTTAACTTAATTATAATTGTCATTCTTTATTTTCATTTTCTTAAGTTTTGGTGCACTATTTTAAAATCTGGTTTTATTAATATATATAATTATCTTAATTATTTATAATACGAAATAATATTACAATTATAAATATAAAATTTATCAAATTTTAAGAATCTCACCTATGACCTTTTAAAATTATTGGGATTGTAATTTTACCTCTACACCTTAAATGTCTTTGATGTTTAATTTAATTAAAGAAAATAAAGTTATATATTCTATAGTTATAATATTACAATTTTCATTATATTCTATATAATATGTCATTTTGTCAACCTTTAGGAACTTGTCTGTTTAACATGTCATTATGTCCACCTTTTGGAACATATCTATGTATTTTGGAACATATCTATGTAACATGTCAACTTCTTATTTTCATTTCAAGTAATATTATGTGTTCAATTACTAGTAATACCCAAATTTATGTTTCTAAAATTAGTAATATGCCAAACAAAATAAGTCATATTAAAATTATAAACTGTGTTAAAATTACACATAAGATTGCAAATAATCTTCATAAACTGATAAATTGTGTTAGAATTACACATAAACTGTTTTGAAATTATACACAAGGTTGCTACATACACCTAATATAGCTTAATGACATATACACATAACATTACAATACACATAACCTTCAATGTTTTTTTCCACTTCAACATCCTGTTCATTTGAATTTGAAGTTCTAACACAGCATCCCCTAATTCTTCATTTCTAACCCTGAATTTTTTGTACTGATTCTTAGTTTCATCTAAATCCTTTCTTGTGCTTTCCAATCTATTAATCACTACTTGGTTTATGTCTTGTGCCAATTCCTCATGAAACCAATCGAAGAAACTACATCCTCTTTGCAAAGATCCCTGCAAATTTAAAAAATTGATCAAATTTTGTTTACCATTTTTTAACATACCCAAACAATAATTAGGACTTAGCTTGTAATTGTGACAACCCCAAAGTTTCTTTCGATAATTCTTCTCAGTGGTTGTCCTAAGAAGAACAGTGTTATCTCCACAACGGCAAAGTGGTAAAATTTACAGGCTACTGTATACACATGACCCAACACTTTAAGATTTCTTGAGGTTCATTTGCAAAGAAGAAAGCTTCGTATTCATGGAGAATGGAGCGAAACGACTTGAGCAATATGAAGACAGAGATGAAAACGCATCTGGAGCAGAGAATATTTTGCTCAAGTGAAGCAAACACATCCGGAGTAAAGACGATGGTGAACAACATATATAAATAATATGAAGATAACATGCCATCTCATCAGCTACATAGGTCTAGTTAACGAACGTTTGAGCCCAACCGACATAAGGGACTTCTTTGATATGTTTTGAAACTTAAGCAACCAATTTGATACGAAAAAAATTAAGGGACCAAACTGAACCATGACCTATAGTTAAGAGACCAAAATGAGTATTTTGTCTAATAGAATTTATAAATTTCAACGAAATAACTTACAATAAAAATAAAGTTCATGACACTTTAGGCTATACGTTGGAAATTTTAACATTTAAATAAAAGGGAAATTATGAGCATATGTTAAAGTAAAATAAAAATTTATTGTGACATTATTATCTTTGTAAGAGTTATTAGTGTGTATTATTGTATAAGTATTGCTCATATTTTTTATAAACTTCGTTAATATTTGAAATCGGAGGACTACTGTCTGTAATTTCTTAAAGCCAAGATGTTATAACCATAGTTTTAAAATTCATATCCTTTCGGTCGGTTGGACCGGTTAGACTGTGAATCAGAGAGTAGAATGATTCAGTAAGGTTATTAGATCATTGTTGTCGATAAAAATCAGTGTGACCCAGAGGGTTCACTAGTCAGATCAGTGAACCTTTGGGTTTCTTAATCTGACGAATTGAATGTTTTATGTTTTTTAACTTAATTATAATTGTCATTCTTTATTTTAATTTTCTTAAGTTTTGGTGCACTATTTTAAAATCCGGTTTTATTAATATATATAATTATCTTAATTATTTATAATACGAAATAATATTACAATTATAAATATAAAATTTTATCAAATTTTAAGAATCTCACCTATGACCTTTTAAAATTATTGGGATTGTAATTTTACATCTACACCTTAAATGTCTTTGATGTTTAATTTAATTAAAGAAAATAAAGTTATATATTCTATAATTATAATATTACAATTTTCATTATATTCTATATAATATGTCATTTTGTCAACCTTTAGGAACTTGTCTGTTTAACATGTCATTATGTCCACCTTTTGGAACATATCTATGTATTTTGGAACATATCTATGTAACATGTCAACTTCTTATTTTCATTTCAAGTAATATTATGTGTTCAAATACTAGTAATACCCAAATTTATGTTTCTACAATTAGTAATATGCCAAACAAAATAAGTCATATTAAAATTATAAACTGTGTTAAAATTACACATAAGATTGCAAATAATCTTCATAAACTGATAAATTGTGTTAGAATTACACATAAACTGTTTTGAAATTACACACAAGGTTGCTACATACACCTAATATAGATTAATGACATATACACATAACATTACAATACATATAACCTTCAATTTTTTTTCCACTTCAACATCCTGTTCATTTGAATTTGAAGTTCTAACACAGCATCCCCTAATTCTTCATTTCTAACCCTGAATTTTTCGTACTGATTCTTAGTTTCATCTAAATCCTTTGTTGTGCTTTCCAATCTATTAATCACTACTTGGTTTATGTCTTCTGCCAATTCCTCATGAAACCAATCGAAGAAACCACATCCTCTTTGCAAAGATCCCTGCAAATTTAAAAAATTGATCAAACTTTGTTTACCATTTTTTAACATACCCAAACAATAATTAGGACTTAGCTTGTAATTGTGACAACCCCAAAATTTCTTTCGATAATTCTTCTCAGTGGTTGTCCTAAGAAGAACAGTGTTATCTCCATAACGGCAAAGTGGTAAAATTTACAGTCTACTGTATACACATAACCCAACACTTTAAGAATTCTTCAGGTTCATTTGCAAAGAAGAAAGCTTCGTATTCATGGAGAATGGAGCGAAACGACTTGAGCAATATGAAGACAGAGATGAAAATGCATCTGGAGCAGAGAATATTTTGCTCAAGTGAAGAAAACGCATCTGGAGTAATGACGATGGTGAAGAACATATATAAATAAGATGAAGATAGCATGCCATCTCATCAGCTACATAGGTCTAGTTAACGAATGTTTGAGCCCAACCGACATAAGGGACTTCTTTGTTATGTTTTGAAACTTACGGAACCAATTTGATACGAAAAAAATTAAGGGACCAAACTGAACCATGACCTATAGTT
The DNA here is from genome assembly GCA_948472305.1 of Vicia faba. Classification (NCBI taxonomy): domain Eukaryota; kingdom Viridiplantae; phylum Streptophyta; class Magnoliopsida; order Fabales; family Fabaceae; genus Vicia; species Vicia faba. The sequence goes on from OX451735.1 coordinate 993,867,275, forward strand.
AAGAGACCAAAATGAGTATTTTGTCTAATAGAATTTATAAATTTCAACGAAATAACTTACAATAAATATAAAATTCATGATACTTTAGGTTATACGTTGGAAATTATAACATTTAAATAAAAGGGAAATTATGAGCATATGTTAAAGTCAAATAAAAATTTATTGTGATATTATTATCTTTGTAAGAGTTATTAGTGTGTATTATTGTATAAGGATTGGTCATATTTTTTACAAACTTCGTTAATATTTGAAACCGGAGGACTACTGTCCGTAATTTCTTAAAACCAAGATGTTATAACCATAGTTTTAAAATTCATATCCTTTCGGTCGGTTGGACCGGTTAGACTGTGAATCAGAGAGTAGAATGATTCAGTAAGGTTATTAGATCATTGTTGTCGATAAAAATAAGTGTGACCCAGACGGTTCACTAGTCAGATCAGTGAACCTTTGGGTTTCTTAATCTGACGAATTGAATGTTTTATGTTTTTTAACTTAATTATAATTGTCATTCTTTATTTTCATTTTCTTAAGTTTTGGTGCACTATTTTAAAATCTAGTTTTATTAATATATATAATTATCTTAATTATTTATAATACGAAATAATATTACAATTATAAATATAAAATTTTATGAAATTTTAAGAATCTGACCTATAACCTTTTAAAATTATTGGGATTGTAATTTTACCTCTACACCTTAAATGTCTTTGATGTTTAATTTAATTAAAGAAAATAAAGTTATATATTCTATAATTATAATATTACAATTTTTATTATATTCTAAATAATATGTCATTTTGTCAACTTTAGGAACTTGTCTGTTTAACATGTCATTATGTCCACCTTTTGGAACATATCTATGTATTTTGGAAAATATCTATGTAACATGTCAACTTCTTATTTTCATTTCAAGTAATATTATGTGTTCAATTACTAGTAATACCCAAATTTATGTTTCTAAAATTAGTAATATGCAAAACAAAATAAGTCATATTAAAATGATAAACATTGTTAAAATTACACATAAGATTGCAAATAATCTTCATAAACTGATAAATTGTGTTAGAATTACACATAAACTGTTTTGAAATTACACACAAGGTTGCTACATACACCTAATATAGCTTAATGACATATACACATAACATTACAATACACATAACCTTCAATGTTTTTTTCCAGTTCAACATCCTGTTCATTTGAATTTGAAGTACTAACACAGCATCCCCTAATTCTTCATTTCTAACCCTGAATTTTTCGTACTGATTCTTAGTTTCATCTAAATCCTTTGTTGTGCTTTCCAATCTATTAATCACTACTTGGTTTATGTCTTCTTCCAATTCCTCATGAAACCAATCGAAGAAACCACATCCTCTTTGCGAAGATCCCTGCAAATTTAAAACATTGATCAAACTTTGTTTACCATTTTTTAACATACCCAAACAATAATTAGGACTTAGCTTGTAATTTTGACAACCCCAAAATTTCTTTCGATAATTCTTCTCAATGGTTGTCCTAAGAAGAACAGTGTTATCTCCACAACGGCAAAGTGGTAAAATTTACAGGCTACTGTATACACATGACCCAACACTGTAAGATTTCTCCAGGTTCATTTGCAAAGAAGAAAGCTTCGTATTCATGGAGAATGGAGCGAAACGACTTGAGCAATATGAAGACAGAGATGAAAATGCATCTGGAGCAGAGAATATTTTTCTCAAGTGAAGAAAACGCATCTGGAGTAAAGACGATGGTGAAGAACATATATAAATAAGATGAAGATAGCATGCCATCTCATCAGCTACATAGGTCTAGTTAACGAACGTTTGAGCCCAACCGACATAAGGGACTTCTTTGTTATGTTTTGAAACTTACGGAACCAATTTGATACGAAAAAAATTAAGGGACCAAACGGAACCATGACCTATAGTTAAGAGACCAAAATGAGTATTTTGTCTAATAGAATTTATAAATTTCAACGAAATAACTTACAATAAAAATAAAATTCATGATACTTTAGGCTATACGTTGGAAATTATAACATTTAAATAAAAGGGAAATTATGAGCATATGTTAAAGTCAAATAAAAATTTATTGTGATATTATTATCTTTGTAAGAGTTATTAGTGTGTATTATTGTATAAGGATTGGTCATATTTTTTACAAACTTCGTTAATATTTGAAACCGGAGGACTACTGTCCGTAATTTCTTAAAACCAAGATGTTATAACCATAGTTTTAAAATTCATATCCTTTCGGTCGGTTGGACCGGTTAGACTGTGAATCAGAGAGTAGAATGATTCAGTAAGGTTATTAGATCATTGTTGTTGATAAAAATAAGTGTGACCCAGACGGTTCACTAGTCAGATCAGTGAACCTTTGGGTTTCTTAATCTGACGGATTGAATGTTTTATGTTTTTTAACTTAATTATAATTGTCATTCTTTATTTTCATTTTCTTAAGTTTTGGTGCACTATTTTAAAATCTGGTTTTATTAATATATATAATTATCTTAATTATTTATAATACGAAATAATATTACAATTATAAATATAAAATTTTATGAAATTTTAAGAATCTGACCTATAACCTTTTAAAATTATTGGGATTGTAATTTTACCTCTACACCTTAAATGTCTTTGATGTTTAATTTAATTAAAGAAAATAAAGTTATATATTCTATAATTATAATATTACAATTTTTATTATATTCTAAATAATATGTCATTTTGTCAACCTTTAGGAACTTGTCTGTTTAACATGTCATTATGTCCACCTTTTGGAACATATCTATGTATTTTGGAACATATCTATGTAACATGTCAACTTCTTATTTTCATTTCAAGTAATATTATATGTTCAATTACTAGTAATACCCAAATTTATGTTTCTAAAATTAGTAATATGCCAAACAAAATAAGTCATATTAAAATTATAAACTGTGTTAAAATTACACATAAGATTGCAATTAATCTTCATAAACTGATAAATTGTGTTAGAATTACACATAAACTGTTTTGAAATTACACACAAGGTTGCTACATACACCTAATATAGATTAATGACATGTACACAAAACATTACAATACATATAACCTTCAATTTTTTTTCCACTTCAACATCCTGTTCATTTGAATTTGAAGTTCTAACACAACATCCCCTAATTCTTCATTTCTAACCCTGAATTTTTCATACTGATTCTTAGTTTCATCTAAATACTTTGTTGTGCTTTCCAATCTATTAATCACTACTTGGTTTATGTCTTCTGCCAATTCCTCATGAAACCAATCGAAGAAACCACATCCTCTTTGCAAAGATCCCTGCAAATTTAAAACATTGATCAAACTTTGTTTACCATTTTTTAACATACCCAAACAATAATTAGGACTTAGCTTGTAATTGTGACAACCCCAAAATTTCTTTCGATAATTCTTCTCAGTGGTTGTCCTAAGAAGAACAGTGTTATCTCCACAACGGCAAAGTGGTAAAATTTACAGGCTACTGTATACACATGACCCAAGACTTTCAGATTTCTTCAGGTTCATTTGCAAAGAAGAATGCTTCGTATTCATGGAGAATGGAGCGAAACGACTTGAGCAATATGAAGACAGAGATGAAAATGCATCTGGAGCAGAGAATATTTTGCTCAAGTGAAGAAAACGCATCTGGAGTAAAGACGATGGTGAAGAACATATATAAATAAGATGAAGATAGCATGCCATCTCATCAGCTACATAGGTCTAGTTAACGAACGTTTGAGCCCAACCGACATAAGGGACTTCTTTGTTATGTTTTGAAACTTACGGAACCAATTTGATACGAAAAAAATTAAGGGACATAACTGAACCATGACCTATAGTTAAGAGACCAAAATGAGTATTTTGTCTAATAGAATTTATAAATTTCAACGAAATAAATTACAATAAAAATAAAATTCATGATACTTTAGGCTATACGTTGGAAATTATAACATTTAAATAAAAGGGAAATTATGAGCATATGTTAAAGTCAAATAAAAATTTATTGTGATATTATTATCTTTGTAAGAGTTATTAGTGTGTATTATTGTATAAGGATTGGTCATATTTTTTACAAACTTCGTTAATATTTGAAACCGGAGGACTACTGTCCGTAATTTCTTAAAACCAAGATGTTATAACCATAGTTTTAAAATTCATATCCTTTCGGTCGGTTGGACCGGTTAGACTGTGAATCAGAGAGTAGAATGATTCAGTAAGGTTATTAGATCATTGTTGTCGATAAAAATAAGTGTGACCCAGACGGTTCACTAGTCAGATCAGTGAACCTTTGGGTTTCTTAATCTGACAAATTGAATGTTTTATGTTTTTTAACTTAATTATAATTGTCATTCTTTATTTTCATTTTCTTAAGTTTTGGTGCACTATTTTAAAATCTGGTTTTATTAATATATATAATTATCTTAATTATTTATAATACGAAATAATATTACAATTATAAATATAAAATTTTATGAAATTTTAAGAATCTGACCTATAACCTTTTAAAATTATTGGGATTGTAATTTTACCTCTACACCTTAAATGTCTTTGATGTTTAATTTAATTAAAGAAAATAAAGTTATATATTCTATAATTATAATATTACAATTTTTATTATATTCTAAATAATATGTCATTTTGTCAACCTTTAGGAACTTGTCTGTTTAACATGTCATTATGTCCACCTTTTGGAACATATCTATGTATTTTGGAACATATCTATGTAACATGTCAACTTCTTATTTTCATTTCAAGTAATATTATGTGTTCAATTACTAGTAATACCCAAATTTATGTTTCTAAAATTAGTAATATGCCAAACAAAATAAGTCATATTAAAATTATAAACTGTGTTAAAATTACACATAAGATTGCAAATAATCTTCATAAACTGATAAATTGTGTTAGAATTACACATAAACTGTTTTGAAATTACACACAAGGTTGCTACATACACCTAATATAGCTTAATGACATATACACATAACATTACAATACACATAACCTTCAATGTTTTTTTCCAGTTCAACATCCTGTTCATTTGAATTTGAAGTACTAACACAGCATCCCCTAATTCTTCATTTCTAACCCTGAATTTTTCGTACTGATTCTTAGTTTCATCTAAATCCTTTGTTGTGCTTTCCAATCTATTAATCACTACTTGGTTTATGTCTTCTTCCAATTCCTCATGAAACCAATCGAAGAAACCACATCCTCTTTGCAAAGATCCCTGCAAATTTAAAACATTGATCAAACTTTGTTTACCATTTTTTAACATACCCAAACAATAATTAGGACTTAGCTTGTAATTTTGACAACTCCAAAATTTCTTTCGATAATTCTTCTCAGTGGTTGTCCTAAGAAAAACAGTGTTATCTCCACAACGGCAAAGTGGTAAAATTTACAGGCTACTGTATACACATGACCCAACACTTTAAGATTTCTTCAGGTTCATTTGCAAAGAAGAAAGCTTCGTATTCATGGAGAATGGAGCGAAACGATATGAGCAATATGAAGACAGAGATGAAAATGCATCTGGAGCAGAGAATATTTTTCTCAAGTGAAGAAAACGCATCTGGAGTAAAGACGATGGTGAAGAACATATATAAATAAGATGAAGATAGCATGCCATCTCATCAGCTACATAGGTCTAGTTAACGAACGTTTGAGCCCAACCGACATAAGGGACTTCTTTGTTATGTTTTGAAACTTACGGAACCAATTTGATACGAAAAAAATTAAGGGACCAAACTGAACCATGACCTATAGTTAAGAGACCAAAATGAGTATTTTGTCTAATAGAATTTATAAATTTCAACGAAATAACTTACAATAAAATTAAAATTCATGATACTTTAGGCTATACGTTGGAAATTATAACATTTAAATAAAAGGGAAATTATGAGCATATGTTAAAGTCAAATAAAAATTTATTGTGATATTATTATCTTTGTAAGAGTTATTAGTGTGTATTATTGTATAAGGATTGGTCATGTTTTTTATAAACTTCGTTAATATTTGAATCCGGAGGACTACTGTCTGTAATTTCTTAAAACCAAGATGTTATAACCATAGTTTTAAAATTCATATCCTTTCGGTCGGTTGGACCGGTTAGACTGTGAATCAGAGAGTAGAATGATTCAGTAAGGTTATTAGATCATTGTTGTCGATAAAAATAAGTGTGACCCAGACGGTTCACTAGTCAGATCAGTGAACCTTTGGGTTTCTTAATCTGACAGATTGAATGTTTTATGTTTTTTAACTTAATTATAATTGTCATTCTTTATTTTCATTTTCTTAAGTTTTGGAGCACTATTTTAAAATCCGGTTTGATTAATATATATAATTATCTTAATTATTTATAATACGAAATAATATTACAATTATAAATATAAAATTTTATCAAATTTTAAGAATCTGACCTATAACCTTTTAAAATTATTGGGATTGTAATTTTACCTCTACACCTTAAATGTCTTTGATGTTTAATTTAATTAAAGAAAATAAAGTTATATATTCTATAATTATAATATTACAATTTTTATTATATTCTAAATAATATGTCATTTTGTCAACCTTTAGGAACTTGTCTATTTAACATGTCATTATGTCCACCTTTTGGAACATGTCTATGTATTTTGGAACATATCTATGTAACATGTCAACTTCTTATTTTCATTTCAAGTAATATTATGTGTTCAATTACTAGTAATACCCAAATTTATGTTTCTACCATTAGCAATATGTCAAACAAAATAAGTCATATTAAAATTATAAACTGTGTTAAAATTACACATAAGATTGCAAATAATCTTCATAAACTGATAAATTGTGTTAGAATTACACATAAACTGTTTTGAAATTACACACAAGGTTGCTTCATACACCTAATATAGCTTAATGACATATACACAAAACATTACAATACACATAACCTTCAATGTTTTTTTCCACTTCAACATCCTGTTCATTTGAATTTGAAGTTCTAACACAACATCCCCTAATTCTTCATTTCTAACCCTGAATTTTTCATACTGATTCTTAGTTTCATCTAAATCCTTTGTTGTGCTTTCCAATCTATTAATCACTACTTGGTTTATGTCTTCTGCCAATTCCTCATGAAACCAATCGAAGAAACCACATCCTCTTTGCAAAGATCCCTGCAAATTTAAAACATTGATCAAACTTTGTTTACCATTTTTTAACATACCCAAACAATAATTAGGACTTAGCTTGTAATTGTGACAACCCCAAAATTTCTTTCGATAATTCTTCTCAGTGGTTGTCCTAAGAAGAACAGTGTTATCTCCACAACGGCAAAGTGGTAAAATTTACAGGCTACTGTATACACATGACCCAAGACTTTCAGATTTCATCAGGTTCATTTGCAAAGAAGAATGCTTCGTATTCATGGAGAATGGAGCGAAACGACTTGAGCAATATGAAGACAGAGATGAAAATGCATCTGGAGCAGAGAATATTTTTCTCAAGTGAAGAAAACGCATCTGGAGTAAAGACGATGGTGAAGAACATATATAAATAAGATGAAGATAGCATGCCATCTCATCAGCTACATAGGTCTAGTTAACGAACGTTTGAGCCCAACCGACATAAGGGACTTCTTTGTTATGTTTTGAAACTTACGGAACCAATTTGATACGAAAAAAATTAAGGGACCAAACTGAACCATGACCTATAGTTAAGAGACCAAAATGAGTATTTTGTCTAATAGAATTTATAAATTTCAACGAAATAAATTACAATAAAAATAAAATTCATGATACTTTAGGCTATACGTTGGAAATTATAACATTTAAATAAAAGGGAAATTATGAGCATATGTTAAAGTCAAATAAAAATTTATTGTGATATTAGTATCTTTGTAAGAGTTATTAGTGTGTATTATTGTATAAGGATTGGTCATATTTTTTATAAACTTCGTTAATATTTGAAACCGGAGGACTACTGTCCGTAATTTCTTAAAACCAAGATGTTATAACCATTGTTTTAAAATTCATATCCTTTCGGTCGGTTGGACCGGTTAGACTGTGAATCAGAGAGTAGAATGATTCAGTAAGGTTATTAGATCATTGTTGTCGATAAAAATAAGTGTGACCCAGACGGTTCACTAGTCAGATCAGTGAACCTTTGGGTTTCTTAATCTGACGGATTGAATGTTTTATGTTTTTTAACTTAATTATAATTGTTATTCTTTATTTTCATTTTCTTATGTTTTGGTGCACTATTTTAAAATACGGTTTTATTAATATATATAATTATCTTAATTATTTATAATACGAAATAATATTACAATTATAAATATAAAATTTTATCAAATTTTAAGAATCTGACCTATAACCTTTTAAAATTATTGGGATTGTAATTTTACCTCTACACCTTAAATGTCTTTGATGTTTAATTTAATTAAAGAAAATAAAGTTATACATTCTATAATTATAATATTACAATTTTTATTATATTCTAAATAATATGTCATTTTGTCAACCATTAGGAACTTGTCTATTTAACATGTCATTATGTCCACCTTTTGGAACTTGTCTATGTATTTTGGAACATATCTATATAACATGACAACTTCTTATTTTCATTTCAAGTAATATTATGTGTTCAAATACTAGTAATACCCAAATTTATGTTTCTACAATTAGTAATATGCCAAACAAAATAAGTCATATTAAAATTATAAACTGTGTTAAAATTACACATAAGATTGCAAATAATATTCATAAACTGATAAATTGTGTTAGAATTACACATAAACTGTTTTGAAATTACACACAAGGTTGCTACATACACCTAATATAGATTAATGACATATACACATAACATTACAATACACATAACCTTCAATGTTTTTTTCCACTTCAACATCCTGTTCATTTGAATTTGAAGTTCTAACACAGCATCCCCTAATTCTTCATTTCTAACCCTGAATTTTTCGTACTGATTCTTAGTTTCATCTAAATCCTTTGTTGTGCTTTCCAATCTATTAATCACTACTTGGTTTATGTCTTCTGCCAATTCCTCATGAAACCAATCGAAGAAACCACATCCTCTTTGCAAAGATCCCTGCAAATTTAAAAAATTGATCAAACTTTGTTTACCATTTTTTAACATACCCAAACAATAATTAGGACTTAGCTTGTAATTGTGACAACCCCAAAATTTCTTTCGATAATTCTTCTCAGTGGTTGTCCTAAGAAGAACAGTGTTATCTCCACAACGGCAAAGTGGTAAAATTTACAGGCTACTGTATACACATGACCTAAAACTTTAAGATTTCTTCAGGTTCATTTGCAAAGAAGAAAGCTTCGTATTCATGGAGAATGGAGCGAAACGACTTGAGCAATATGAAGACAGAGATGAAAATGCATCTGGAGAAGAGAATATTTTGCTCAAGTGAAGAAAACGCATCTGGAGTAAAGACGATGGTGAAGAACATATATAAATAAGATGAAGATAGCATGCCATCTCATCAGCTACATAGGTCTAGTTAACGAACGTTTGAGCCCAACCGACATAAGGGACTTCTTTGTTATGTTTTGAAACTTACGGAACCAATTTGATACGAAAAAAATTAAGGGACCAAACTGAACCATGACCTATAGTTAAGAGACCAAAATGAGTATTTTGTGTAATAGAATTTATAAATTTCAACGAAATAAATTACAATAAAAATAAAATTCATGATACTTTAGGCTATACGTTGGAAATTATAACATTTAAATAAAAGGGAAATTATGAGCATATGTTAAATTCAAATAAAAATTTATTGTGATATTATTATCTTTGTAAGAGTTATTAGTGTGTATTATTGTATAAGGATTGGTCACATTTTTTATAAACTCCGTTAAAATTTGAAACCGGAGGACTACTGTTCGTAATTTCTTAAAACGAAGATGTTATAACCATAGTTTTAAAATCCATATCCTTTCGGTCGGTTGGACCGGTTAGACTGTGAATCAGAGAGTAGAATGATTCAGTAAGGTTATTAGATCATTGTTGTCGATAAAAATCAGTGTGACTCGGATGGTTCACTAGTCAGATAAGTGAACTTGACGGTTTCTTAATTTGACGGGTTGAATGATTTTATGTTTTTTAACTTAATTATAATTTTCATTCTTTATTTTCATTTTCTTTAGTTTTGGTGCTCTATTTTTAAATATGGTTTTATTAATATATATAATTATCTTAATTATTTATAATAACGAAATAATACACCATTTGTTTTGAGACATGATATGGAGATCATGCTGCAATAACACTTAGTGCAATAAGAAAGGGATGAGATGAAGAGGGGTGGGAGAGAATATACAAACCAGTTTTGAATTAAATTTAATCTAACTATTTTTAAAATCATTCATCCATTTTTGTTGAGTTAGACTCAACACCATGGAGGCAATGATGTTAATAACGTTCATGATCAAAAATTTAACACAAGATCAGCCAGAAAATAATCACAAAATAATATTACATTTAATGTATACAAAAAGGTTTTAAAAAATGTTTTAAAATAGAAATAAAATAGAAAAATTTCAACTATGTTCAAATTGATCAAGAAATAAAAAGTAAGCCCTTAGAAAAATCAGAAAGGGACTCAAATGATTTTATAAATTTTTTGGTAATTTTTTAAAGTCAGAAACTATTTTTAAAATTAAAAGAAATGAGTAAAATAAACTAAAAATGATAAAAAATACAAAAGTCAGAAATAAAAATAAAATGAGGTCACCAATATTTGTCACAATGTCATTGAATCATTCCATAATTGTTTCAGAATTTAAAAATGCATAAAAGTAATTTTAAACATTTAAAACAATTCAAATAAAGTAAAAATTTATAAAAATACCAAAACACAAAATTAAATTATGAATAAATATAAATCAGAAAGAGAATAATCAAAAATATTTTTCAGAATTTTTGAACAAAAAATGAATTTTCTATGATTTTTTTTTAAGTTTAAAACAATTAAATATAAAAATCAGAAAAGAAAATAAAAACCAAAAAAATATGGGCCATCTGATCAATATCAAAACGCGTTAGTAAACAAATCAAGTGGACCTGGCGCGCTGTGCATGTTATGGACTTTAGTGAATAATGCATAGGATCATTAATTAAATCAGATTTTTGAAAAACACAGATGGCGCGCCTTCATTGGTTGGAAGATGACACGTTGGTCATCTTCAACCTCCAGCCAGTCCCAAAACCAGGTTGCTCAATCTGTAGAATTAGAGCACGGGACCTATGCCATTCGCTTCGTCTCTTCAAGACGAAGACAACCACACCTTCGCGACAAACTTATATAAATTGTAGCTCAAGCAATTTGGAAGGAAAGTTTTAAAAAGGAATTTGAAATTTCATGGTCAAAACGTGTTTCCAGTAAAAAAAACAAGTGTTGTGACTAGAACCAGGGCAATGAGAGCATCACAATGATATCAAAGCTTTGAAGAATTGATGAAGGAATCTACCTATTGAAGTTGAGTTGCAGAGCTCTGAAACTGGACTTCTATGGAGCAATATAGGGCACGATTCTTGAATGTAATTATATGGTTAGCTTCAGGGAAGATCAAGGAAGGTGAATTGATGGAAAAATTGGATTGAAAAAGGGTTGAGAATGGATTTCGAAGTTGCTGAATTTTGAGTTGAGGAAATGAATGGGGGATGACCCTCTATTTATATGGAATCAAATGGAATGTCCAAGCGTGTGAAATGATGAAGTTTTGAGGGAAATCGTGTAAAGTTGCAAACAAGAAAACTGTGACTTCTAATTTAATTAAAACTCATCCAAAACGCGCGTTTTCTTGTGCTAAACAATTCCGGAACTTCATTAAACATGTTTAGAGGCATAAACGCGTGGAAAACTTGTGATTAGAAGCCAAAACAAAGATTTCAAAATCTGACTTGAGATTAAACTTCAGTTCCAAGTTACCAACTTCAAAATCATGGCATTCTCAGCTCAAGGGGTCTTAGGGCATGATTGTAGATGCTTTAGAAAGATGAGGTTACAAGCTCTGCAATGGAAAAAGAATGGGATCAAATGGATGCTTGAGCTGAAAGTTGCATTGAGTCAAAGTTAGGGAAACAAGGTTGACTTTCCATACAGAAATATTTTTAAATTTTTCATAAAAAGTTACCTATAATGTTTTGCATCCAAACATGGCTTTCCTCTTGGAATTTGCTCTTGACCAAAAAATATGGCATGAAATAGACCTCTTGAATGACATTTTGGGACCTGAACCATTCAAAATCTCCAAAAATTGAGAGAGTTATGAATTGTTGAAGTTTTAAAAAAATCATGAAATGACTTATAATCCTTTGCATCCTTAGGGCATCTTCCATCCATTTTCTCACTTTGCACATAAAATAAGGCATAAAGTTCACATCCTCAAGATCATTGTGCAAAAATAATGGGCTCAAGGTGATAAAAATTGACCAAGTTATGATCATTTGAAGTCTACATGGAAAATTGGGGATTCATCTGGAGGACTTGTAATCTTTCTTCATCATCAAGTTTCTTCCACATGAAAACTCCTTGAAACTTTTGATGTGATTTGTTAATAACCCTTTGAAGAGAAGAATTTCATTGGAATCACTCAAAAATACCAAAAGATGAGCAAGATGTACTTCTTTGAAGTTCAAAACCCTAGCTCTTAGATCAAGAAACATGCCTTGAGGAACTTTGACAATTTAGAACAAACTTCTTGTACCAACACAAATTCTTTGTAAATATAAGTTGTTAAGGATAATAATGAGAACTCATAGAAACCACAACCACTTTCATATCTTTAGAATTGAGAGAAATATGCATTTGTGACCAATGGGAACAAAGCCTTGTCCAAGCATGGCAACTTCTTCAATCAATCCCTTGTGCTTTTGAACAAAATTTGATAACCTTGAAATATGGTGAACCAAAATAACCTTTCCATGCCATTTCTTCCAAAACAAATCTAATGGTGAGGTTTGAACTTCTCAAGCTTTATTGACTAGGGCAAGGAAATAAACTCATGAACCCATGGAGCAACTTGTTAAATCTCATTGCCTTTACCTATATTAGTAACAAGCAAGAAAAACCAAACATTTCTCTTTATTAATTAAGAGGAGAAATCAAAACAAAAATATTCATGATCACAAAAGAACACAAGTCAAGGTGCTTGGTGATTCCTCAAAGAGCAAAGCTAAATATCGGAGGGGAACCAAGAATCCTAATGTGTTCTTATTGTGAATGACTCAACATGGTATGATGAAGGGATCTTAGGGGAAAAAATTGGGGTACAACACGAGCTAGTTACATTGAGGGAGCCTCCTCAAAAACCTAATATATCTACTCCCCGCTACAAACATAATGAAAAGTGTGCATTTCACTCCAACAGTCGGGGATATGACACTAACCACTGTTGGGCATTGAAGAACAAGATTCAAGACCTGAATAACAAAGGAGTGTTGGAATTTACACAAGATGGTCAATTGGAGTTCTTCTGTCACCCCTCAAAGAAACATCATCTGAAGCGAGAAGTTTAGGCGGAGAAACTTTTGTTTATTCGAATTTTTCAGTTGTAATTTCTTTGTTTGCCTATTCATTTGTCCTTATGTCAAACTTTGGTTATTCTCATTAATGAATTGCATATGTTTGTCTTGAGTTAATCCATTAGTTTTCACTATACTGAAATTTTTCTTTTACCTCTTTTTGTATGATATTCAACTCTCAACTACAAGTCTTAAGCCTTTAGAGGGAGGATGACGAAAACAATGCCATAATCTTATACAGTATTCTTTTGGACAGACCTTGTAGACGATGTACAGGCATTCTTTCAATTCCTAAATAGTGGAGTTATAAGGAAGATAATCCCTAGTCAACCCCTTTGAGCCAAAGAAATAAGAGTTTTTATTTTTCACACAAACTAAAACCATTAATCAGAACCTGGGGCAGGGGAGTCTCTCAGTTAATTCAAGTGCGCGTTCAGACGCAAGCTTTCACTTCATACACAACAAATGACATCAAAAACATCCTTTTGAATCAAAAGCCGATGATGGTTCCCGCAAAATAGGCAATCATTATCTCTCAAAAGAAAATCCCACTGAGTCAAAACCTATGAAGGATACTTAAAAAACGGGGGCATCCTGCTGGCTGTAATCTTAAAACAAGAGCAGTCGGGAAAAATTTAGGGATCGTAAATCAAAAAAAGTGGTCACTACAAATCCTCGACAACATGAAAAATGTTACAAAAATGACTGCCTTCACAAATAAACTTAACTTATATGAACCATCACCAAAAATATCATTCCAGATTTAATAGGAATTCAAATGCAATTAACTGAGTCTAGGAATGTAGAACATCACGAAGAACGGGTGGGTACAAGTAAAACTTTGAGCCTTATCCTTTGTTTCTTAAACCGTGAACCAAGCCACGTTACAACCCCTTAAAAGTCCTAATTGAAGCATGGGTTAGTTCGAAAGCACACTATTTCAATAGGTATCCTGACTCTTGTGAGGCTCGCTGTAAATCCTGAGTCGAATTCAGATTCTTACAAAATTCTTTTATCTGCTGAAAAATGCATTTTCAAAACTTCAAGACAAACATAAACCTTGCGTTGTATGAATATCGATGTTTGCATATGGCTAATTATTTAACATTGGAGAAATTCGCATGGCGAATATCCAATGAACGGAAATTCTCTCAATAAACAGAATCACTTCAAAGGGAAAGACACCTCCAATCACAAATTTCCCATAATCAAGGGGCATAACATGATTATTGTCCAACAAATCTGGGGCAGTGAAGTCAAGATTCCAAGAAATCTCTCATAGTCAAGGGCAGGTCTCCATCCGAATCACTTAGGGCATCAAACATGATTTCCAGTAAAAGGTCTTGCACGACCAAGTAAACATTTTTTGGAAGTGCTACAACACTTACTATTATGGACAATGACAAATCCTCACGAAGTCCCTTTCATAAGGTGATCCCCAATGAAGTCGCTAGAGCCACCTCTATAAGGTTATCCCCACAGAATAATCTTCAAGGATAAGGGTCCAAACCCCACAAGGCCAAATTCATAGATATCCCCACAGAATTATCCCTGTAAAGTTGGATTAATGCAATCCCCATCCAGAGTTTCAATCTTCAGAAAACCCAATCCCCAGTCGAGTTGGTCTTAAAAGAAAAAGCCTTGTGGAATTGTACCTAAAGAAGTCACCTCCCCAGCAGGACATCAAAATACTTTCTTCAACAGGGTTCATTTCCCCAACAAACTACAAATTCCCCAGCTTGATTTGACCTCTCATACTATTACAAATCAATAAACAAAACTCCTTAACCTCCAGTTAAGTCGTTACAACCCCAAACGGAGTCGTTACTATCACCAAAGGTTACTGTAAAGCTTGGAACCCGACCAGATAATAGTTGACTCCATTCTTTCAAAACAAGTTACTATGAAGCCTGGACCCAACCAGATACCAGTTAACCTTAGGATCAAATTGTTGAAACCTGGACCCGACCAGATAACAGTTCGAGTTGCTAAAACTTAGACCCGACCAAATACCAGTTAACCTCAAAGTCAAATTGCTGAAACATGAACCCGACCAGATAACATTTCGAGTTGCTAAAACCTGGACCCGACCAGATAACCGTTCGAGTTACTATGAAACTTGGACCCGACCAGATAATAGTTTAACTTCTTCATATCACTAACAAAACTCCTCTTCCCTAGTAAAGTTTTCCACTATCCCTAGTGAGCTGCTGTAAAGCCTGGAATCCGACCAGATACAGCTAAACTTTCTTCCTCTCTAATTAAGAGATAGCTCCCCAGTAGAGCAATGGACAACTAAAACTACTGAACTCTATTCCCCGAGAAGAAATCAACACTCCCCATAGAGTTTCCTCAAGCAAAGTCAATGTTCCCCATCAGAATTCTCCTCAAATAACAAAGCAGGAACCCCCAGTGGAAACATTCTAAACAAGGTTTGAACATGTGCATACTCTTCATCCCCAACAGCATTCAGGGATTTAACTTCCCAAAGCTCCCTAGCACTTGTCAAGGATTTATTTTCCGAAACAAGGATACATTTCAACAAATATTTCACATTCATACATCATATCACATACATGATAAATGCATACAGCATTATCTCACTTATTTTGAGAACATATTCAAGCCATACATACATCTGCATGCAACTAACCCTCTTCCTTGTAGGAAAAGTCAATCAACAAAAATCCTCTTTTGGCAAATACCACCAACATTTCTCAAAAGGTCAGAGATTAATTCCAAAAACAAGCCACGGTAACTATCTCTACGACCAACAAAAAGTGGGTTCTGGATTAACACCTGAAATAAGACAGGACAATTATCTGTAAGAACTGATTATAGATTAATACATGAAACAAGACAGGACAACTATCTACATGAGCAAATTGAAGATTAACTCCCGAAACAAGACGGGGAAACTATCTTTCAATTCTCTAAGGTCAGAGATTATTTTCTGAAACAAGCCTGTGCAACTATCTCTACGACCAACAAAAAGCAAGTTTTGGATTAATACCTGATGCAAGACAGGACAACAATCTGTGAACAACTGATTGTAGATTAATACCTTAAACAAGACAGGACAACTATCTACATGAACAGATTAAAGATTAACTCCCGAATCAAGATGAGGAAACTATCTTTATTTCTCAAATATGTCAAAGATTAATTCCTAAAACAATCCAGGGAAACTATCTCTATGACCAATAAAAATCAGGTTCTAGATCAATAGCTGAAACAAGATAGGACAATTATCTATGAACAATTGATTGTAGATTAATACCTGAAACAAGATATGACAACTATCTACATGAGTAGATTAAAGATTAACTCCCGAAACAAGACGGAGAAACTATCTTTATTTCTCAAATAGGTCAAAGATTAATTCCTAAAACAAGCCATGGAAACTATCTCTACGACAAACAAAAGCGGGTTCCAGATTAATACCTGAAACAAGACAGGACAATTATCTGTGAATAACTGATTGTAGATTAATACTTGGAACAAGACAGGACAACTATCTACAAGAACAGATTGAAGATTAACTCTCGAAACAAGACAGGGAAACTACCTTTCTTTCTCAAATAGGTCAAAGAATAATTCCTGAAACAATCCAGAGCAACTATCTCTACGAACAACAAAAAGAGGGTTCTGGATTAATACCTGAAATAAGACAAGACAACTATCTGTGAACAACTGATTGTAGATTAATACCTGAAACTATACAGGACAACTATCTACATGAGCAGATTGAAGATTAACTCTCAAAACAAGACAGGGAAACTATCTTTCTTTCTTTTTGGTCAGATAAAGATCAGTTCCTGAAACAAGACAGAGAAACTATCTACCCGACTAGAAGAAGCAATCTCACACGGATTCCTTCTCATATACTTCCAGATGCAGCTTCACACGGGCTCATCGTGAAGCAATCTTACACGGATTCCTTCTCATATATTTCCAGATGCGGCTTCGCACAGGCTCATCCTGAAGCAATTTTTCACGGGTTCCTTCTCATGTGTTTCCAGATGCAACTTCACATTGGCTCATCAAGAAGCACTCTTACACGGATTCCTTCTAATACATTTCCAGACATGGCTTAATAAGGGTCCATTCCAGCATATCATTCAGATTAAATCGCCCAAAGATTTATTTTGATTCTTCTTCCAATTTCTACCAACAGTCACTCTGGATGTCATCTATAAGCCCATTTCTGACAAACTCTCCATCACCTCTCCAAATGTAATATTTAAGCCCATTCCCGACAAAATCAACCAACACATCATCGAGTGCAAATTTTTGGGCACTCTAGTGTTCAATCATCTTCCACCTTCAAGTTACGAATGGCGGACCCGCCAATCTAACTTTTCAGGTTTAAGAAGATTAAATATGGGCAGTTTTGGTACCCCAAAATTTTCCCTCTCATTTCATCAAAACATTCAAAATATGAAATTTGATAATCAAAAAAATCAAGAAGGTCAAAAATCAAACTTTGCAAACTTGGAAAAATTTTCTAAGTATTTTCTACACATGATTAATTTCATTACCTCATGACATCTTTTTTCATTATAATTCAAAATAATTCAAGGTTTTACAAATAATTCAAGTTATTACAAGGTTTCATTTTTTCAAGATTACAAACCCTAAGTTTCGTCTTGTTTGAATTTTTCCCTCTGACTCAATGTCCAAACTTTGCCACTATGTTGTCCACAAAACAAACTTGTGTCATGCTACAAACAATGATGTCCAAACTACTGCTGAACAAAGCCCTATATGCTACCAAGTCCAAGCCTGTTGTACTGTCCATATAACAGCCCAAAACCATTTCAAAAATAGTCTGTTGTACTGCTATGAAACAGCCCTGCACCAAGCTGCCACAACATTCCAAAACTGCTGCAAAATAGCCCTGTTATGCTGCTCCTAACCCAGTCGAAGCCTGCATTATCTCAGCCCCATATTTGCACAGAATTAGAACATAAGAGCTGCATCTAAAAGCAATGGAATAGTATATCCAAAATGTTCAAATTGTTATTTGGTTCCCTACCAAAATCCCAACAAAACTCATCTATAAATAAACGGTTTCACAACACACAAAGGGGGCTTTTGGGAGAAAATGAGAGGTTGGCTTTTAGAGAGAAAAAAGAGAGAACAGAAAAATAAAATTCTGTTTAAACTCTGCTCATTTCACAAAAGACCCTTGCTCATACTCATCTTTATTCTCAGTCACAAAAACAGACCCTCAATCCATTATTCCATCTTACAAACTCTCCCATAAATAAACCAGCCAAACTCTTCACATCACATAGAGATTGTTCAAACATAAAAACAGTTCTTGTGGTGCCATTATCTTCCCCTTACAAACACAAAAATAGTACTTTACAACTTGATTGGGTTGGTGTGGTTCAAACAGCTTGGAATAACTTCCTAGAGGTTCATTAAGGCCCTCACAACTTCTTGAAAAGTATTCGGACTCAAAACACTAAGTGCAGTCTCAAGGTAAGTCGTCTTGACTTTTCATTTTTCATACATCACTAATGATTTATTCTTGAAGAAAAAATGTAGTAATCATTGCCCATTTGAGCTAACCATTTGCTTGCTATTCATTTTTTATTAATCATATACTATGAACTGGCCTGTATACATAATAGAATAATGATAGAGGTGAAAAACTGCAACATGAATCGATATATACCCACATGAGTCGACTCATTCTAGTGACAAAACAGGGTATGAGTCGACGCATGGCCTTATGCATCGACTCATACTGTTATCCAGACCCCAAAACAGAAGGATGAAAGGTGCACGAGTCGATACAAAACGCGTATGTGTCCACACAAATAGGTGCATGAGTCGACACATCCCTTTATGCATCGACTCATACTGAGGTTATTTTGTTTTACAGGAGCAAGAATAGTTATGTGTCGATGCATAGCAGCATGTGTCGACACATAATAGCTTAAAATGCAAATTTTCTTTCTTTTTACATTGTCTTTACATTTTTCACAAATTTTCTTCATTTTTGTCCATTTATTCGATATGGTTGTAATGATTAAAGCTTCTACTCCATCCCCATTTGTAAGTTGTACCCCACCCCCTAATGATGTAATAGCATAGGATTTTAATTTCCGCAAATTTATCATTTTTCATATAAATTGTTAGTAATTAGGGTGTGTATGGAAAGATAAAATCAACCGCTAGAAAACCCTAATCTCAAAGACAAAAATGCATGCAATCAAACGCACTTTACACACTCGTACCTTTAAGGAAATCTCGTTTGTTGCCTTGGAAAATAGTCATGTCCCTCGAATATGGGGTTTTAGCAAAGACCCTTCAATAAAAAGATCATAGTCCCTCAATGTCCCTCGATGTTGCCTTTGGTAAAACAATTAAGTCCCTACGAAAATTGCTAAAGCGTCTCATAAGTTACCTTCTATGACTATACGATTGACCCGCGCTTGTCCCTTCACATCCAAAGATATGGCTTCTTATCAATCAATGGTAAGGTAGCAATATCTAAAGGAGGAGGAAAAGAACAAATACCTTTTGAGTAGGTATTACACTCGTAGTTGCTTGCTCACCAAACTAAAAAACCATTTTAACACTCACACTTTCAAAACATCTTCAAAAAAAAACATCTCTTTGAACTATTTTCAAAACCAACACTTTGTATGCATTCTTATAGAGACGATAATCATTAAAAAGTTTGCATAAACAAAGGCATTTTCAAAATATTTTCAAACTGACACCAATCACAAACACATCTCATACAAACATTTTCAAAGTGATCAAGCAATTAAGAGTCTGTAGATAACTACGTATGAAAAGGGTGCTAAAACCTTCCCTTTTCATAACCTACCCCCCAAACTCAAGAAAATATCTCAAGGTCTTTCTTGTTCTTTTCACCCTTTCATTTATTGGATAAAAGAAAAGTCGATGGTGACTCTTTCTATCTGCATCATTTGCAATAAAACGCAAAACACCGAAGTTAGTTCTCCCACCGTATTACACATTGGAAAGATAAGATCAAAAAATTTACAATGTGAAAAGAATGGAATCAAATGGATTCTTGGGCTGAAAGTTGTGATGAGTCAAAGTTGAGAAAAAGATGCTGACTTTTTGTAATTAGAAAAATTCTAAGTTTTTCTTCAAAAATGACCTATAATGTCTTGCATCCAAACATTGTCTTCCATTTAAAATTTTCTCTTGACCAAAAAATATGGCATGAAGTAGATCCCTTGAATGAGATTTTGAGACTTGAACCATTTAAAATCTCCAAAAAATTAGAAACTTATGACTTGGTGAAGTTGGTGAAATTTCATGAGATAACCTATAATCTTTTGAGTTCTTAAGACATCTTCCATCCATTTTCAATCTTTTCACATAAAAGGAGGGTTGAAGTTCACATCCTTAAGATCATTGTGGAAAAATAATGGACTCAAGGAGATACAAATTGACCAAGTTATGATCTTTTGAAGATACATAAAGGAATTTGATGGCCTATCTAGAGGACTTGTGATTTTTCTCAATCATTAGGCATCTTCCACATAAAATTTCCTTGAAAATTTTGAATTGATTTGTTGATAACCCTTTAAAGAGGAGCATGTCTTTGTAATCACTCAAAAATACCAAAAGATGAGCAAGATATAGCCTTTGGAAGTTCAAAACCATAGCTCCTAGAGCAACAAAATGCCTTAGAAACCCTTTTCAAATTTGACAAACTTTCTTGCACAAATACTTTTGTATTGTAAGTATAAGTTGTTGAAGATTATAATTAGAAACCATGGCCATCATAACCACTTCCAAATATTGAGAATTAAGGGAATTATGCACTTGTGATCAAGAACTCAAGGACTTGTCCAATTAGGTCAAACCTCTTCCATCAACTTTTGCATCCTTTAACTTTCTTTGACAAATTGAGGCATGATGAATCATAGTAGACCTTGTAATGATTTTACTTTAAAGAATCTTCAATGATGAAGCTTGAACCTCAATAAGATCTTGTTTAAGAAGGCATGGAAATAAACTCATGAACCTATAGCTCAACCTGATGAAATGTGTTGTGCTTCCACTTGTAGCATCATCAACTAAAGCAAACATTCATTGTATTTATTAGTTAAAATTTAATCAAAATAAAACATAGATGATAACAATATACAAGTCAAGGTGCTTGGTGATTCGTCATGAGAAAATTTAAAGATAGGGAGAAGAACCAAACCCTAGTGTGATCTTGTTGTAATTGAATTGATATGAGATGATAGAGGGATCTTAGGGGGGAAAATTGGGGTACAACATGCGTGGCATAACATGATGTTGTGACTAATCCATTCAAAATACAAGGGTCCCACTCAGGCGCGCATTTTTGTGTTGTCTGACTTTTGAAATTTGGTTTATATTATATATGTTTTGATTAACATAGGTTAATGGAAGTACAACCGCCCCAGCGGTAGCAGCGCGAATGATAAGGCATTGTTATACCAGGGCGCGGGTTCGATCCATGCCTCTGGTATTTTATTTTTTCATATTTTCTTGTTTGCAGATCCAGCGTGATAAAACCTCATGCGTTCACCTGCGCGTCATCTGATCACCATCGGATCTCCACAAGTTTAGATATGACGCCTCAGATCTGCTGGACCATGGTGAACCCTCCTTGGAAGCCACACTGGATCCATTGAAGGCATATTTGGCTTGTTGTTTTGGGCCTAGTGAATTTTTATTCTCACACCCCATGGTTTGCTTCCATAACGGACCCAATTGCATTTTATTTTATTAATAACTATTATTTTTTTAATATAATTAGATTAACTTTTTTAAAATTAAAATTAATTTAGACTTTAGTTTTTTTAATTTAATCAATTAATATTTTTTTAATTAAATCAATTATTTTTTTTTAAAAATCAATAATTTAGTTTTTTAGGTTTTTATCATTAAACCCTTCTTTTTCCAATTAAAATCAATTTAAGGTTTGCTTAATTAACAATTATTTTTTTAATAAATTAAAATCAATTATATTTTAGGTTAATCATCTAATTCTTTATCAAGCAAAATCATAAAAAACAATTTCCTTTTCTTTTATTTTCGCGTACTTTATTACTTTTGCATTAGTTTTTCCCAATTATGTAACTGCTACGGTTTGTAATAGTTTAAATTAGGGTTTTGCTTTCATTTTTCCCCCGTTTTATTATTTGTACCCCCACTCTGGAAGCCTTGTAATAGCGTAGGATTTTTATTTCCCGCAGTTTACTTTCTGCACCTATACTATGTATGCATGTATATATATAACTGTATAGTAACTAGGCATGTATGGCAAGATCTAAAACCAACCATTAGAAAACCCTAAACAAGATAAATAATTAAACTGAATCATTGGCACACATACACCTCTAGGGTAACCTCACTCGTTGCCTTCGGAAACATGGTCATGTCCCTCGAACATATGGATACCCTTAGAAAAGACCCTCGGTTAAAATCATCATAAAGATCATAGTACCGCGATGTCCCTCGAGTTACCTACGAGAAATGATCTTGTCCCTCGATGTTTCCTATGAATATATGATTACAATCCCTTCGAATTGTTAAGGTATCCCTATATGTTTCTTTCTATGACCATAATAACGACCCTACGCCTGTCCCTCACACATCTAACGATAGGGCTTCCTACTAACTGATGGTAGGATAGCACTATCTAAAGGAGGAGGAAAATAACATGAAAGATCTTTGAGTAGGTAGATCGCTCGTAATTGCTTGCTCACAAAAAACATTTCAAAAATCTTTTTCACAAACACTTCTTCTGAAATATTTTCAAAAAAATAAACACTTTGTACGCATTCTAAATTGATACAAGAATCATTACAAAGTTTCCATACTTAGGCATTTTTCAAAATATTTTCAAACGAACACATACACAGAGCATTTCCAAAGTGAGCTAGAGATTAAGAGCCAGTAGATAACTACGGATGAAAAGGGTGCTAACACATTCCGTTTTCATAACCTACCCCCTGAACTTAGAAAATTCTCAAAGGTATTTTCCTTTTCTTTTCACCCTTTCCTTATTGGATAAAAGAAAAGTCGGTGGAGACTCTTGCTATCCGCAACATTTGCAATAAAATGCAAAACCAAAAGTCAATTCTCTCACCGTATTACATGGTGCTTGGTGATCTCTGCAAAGGGTAAGCTCAAGGAGGAAGAGAGTGCAAGCATAAGAAGCAACCCAAAGTTGTGATCTAGATGTGTTGCAAAAAAATATGCAAATGATAGGGGCTCTTATGGGTAAGAATTAGGGTATAACAGCTTCCCCTATTTAAGTGTCTTATATCCGGAGATATGAAGGTTAAATTCTTCGTCTCGACATGATTGTAATTACTTAAATATAAGAAAAAACCCAATTTTTGGCCCTAAGACACAATGCAATGTTTATGATTATGAATGCCAAAAGGAAAACTTCATAGGGGAATATGTTGTACCCAAAAATTTTCCCTCTCATTTCTCAAGAATTTTCTCACAAGATATTTATTGATTCAATACTACACAAGGTTTCATCAGCTCAAGATACCTCCTCAAACACTGATGACTCAAAACTAGGGCTTGAGTTTGCATAAATACAATTGGACTTTTAATGCCCCATATAGTTTCCATGGATCATATTGAGCTCTCAAGCATCAGGTCGAAGATGGAACTTCTGAATCCTTGAAAGGAGGAAGAGGAAAATGTCGAAAGGGCAAAGCAGATCGAAAAAAGGTGTGTAGTTGCAGATAACCATGTCGAATTCAAAATCTAGTTGTGGCAGTTCGAACCACATGACTAATCGAAAGGAGTGGTTGGCAGATTTTGACAAGTCGAAGAAGAGCAAGCTTGCTTCGATCCCCAAGATTCGACTGGGCAATGGCTTCCTTCGAGCAACCTGCTTCGATCCACCTCTAAACCCTTCGACACACATAATTTAGAAACTATGAATTACAATTTAACACACCACCTAATTCATTGTGTCTAAACAATATATATTCATCATGGTTCTTAGTCTTCTGAATACTTCGACCTGCACTCCCTTCGTCATGAAGTCTGCAATCTGATTCTCAGTTCTGTAGTGTTCCAAATTCATCTTCCCATCTGCTACCTGCTCTCGGAGATAATGGAACCTCATTTCTATGTGCTTGCTTGGACCATGTGCTATTGGGTTCTTCACCAGATTGATACCTGACATGTTGTCTATCTTCATGCTTGCTTCGATCCACAAGCTTCAACTAGGCAATAGCTTCCTTCGAACAACTTGCTTCGATCCACTTATAAACCCTTCGACACACATAGTTTCGACACTATGAATTACAATTTAAGAAAAAAACTTGCTGATAATAGTTCATTGCAAAAATAAGGTACTTGCAACATAGTCTTTCAAATGAGTAATGTAGGAAAAGTTATGATTAAAGATGTGCTCTATGTACCTGGAATAAAGTGCAACTTGCTAAGTGTTAGACAACTAGTCAAAAAAAGTTTATCAGTTGCCATGAAAGATGGAGTTTGAGATTGTTCGACACAAAGAATAATTTGGTCTTAAAATCTCCGTTATCGAAAAATAAGACATTTAAGACAATGATCAATTCGACAGAAGTTCAATGTTTGAAAACTGTTCTACCACAAGGATAGTTGGTTGTGGCATTTGAAGTTTGGACATTTGAACTTTCGACCACTTAATCAACTGATTACTCAAGATATGGTTACTGGTATTCCAAGTCTTGAGATGCCTAAAAAAAACTTTGTGAAGTTTGTTTAGTAGGAAAGCAATCTAGAAATTCTTTCGTTTCAACTATGCCAATGAGATCATCTTACATACTCAAATTGGTACATTTAGATGAATGTGGTTCATTCGAAGAACATACAATTAGTGGAAACAAATATTTTTATGTCTGTTGATGAGTTTGGTCGAAAGTCGTGGATCTATGTGATCAAAACGAAAGGACGGAGTATTCGACATCTTTAAGAGATTCAAGATGCTTGTCAAAAACCAGAGTAAGAAAAATATCAAAGTTCCATAGAGATTCAAGATCTTTGTAGAAAGAATCAAGTTGAAGACAGAATTTTGAAGAACATTGATCAAATCCATAGGCCATGCTACATGATCCCAGTTTGCAGGCTTCTAACTTTCATTTCACTCCATAATTGAATGCTTACACAACTTATTGAGCTATAATCAAAGTGTTTGAGCTATTGTCTAATTGATCATTCCATTTTTGGAATAAAGTAACATATCCACTTTGATAAAGCAAGTTTTATGCTAACCACTCTATTCATTCAAGCTTGTGACTTGTTCCAAAGAGTACAAATAATCTTGGTGATCATAGGAAATCTTATAGCAGCTAGTAAAGCATGACAAAGTCCCTTGAATCACTCCTTTCATCATCATGAAGAAAACTTGCATTTTGTGCATTTTCAAACCATATTCAAAACCATAACTTGTTATCTCAAGATTCTGGTTACCACAAGATGTCAAACCTCTTTCCTATAAATAGAGGGATCATTTGCAAGCCCAAAAGACAAAAACAAAAAAATTTACAAGCCCTTAAACCCTCTCAAACACTCCCAAAGCCAGAATCACATAGCAAACCTCCATTGTTGCATATTCTAGCCAGAAATCCCAAAAACAAAATCCACTTGTGCGTTTCTTGGCCTTTTGCTTCCAAAAGTTTCTAAACATCATACACAAGCAATCCCAACACCTTTCAAAGTTTTGTAACACCATTTTCCTCAACCTCCATAACCAAAAAAAAACAGAGCTTGCATCTTGACTTCTCCAACACGACTCAAGCACTTCCAACACCAAGTAAAGGTTGCATTATCTTCCTGGGAACTTGAGGAAGCTAACCTGATCACCACCATCACTTGAAATAAGCTGAAACTCATTCCACAATTTCCAGTTTTTGAGGTATTTTACTAACTTTCTATCTCTTCATATAGGCATTGTTAGGCTCTCATTTTAAAAGATAAAATGTAGGCATCATAGCCCTGAAGTTGACCATGTCCTTAGATTTAATTTATATTGGCTGAGTAGTGAGAATTTTAGAGTTGAACTTTCTGGAAAAAATGAGGTCACATTTGGTATCATTTAAAATTTGTGTTCATCTTTGATCAATTGCTTAAGTTATTTACATATTTGAAATCGTGTTGAAATTTCTAACAAGTTTGATGTTTGAAGTTTTGAGAATGGTTGAGAAATGAACAAGTTCACAATTTCAAAAATGTTGTTGTTCTCACTGTAAACGCACGCAGGGAAGAAGATGAAGTGCATACCTAGAATTTGTTTTGTAATATAATAACATGGTTTCAGTTTAACACACTGATGTATAGTCATTCCAGTGGTAGAGCGCACACATTTTATTTCTAAGGGCCTGGGATCGAGCCCCAGCGCTGCCCTTTTTTCCAATTTTTCATTATTTTTTCTCTCTTTTTGACACAACCATGCACGTCTGGGCCTAAGGCCATTGGGCCTTTTTTTCTAAGACTCACGCCCCTGCATGCTTATCACAACATAGGCCCAACTTTATTTTTTTTATTTTGTTTATTTTTCTGATTACAAAAACACCATTGGGTCAAACAACAAAAATGTTTTACTACTAAACTCTCAAATTCCATTTCAGAACCCCCTGAATTAATTTTATTTTTATTTATTTAATTCATTTTCTTTTCATTATTTCTATATTATTACTATTATTAATATTATTATAAATATTATTTTAGTAATAAAAAAGACAAAAATATTTTATTTATTAGTTATACTTAAATATACTTATTTTATTTTCTTTCAATACAAAAAAGACAAAAAAAACATTTTCTTATACAAACTTAATTTCATTTCTTAAATAATTTAAGTAAACATTAGGTTTAATTTCTTTGAAATTATTTTAGAACTTAGGGCTTTCTTTTAATTAAATTTCATAACTCTTTTCAAAACAAAAAAACCTAAAAAATGTTTTCTTTATTTGAACTAATCTCTTTTCTAGTTTTACTTAGGTTTAATTTTTTTCTTAGTTTAATTAAATTGTTTTCTTTAATTAATTAGGTCAAAACAATTTTCTTAACAAAAATCCAAAGCAAAGTTTATTTCTTTTTATATTCCTTGTACATTATATTCATGTAATTTCTTGTACAAATTCAATATGGTTGTAAGATAGTTAAGGTTTAATTTCTTGCAATCTCCGTTTGTAAATTGATATCCCCCTCCCCAAATGATGTAATAGCATAGTAAATTTACTTTCCGCAATTTATCACTTTCATATCAATGTAGTAAATTAGGGTTTGTATGGAAAGATAAAATCAATGCTTAGAGAACCCTAATTCAAGATAAACCAAGCATGAAAAAATAAACACTTGCACACTTACACCTCTAGGGTTAACTCCACTTGTTGCCTTGAGAAAATGGTCATGATATGCATGTGAGACATCTTAGAAAAAACAATCAAAAATACAAGATCATATTCCCTCGATGACGCTTCGAATGCTTCCTTACAAATGATCTTAGTCCCTTAAGAGAAATGCTAAGATATCTCACAATATTGCTATTCATGACTACACGGTGACCCACACCCGTCCCTTTACATCCAAAGATAAGGCTTCTTACCAATCAATGGTAACATAGCAATATCAAAGGAAGGAAGAAATGAACAAAAGACTTTTTAGTAGGTAGAACGTTCTTAGTTGCTTGCTCACAATCCATCTTCAAAAGAAATATCTTTTCAAACACACTGTTGTACCCAAAATTTTCCCTCTCATTTCTCAAGATTTTTCTCATAAAATTCCTATTGGGTTAAGGTTGCACAAGTACAATTGGATCATATTGGATTTCCAAGTATCAGGTCAAAGAGGAAACTATTGAAAGAGCAAAGCAGATAAGTTTGATTTTTTTGATAAAATTGAAGAAAAAAAAGCTTTCTTTGTTTCATGCTTAGTTTCGATTGAACTCTCTCCTGCATGCTAGCTTCGACTGGGCTTTGTTTCCCTTTGAAACAGCTTCCTTCGATTCAGAAGGCAGGGGCCTCCTTTTGTTTTCCTTCAATTCAGAAGGTGGTGGCTTCCTACTGGCTTCTTTCGATTCAAAAGGCAATGACCTTCTGAGAGCTTCCTTTGATTTAAAAGGTAGTGGCTTCCTACTGGCTTCTTTCGATTCAGAAGGCAATGACCTTCTGAGAGCTTCCTTCGATTTAGAAGGTAGTGGCTTCATGCTAGCTTCTTTCGATTCAGAAGATAATGACCTTCTGAAAGCGTCCTTCAATTCAGAAGGCAATGGCCTTCTTGAAGACTTCTTTTGATTCACAAAGTATGGACCTCCTGCATGCATCCTTCCTTTTGGAATGTGGCCTTCTTCGAATGCAAGCTTGGTTTACATCCTTCATTTAGGAATGTGGTCCCCTTTTATGCAAGCTTTGGTTTACATCTTTAGTTTGCGCTTGTGGCCTCCTTCGAATGCAAGTTTGGGTAACATCTTCCATTTGGGCATGAGGCCTCCTTCGAATGCATGTTTGGGTTACATCCTCCGTTTAGGCACGAATCCTCCTTCGATGCAAGTTTAATTCATAAGCTTCGTCTAGGCATTTTGCTCCCTTAGAAGCAACCTACTTTGATCCATTTCAAAAAAAAACCTTCGACACACAAGTTGAAGACAGGATTTTGAAAGAACACTGATCAAATTCATAGGCCATGCTACATGATCTTACTTTGCAGGCCTCAATGCTTGTATTTCACTCCATAATTAATTGTTTACATCATGAATTAAGCTATGATCCAGGTAATTATGCCTTTGTCCAAAATATTTTTTCATGAAGTAAACTTGCTAGTACAAAAATTGTCTTAAGCCCATACCATGCTTAAATCCTGATTATACTTCACCATAAGTCATGGAAATCAGCCCCTTTTAATCAACAACTTTGGTGCTTCACCTTGGGATCATGGAAAATCTGACATAACTTAATATTCACGTTTCAACCAAAGCCATATTTTGTTCAAACTCCCAAACCTTCTCTCTATAAATAGAGAAATCATTAACAAAGAAAGGGCTAGATTTTGGTGGTGTGGGAAAAATAGTCAAACTCTAAAACTCTCAACTATCAAACTCTCAAACTATCAAACTATCAAACACTCTCAAACACTCTCAAACATTCTCAAACATTCGAACTCTAAAACTCTCACAAGAAATATCAGATCCCTTCATGCATTAGTGAACCCTTCGATTCACTCCATAGACTGCTATATAATAACCTTTGATTCAGTGACTCTTCAAGCAAAGTAGCGACTGAACCAGTTCAAGGAAGGTCCCTGTAGGCTTGGCCCATCTTCAAATCCTTCCTGGAAGTCACTTACAGCTCCTTCGATTGGCACTTCAAGAGGTAAGTTTCCTCTAAACTTGGAACTTTCCATTTAAATATGATTTGTATATATAAATAAAAGAAAAATGTAGATATCATATCTACGAAGTTAACCATGCCTTAACTTTCGATTCTCACTACCTATATGTTGAGAATCTCAACTCTAACTGGTTAGCCATTTGATTTTGGTACCAAACAAACTTGTGCTAACCCCTGGCCTGTAGCTTTCGAAAGTTACACTTATTAGGTTCATTTTCAAATTTTAGACAAGTTTTCTGTATCCTTCGATTGGCTGAAGATTGAAGCCTTTCGAATCTTAACTTGGGAGCTTTGCATTCCTGCAATTGAAGGAGGGAGCTGGGCACTTCAAACATTCAGAAACAAGTTCATATTTTACCCAATGGAAGTTGCCTTATGAACGGATAAAACAGACCACCCCAGTGGTACAAATAGTGCCCGCGAAAGGCATTTCTGTGTAGTGTCCTGAATTCAAACCTGGGCAGGACCAAAACAGTTTTTACCCTTTTGTTTGTTTCCTTTTTTTTAACAAACTTCAAACATTTTTCTAACCAATCAAAACAACTCCTTTTGAGTTGATTTTTTGCACAACATTTATTTGCAAGTTTTATTTTATGAATATATAAAAATATCATCAAAAGTATTTTTTTTTCTTCATAATTATCTTAATTAATCAAAATCTCTCTTTAACAAAAATCAAAACAAAGTTCATTTTCTTTTCATTCCAATTCTTGTACATTTATACACATTCAATATGGTTGTAATAATTAATTAGGATTTAATTTATTGCAATCTCCATTTGTACATTTGTATCCCCATCCCCAAGTGATGTAATAGCGTAGTAAATTTACTTTCCCCAATTTACCGCTTTATATAAAATGCTAGTAATTAGGGTGTGTATGGAAAGATAAAAACAATACTTAGACCACCCTAAATTCAAGACAAAAATGCATGCAATCAAACACGTTCACACATATGCACCTCTAGGGTAATATCAATTGTTGCCTCGGAAAATAGTCATGTCCCTCGAATATGGGCGTTTAAGCAAAGACCGTCGATGAAAAGATCGTAGTCCCTCGATGATCCTCGATGTTGCCTTCGGTAAACGATCTATTCCCTAACGAAAATTTCTAAAAAGTCTCATGGGTTGCCTTCTATGAATATAAAAACGACCCACGCCCGTCTCTTCACATCCAACGATGGACCTTCTTACCAAATCAATGGTAAGATAGCAACATCTAAAGGAGGAGGAAAAGAACATTAGACCTTTTGAGTAGGTAGGACGCTCGTAGTTTCTGCTTGCTCACAAAAACCATTTTCACACCAACACTTTCAATTGAAACATTTTCAAAAGTCAAAACACTTTGTATGCATTCTTATAGAGACGAGAATCATTACAAAGACACTTTTCAAAATCACTTTCAAAAACATATTCCACAAAAAACAATTCTCTGAACTATTTTTAAAACTAACACTTTGTATGCATTCTTATAGGGAAGAGAATCATTACAAAGGCATTTTGCAAAATACTTTTTGAAACAACCGGTTGAAAATCATCAAACAATGAAATTGCCATCGAACGTATTTTATCCCACATGGGAGAAAGGTAAACATCGAGAAAACCTAAGAAGGGAGAAGTCACGGTCTTTTAACTGAGAGATCGGGTAAGGGAGTCTGTTACGCGAGGGGAAGGTATTAGCACCCCACACGCCTGTAGTACTCTATGGTATCCACTCTTGTTGTCTATCTTATGGATGTGTTTAAACTATGCTTATTGTTTACTACTTCTAAAGGGAGAATGCATGCAAAAGAAAGGAGAAAAGAATATGGGGAAAATAAAGTTGTACTCGCTTGGGCACTACCCTAATGCCTACGTATCCTTTTTGAGGAATCAGAGCTACCGTAGTTCGGATCACATGTTTTGTTTGTGTTTTTTTATGGACAGTGTTAATTCTGCCTTCTGTCGCTGCTCGACCTTTGGAGACTTATGTGTTGGAAAATAAGTAAATTAATCATGTCCTTACATGAAAATGATTTTAGAGAAAAGGTGCTTGGGTGCACAAAAGAAGTTTGAGTTAGCTTGTATTTTTCGTTGTAGATAATGACTAGTTAACCTCAAGAGAGAAATATATTTGCCACTTTTCCACTTATCCATGAAAGGAGTTTTTTGAGAATTGAACCACACCTAGGCCTGAGATGGAGAACAATAATATCGAGAAGAGACCCGCTTATCATCATCAGTGATTTTAAAGTTTTTTGAAGTTTGCAAAGAAAAAGAAGTTTTTGTTTTAATGCAAATGTAAAAGGGGAAAGAAAAATCAAAGGGAGACTAGCCTATTTCTAAATTTAATGTTATCATGCATCATTGGACCTAAAGTTGGAATTTCGAGGGAATTCTACATAATGTTTTCATGCTTGGATTTAGAAGCCTAATGTCTAATTTTAGTTCAATTAAATCGAAGATTAAATTTGAACCAAAATCACCTAAGGGATCATGAAATACTATACAAACAAGTAAAATTAGGCGGAAAGTATTAAAGTATTACATACAATCCATACCAAAAATCGCAAATGAAATACATGACATAAAATGAGTAAAACTAGGGATCAATATTGACTAAAAAGTTAGCAAAAGGGAAAATAAATTCCTAATTAATTTCTAAAATCTAATATATATTTTTTTATGTATTTTTGTTAAAAAAAATCATGAAAGAAAGAATTTAAAAAAAATTATAAAAGGAAATTAAGAGAATCAGGGGGTGTGCAATGGATCGGGAGCATTGTATGGGTAGTAAATCTCGTTGGGCCTTGGATTATAGTCCACTAACAATCTTCTTTTTTTTGTCAAGATCTTAAGCCTAATCAGAAAAGTGGCGCGGTGGGCCAAACAGACAAAGCTCGGTCCATCTACATCCATATTATGACTTATCTATTTTTGCTTTAATCTCAAAAACGTATGGGCCTATCAAACTTCTGTGACCCTTCCCCTTCTACCGTGTTCTCTCTATGAAATATCCAGACGGCATTCTTCTCCACCGTCGCCAACACGATCTCAAATGACCTTGTTTCAAGAAAATTTCAACACCACCATAGTCTAATCCAATGCCCTGAACCTAAATATAGCTCTAATTCCTTGAGAGAATCCCTCTATATCCCCAGATCTAAGGAAAATCACAAAGAAAACCTAATTTCGAAATTTTCGTTATCCGACATTTGGACACAAAATTAAGCGATTGATAAAGAATTACACATCAACTTATCAAGCTTGCTGAAGTAGTAACAAGAAAACACAAATAATAGGAGCATAATCGACTTATCGACCAAAGTGGACCCACGACTCTTCGAAGAAGGAAGAGACGGAGAGAAATCTAATGAATCTCACGTATTCAGGTAAGACCACTCCTTAATTACTGAGTGATATCTTCTGCATTCTATTTCATCTTTTTCTTCGATTGGATTCCGTTTCTTGTCTATTCTCCTCCATGTTTTCTTTTTCTTTTTGTGCTGTGTATTTTGGTTGTTGTCGTTGCATTGTGAGTGCTTTGCAATGCCTTGTTGCAGAGGGATGGAAATAATGAGTTAGAGCTCTTAGGGGATGGAGGAGTTATGAAGGTGATGATGGAGATGATATAGTGTAGGGAGGTCACGGATGTAGGGTGAAGGTTGAAGCGTGGAGAAGATGAAGATGGATCTCAGAGAGAGAGAGAGGAAGAGAAACAATAGAAGGTGTGTATGAAACTGGAAAAAATAGTGGAGAGGGTTTGAATGATGTGTGAAGACTATGCAGAGTCCCTTTTCAGATTGTTGATGAGTTTGTTATATAGATGAAGCAGTTAGGAATTCAGTTGGAGCTTGATTGTTTTTAGGCCATTGGACTGAGAAATTTAGTTATGAGATGGAGGGTTGGATTGAGGTTGTTATAAATAGTTATCTGGCTGTTAGTTAGAGTGGATTTGAGTTAGTTATATGTTAGGGCTTGTTATGATTCAGTTACAAGTTAGTTTGTGCGATTTTCTGTTAGTTGTTTGTTTGAATTGGGAATTCTGTTAAATTCATTTGGGCACTGTTAGCAATTCTGTTTTTTCTGTTGAGAGGTTGTCAAGATTCTGTTAGTTTGTTAGGATAGTTAGTTGGTTAGGTTATTTTTCTTTTTGTTAGCAATTGGCAGTTAGAAGGATTTTTGAGGGAGCTAGGAACTGTTAGGAGTTATCTAGGAAGGTTGAAACCGTTAACTGAGCTGGAACTATCTGTTATTATAATTAGTTATGGATTATTAGTAAATTCTCAATGTAATTATGATAAATGGATCATCCATGATGGTTCGTCTGTTACTCTTCAATATTTTTCTGAATTCCAATATTTCATTTGGTTGATAGGCTGCAATCAGATTTGTTAATGCCAATATTTCAAGGACATTCTTGTATGGTTTAGCTTCCTTCCCATCAAATGGATTTATCTCGGACTTCACCAACATGTTGGCAAGAACGAAGTACTTCAAGCAGTAGATACGCCTCTGATTCCCAGTTTCAAAGAATTTGTAGCTGCCTCGACCCACTGGCGCTCAGCCATATGCAATTTACCCCCACATTCATGGATGATCCCCATTATCCTTGGATGGAGAATTGCAAACTTAATAGTAATTACTTTCTGGTAAAGTTGCTTAAAATTTTCTTTGAACTGATTTTTACAGGTCCTGTAATGAAGCTTGCATGGTATGGTAAGTTTTATGCAGGTTGGCATATTATGGCTGTAATGTCATCGTGCAAATGTGATTTATGCTTGGATTCGTTCTGTTTATCTTGGCTGTAACTTATATACTGCATATGGAATTTGCTTTCTCTATTGCAGGTTTGTTGCCTTTGGTTTGTGATGCCCACTTGATTGTTTTTGGTTTTGTTATAGCAGGGTTGCTCTATGCATAGTTTATGGGTCTGTCTTAGTGTACATTAAGTGAAGGTATACTACGACTTGTTATGACTTTGTGTATGCACTTGTTTCGTACTGTCTGTTTTAAGCTTGGTTTGTTATTGAAATTTGTCAGGATGCAAGCCAAGGAGGAGGAGTATGAGACATGAGGTCACACTTAGCAAAGCATGACATTCTTGCATATGAATAATTTTGGACTGTTGAGGATCGGACTAAACTGAAATGGAATCTTAAAGATTGGATAAAAAATAGTTCTTAGGAGTCCATTTGACTTTGGTCATAACCACGTTTTCTTGTTTACTTTATTAGTATAATGTGATGTACTCAAATTTTGTACTGCACTTGGAATATGACTTTTGTAATAATATTTCTGTTGTACCCCAAAATTTGCCCTCCTATATTCTTCAAAGTTTTGACAAGCATCATCTCAATTTGCTCAAGTCCACTCAAGGGTTGCACAGTTCAAACACCCCCCTAAGCCAGTCAAATTAGGGTTTTGGTTCTTGCAAGGAAGTTGAGGTTTTCAAGGGCTCAATCAAGTCCCATATGCTCATATACATTGTCAAGCACCTACATGTCAAGTTTCAAGGCTCACAAGGTCAAGTTGCACAGTCAAAAACCCTAATTGCTCCACAGTCAACTGCAGCGGTAAAATGGTCATTTGGCAGTCAAAAGTCAAAAAAATTGGTCAACATCTTATTTTGAAGCCACAATCATCATTTGGTCAGATCTTTACCATGATTTCACAAGAATGGCTCAAATATCATCAAGGTGTCAAAAGTTTCTATTTTGGGACAACTGAAAAGTCAACTGTAACTTGACCAAGGCATAACTTTTTCATGGTTCATCAGAAAAATCCCATTCAATTCTCATTTTGAAGGGGATGACATTTCCTACAACTCATCTTCACATTTCAAGTCCAATAAATGCTCTCACAAAAAGTTATCAATTTCAACATTATAGGTCATTTTCAAAAGTCAACAAAAAGGCACTTTAAGTCAAAGACCATAACTTGAGATTGGTAAATCAAAATGACATGGGACCAAAGGCATTGGTTAGAGGACTTCAATATCTTTCCAAAATGTCCAAGAACATGTTCATATGATCAAAATTGAGCAAGATATGCATTGGAGAAGTTGGGAAATTTTTGTGAAATGGCAAAAATCAACTATCCTTGAAACTTCATTTTTTGACAAAAGGGCCCACTTTTCCCACTTGATTCAGCTTTTCAATGCCACCCATGTGTCCCATGATTAAATTCAAGATTAAACATTTATTTTTTCTATTTTTATTTAATTTTATTGATTTAATTCATTTTAAATCCATAAAATTCAAATAAAAATCAAAAAAAATTAATCAAAGGATACCTTGTGGTTTGAATGACCTTGATGCATCATAATACACATGCCAAATTCGTGCCAAGCTGAATTAAACATGAAAATTCAAATTTTGAACAAAAATGGCAAGTTTCTTTAATGGTGGTTATGGAGAAATCCAAAACTTCATTGCAAGGGTTAAAGGCTCATAATATTGCTTGATTCTCATTCACACACATATATGCAAATGTTCCAGACCAAATTCAAAAAAACTTGAAGAAAAGTCACAAACTGAAATCAATCTTCCAGTGCAATTCAGACCTTTTCTTTGATCCAAACACACTCCCAACACTCCCAGGAACGATTTTCACTCATAAACAAGCCCCAACACTCAAGGAATCGTCCACCATCATCGTACGGTTTGCACATATTTTTTTTGAATTACATATCATTATTCATGCGCGTTTGATGTGTTTTATGGATTGTTTCATGTTCATAGAACTCACAGGAAGCTAATGGTAGGGTTCAATTGCTCTGAGAGCCTCTGAAACGCAAAACACCATTGCTAAGTTATAGGGTTTCAAAGCTTTTAAATTGGGGTTTTTCACATAGTGTAAAATTAGACCTCAAGACATATAGGGTCAAACTCGTCAGGACAAGACGAATCCATTGATACCATCGCGCCTTTTTTATATCATCTGTAACTCTAATCGCTATTCTTGGCAGTTTTTGTTTGTGGGGGTTTAAAACCCCCGCTATCTTGTTTTTGTTTTACAGGAAAAGATGAAGAAGGTGATTACGTGGAAGAACATGGGTGGCCCATTCAAATATTATACGCGCGTTTTCTTGTTTAGCATATGCGTGTTACTTTTCCATATTATTTTCTTTGCCCACTATAATGACAAGATACAGCGCTTGGTTCAGTGGAGAGGGACGTGGCTAGGCATCACTGGGACCTGGGTTCGATTCCCAGGTCCCCTCAAAATCCCATATTATTTTTTCTTACATACTTGTGTGCAGGCTTCAAAGAAGGCTTATCATGCGCCTCACAAATCCAAAGCGCCAAGTGTCTCCAGGTGCAAATCCAATGGCCACAAGGGAAGGAGCATCATGTTCTCAAGTCAACACAGGCGTAGGCAATCTCCAAAGTCAAACAAAGCTGGCTTCTTGATGGGCCTCAGATTCCAATTTAACACTCCCAATTCTGGCCCATACCCCCCTTTGGTTTGCAATTTTATTTTGTCATTTTATATTTTATTTGTCTTATTTTTATTTTTTCCCTTTTATTAACTATTAACATAATTAATATTTTTAATATAAAAATCAAAAAAAGAACTAATATTATTATTATTATTAATTTCATTTTATTTTTGTAAATAAATACTAATAAATTGAGTTAATTTTAATTAGGCAACTTTAACTTTTTTTCTTAAATAATTAAAATAAATTTAGAATTAGGTTTTTATTAACTTTTAATTTTATTTCCTTTTATTTTATTTCATTAAAAACATAAAAATACAAAAACTTTTTTTCTTTTAATAAATTAATTAATTAGTTTAATTATTAATTTTAATTTCATTTAATCACAAAAAGGACAAAAAAAAATTCAATTCTTTTCTTAAAAGGGTCAAAACCCTTAGGACGTTCCCGATTTAATTCTTTCGCGCGTTATTTTGATTATTTATGTAACTGTTTCCGGATATGTAATAGTAATTAGGTTTATCTCGTTATTTTTTTTATTTCTCGCACCTTATTTACCAAAACGGGTTTTTTGTCTTTGGCGATGTATAGACCCGCGCCTTGTAATAGTTAGAATTTACATTTCTGCAATTTACTTTCCGCACCCCTAACTGTTAATAATGCATGAAAGAATGTATGTAAATAAAATTAATTTGTAGCTCACAAATAACATGTACAAGATAACCTTAACTGAAACACAACACACATGCACATGCCACTCTTAGGGTACGCTTCACTCGTTGCCTCGAAAAGTGGTCATCAAGTAAAGGACGTCTTAGAGGTCACCCTTTGTCTAAAGATCCAGTTGCCTCGAAACGGTTTCCTCAGATACAAAGGATCTAGGACATTAGGGTTACTTCTAAGGTGTCTTACCGTTGCCTCGGTGACCACACTGTCCCAATAATCGAATTGACCCGAACACCTCCAACGATGGTGCTACCTATCTCTCAATGGTGGGATAGCACTATCTAAAGGACTCTTACACAGCTTAATTCCTTAGAGTAGGTAGATTCTCTTAAGTACTTGCTCTTTTCAAAACAAAACAAAACAACTTTTCACACCTCACACTTTCAAAAGTTTTCAAACAAATTTTTCATACACTCTTGAGGACTGATACAAGAGTTACTTAGAAATTTTTCAAACGAAACTTTTTCAAAACCCACACACACTTGAAAAGCAAACATATTTTGAAAATATAAGAGCAAGTACCTAAGAGCCCGTGGATAACCACGGATAGAAAGGGTGCTAACACCTTCCCTTTCTATAAATCTACCTCCCGAACTGAGAAACATTCTCATAAGGAATTTTGATGTGCTTTTGTCCTTTCCATGTTGGAGAACATAAAAGAAGGTTGCGACACTTGCTTACCGCGACATTTCGCGAAACCAGCTTAAAAAACAGTCAGTTCTATTTCCACCGATCACAGAACTGGCGACTCTGCTGGGGAATATTGAGAGTGAGGTGTGCCTTAGAATTAGATCATACTTATGTTTTCAATTGCTTTGCTTTGCTTGATTTAATATTGTGGGTTTTGCCTTGGAGTTTCATAGATCCTAACCCGGATCTGGGGGATACCTTGTAGAAAGTAGCAACAAACTGTGAGGGAACTGTGCGGGGTATACCGACATGGTTGAAGCAGTTTGCTACGTTGATGTGGCACTTTGGTGAGTACCGGTAACCCTTGAGTCAAGTCAACGAGAGTACGGGGCCGCCGCATGGTGTCGTGAAGCATCAACTGACCTTAGGAACCTTAATTGAACCATCCTGGCCTCTTTAGGGGTAGTGAGATGACTGACTTTGGTGCAGTCCGAAGTTGGTTGATACTCGATACTACACTCATTGAGGGTTGTTTTCTTGGAATATTTTGATCACCAGTTCAGTGGCTAAATCAAAACAATGAACACAGAAAACAACCAAATGATATTGAGCTCCTTAGAACCCGATTACTTTTGATAGGACAGGTTTTTGAGCCCACCAACCTCAAGAGGGTAGTACCCCAAACTTCATGCTGGCCTAAACTCTAAGGGTTGTGGTGTGACTTGTGTGCCTTACCATGTTTTCTTTTTGTGAATACTTGTGGTGTGACCTTATCATAACATCATAGCATCATACAACATCATATGCATCTACTAACCGTTTCAAGTGTTCGAATCTTCATCTTTGTTCTTGTTTTGTAGGACATGGAAACTATCCGCAGAAAGAAAATTCAGATCAACCTTGTAAGGGTCCCTCCTCAGATTAAGGAATTTACATCCAGGATTCCCGAGAACTCTTCATTCAGTGAAAGGCATGGTAGACTCATCAGCTTGGTCAATACCAACATTGAAGAGGATATGGTGAAAGTGTTGTTCCAGTTCTTTGACCCTCTGCACCAATGTTTTACTTTCCCGGATTATCAGTTGGTGCCTACCTTAGAAGAGTTTTCTCAGCTTCTGAAAATTCCTATTCTCAGTCAACTACCCTACAACGGTACAGAAAAGGAGCCAAAACTTGAAGAGGTTGCTAAAGCATTGTGCCTACAACCATCTGACATCAAGGGGCATTGGGAAACCATAAGTGGTATCAAAGGGTTCTTGGAAAAGTTTCTATTTGAGAAGGCCCAAGAGTGTTGGAATTCCCTTGACCTACAAGCCTTTGAAGAAGTTGTGGCTCTCCTTGTCTATGGGTTGGTGTTGTTCCCGAATCCAGATCAGCTTATAGATATCAATGTTGTCAAGATCTTCATGTCCAGGAATCCTTTACCTACGTTGCTTGGGGACATCCTTCACTCATGTTACACTCGAACCATGAGAAAAAAAGGTGTTCTCATGTGCTGCACTCCTCTCCTGGTAAGGTAGTTTATTTCGCACCTTCCACAATCAGTTTTGAAGAACGAGCGGGGTTTGAGATGGTCACAACGGTTGATGACTCTTACACATGCTGATATACATTGGTGTT
Source organism: Vicia faba (assembly GCA_948472305.1). NCBI lineage: Eukaryota > Viridiplantae > Streptophyta > Magnoliopsida > Fabales > Fabaceae > Vicia > Vicia faba. The sequence goes on from OX451735.1 coordinate 993,907,610, forward strand.
CTCGGTCCAGAGAGAATGTCACTATAATTGATCGTTGCGGAGAGTATCCTAATGTTCCTTTGCTTGGAACTAGAGGGGGCATTACTTACAATCCATGTCTGGCTTTGAGACAGTTTGGATATGCTCGGAGGGATGGCCCTCATGACATGTTGATTCCTGACATAGTTTTTGACTTCGACAATGATGCACAAGGACTTCGCCAGAGATTTTTCAGAGCCTGGAGGATGCCCAACAGGGTAGATAGCAAGACACTGGGGCACAAGAACTCCATCCCCCTGGAGCCTTATCTCAAGTGGGTACGAGCCCGCTCCCAGAAGCTGGTAATGCCATATCCTCATGTTCTCCCCGTGATCAAAGAACCTGTTGTGGAAGGAGAGGTGCCCTACACCATTCAACATCCTGACATGCCTACATCCTGGGAAGAAATGCAGAAAAGGTGGATCCAACTCAAGGAAGAACGAAATTCTCTTGAAGCCAGTCTACATGCCAGTGAGAAGAAGGTCTTGGAGCTCACCTGCCTACTGCACGAGGAAAAGACCCTCAACACTTACATCACTCCAAAGAGGATGTGCAGTGTCTTTTGGGATTAATTATTTTGTAATGCTTTGCCCATGAGGCCCTGATGTACTGAACAAATTATTTCCTAATAAAAAGTGTGTTCTTTTTTGGCTACAACGAATTTGAACTTTCGAACCCTTGAATGCATTGCATAAATAGCATATCATGCATCATGTGCATAACAGGTACCCTTTTTCTACAAGTTGCTTAATCTTCTTCGCTGTTTATTTCAGCACTCAGTCATCATGAATCCTGAACCAACTACCGAACAAGCTATCAAGGCCCTCAAGGCCCAGAACGCCCAGTTTCAGGAGATGGTCATGAACTTAGCCCAGGGACAACAGGAGTTGAAGGCTTTGCTCCTGAAGAAGAAGAAGAAAAAGAGGATTGTGCTGTTCAACACTGGACGCAGTCTCGGGAATACACTACAGAATGAAGCTGAGAGGACTACTTCATCTGTTGGGGAAGGCAGTCACCAAGGGAGAGAGGTTCCTAGTCTTGTGGTCTCTGACACCGAGACAGACTTAAATGATGAACAGTACCCTCCTGCTGAGGACAGGTACAAACAGTTGGAGGACATGTTAAATGCTATGGAGATTCAACGTGTGCCTGGGTTGGATTTAGGAGACTTAGGGTTATCTTCTGGGGTGGTGATCCCACACAAGTTCAAGGCGCCTGCCTTTGTGAAGTACGACGGGGCTTCCTGTCCTAAACTGCACCTCCGCTCTTATGTAAGGAAGATCCAGCCTTACACTGCAGACAAGAGAGTCTTTCAGGGACTCATCTCGAATGGTTCTATCAGCTGGATGGAACCAACATTCTTAACTAGGAGGACTTGGCTACTGCTTTTTATAAGCAGTATCAGTACAATTTTGACCTTGCTCCCACGCGTACCCAACTTCAGGGTATGTCACTGGGAACGGGTGAAGGTTTTAAGGAGTACGCACAGAAATGGAGAGACCTGGCTGGCAGGGTGCAGCCACCATTGACGGATCGTGAACTAGTGGACATGTTCTTGGGGACCCTATCTGGTCCATTCTTCAACCATCTCATTGGTAATTCCTCTGCTGGGTTTACATACCTGATCCTGACTGGTGAGAGGATCGAAGCTGGTATCAAATCGGGAAAGATACAGAAGGGTGCCTCCTCAAATACTGAAAAGAAGCCCTTCAAGAAGGAGGCCAGTGTTGTGTATGGTCCTAGGAGACAGAACAAACCGGAACGCCGCCAAGCTGTCAACGCGGTGGTAATTTCAAAGCCTGCTGCTGCTCCTCAGCAATACAACCAGCCAAGTGTTGAGAGGCCCAAAAGACAGTATACTCGGCTCAGCATGACTCTCTCTCAGATATTACCGCAACTGCTGTCAACCAGCCTTGTAACTGTCAAGGAAGCTCCGAAGGTGGTAAACACAGCATCTCCGAAGTACAATCCCAACGCCTGCTGTGCTTATCACTCTGACAGCCTGGGGCATTCTACTGATGATTGTTGGGCTCTAAGGAATAAGGTTCAGGACCTTATTGATGCTAAGGAAATACAATTTGAGGCGCCCGAAAGGCCCAATGTTGTGACTGCTCCCATGCCCCAGTATGGAGCGAATGCTATTGAGGAAGACCGGTATGTAGCCTCCGTGGATGATATTGTTACCCCGTTGCTGGCCGTTAAAAGGAACCTGTTACTAGCCGGTTTATTTTTGGGATGTGGTAAAGGTTGCCTGCTATGTTCTGTTTCACCTGCTGGTTGTTCTTCATTGAGATCAGGTATCCAAAGCCTGATGGACAATAAAGAGATCTTGTTTGAGAAGATTGTTGTTCCTGCTGTCCGTACCGAAGAAGTTTCAATTGTCACCATTTTCAACAACCCTTCTAAGGCTCCCCCGAGGAAGCCTGTCAAAATCATGCTTGTTCACAAGATTGTACCCATAACCATTACTGTTCCGGGGCCCATCCTCTATAAGTCTGACAAAGCTATCCCGTGGCACTATGGGGCAGATATTTATGTTCTGGGAGTGAAACAAGAGTTCTATACTGGTAGCGGTGTCACCAACATCACCGGGCCTGCTAAAGTCACTCGTAGTGGAAGACTGTTCTCACCAGACATTGCACCTCCAGCAATTCAGAGACCTCTTGTCATCACACCTACCAGTGTGCCTGTTTCCCCTCCTGATCAAGTTTCTACCCCTGCTGCCGAGTCATCTGACGCTCGGGGCAAGGGGATTGCTACTGATGTGCCTGCCCGAACGGAGGCACCGAAGACCACTGTTGAGGCTTCCAAGAAAGAGATGGAAGAGATCCTCAAAATTATCAAGAAGAGTGATTTCAATGTGGTTGAGCAGCTGGGGCATACCCCCTCTAAAATTTCTATGCTATCACTGTTGCTGTGTTCAGAGGCCCATGCCAAGGCCCTGATTGCTTTCCTGAAGACGGATCACGTGCCCCAAGAAACGTATGCTGATCAATTCACCGACTGTGTGGCCAACTTAACTGCTGATAATGGTCTGGGTTTCTCTAATGCTGATCTGACGGCCAAGGGGAAGAACCATAATGATGCCCTGCATGTCTCCATTGAATGCAGAGGCACTACTCTGGCCCATGTGCTGGTTGACACTGGTTCTTCATTAAACGTACTACCCAAGAAAGCTCTAGGCAGGCTGGACTGTGAGGGTTTAGAGCTTAAACCAAGTGACATTGTTGTCCGGGCCTTTGACAGGTCCAAAAGGATGGTACATGGCGAGGTTGACATCCCAATCAGGGTTGGTTCGCAAGTTTTTGATTCAAAATTCTATGTGATGGATATCCGTCCATCCTATTCTTGTTTGCTGGGTCGTCCTTGGATCCACAAGGCTGGAGCTGTGACCTCCACATTACATCAGAAGCTCAAGTACCCGGTCAGGGGGAAGATCGTAACAGTGTAAGGGGAAGAGGAATACATGGTCAGCCACCTCAACTCGTTCCGATACGTAGAAATGGATGGGGAGTTCATTGAGACCCCCTTTCAACACTTTGAAGAGGTGCCTCAGACATTGGCAGCAGCAGAGACAATGACTGCAGAAGACTCTCCTTTGAAGATGGCTTCCTTGAAGGATGCCCAGGCTGTGATTGAGAAGGGTGAGTGTGTAAACTGGGGCAGGCTTCCTGATTTCACTCCAAAGACTGACTAATTTGGCTTGGGTTTCACTGCAGAAGCACAGAAGGCTGTGCGCAAGGAAAGGATTGGAAGACCTCCTGTGCTCATCACAAACCCGGGAGTGAATGCTATCGAGGACGACGTGGAGGAATCTGAATTTGACAGCTGGATCTACCCAATGACCAACGATGGACCTAGCAACTGGACTGCAAAAGACTTTACACCTATTACTTTTGTCACCCAGTAATGAACTCCTTTGTTTTAAATTTGTAACGAACAATAATTTGAAACTTTATGGCCCGGTGTCTTACCCGGGGCACCGTGGCGTCATTTATGAGGGCTTGTTATTTGTCACTTTCATATATCATGAATAAAAGCATTGGACGTTTTTCACATTTCAAATCTTGCGCTCCCTTTCTTTCTTTACATATTGCAAAACAACTATATTTACACACACTCACTTATACAGGTTCCAATCCACTCTGGATCTCACTAGTAACGACTCTGCTACTGTCAGTTATGACTTCAAAAATCCGATCAACTTAGCCGAAGACGAAGGTGAAGATGATTGCGAAGTTCCTGGTGAGCTTGCAAGACTGCTACTCCAGGAAGAGAGGACCATTCGGCCACATGAAGAGCCAGTGGAAACGGTAAATATGGGTACTGAGACAGACAGAAAGGAAATCAAGATTGGTGCTAATCTGGAGGCTAGTGTGAAACAACGGTTGATTCAGATGCTGCATGATTATGTGGAAATCTTTGCCTGGTCCTACGAAGACATGCCTGGGTTGGATACCGACATTGTGGTTCATCACTTGCCCACCAAGGAAGAATGCCCTCCGGTTAAACAGAAGGTCCGCCGTATGCGTCCAGAGATGTCCGAGAAAATCAAAGCTGAGGTTATGAAACAATTTGACGCCGGTTTTCTAGCAGTGACTTCTTACTCTCAGTGGGTTGCCAACGTGGTTCCAGTGCCAAAGAATGATGGTAAGGTCCGAATGTGTGTTGACTATAGGGATTTGAACAGGGTCAGCCCTAAAGATGATTTCCCTTTGCCTCACATTGACGTTCTGGTTGTCAATACGGCTCAGCATAAGGTATTCTCCTTCATGGACGGATTTTACGGTTATAATCAAATCAAGATGGCTCCTGAAGACATGGAGAAGACCACTTTTGTTACTCAGTGGGGCACCTTTTGCTACAAGGTCATGCCTTTTGGGTTGAAAAATGTTGGGGCAACCTACCAACGTGCCATGGTTGCTTTATTTCATGACATGATCCATCATGAAATTGAAGTATATGTCGACGATATGATTTCAAGGTCCCAAACTGAAGAGGAACACCTTGATCATCTGCAAAAACTGTTTGACCGTCTGAAGTTGTACAAGCTGAGGTTGAACCCGAACAAGTGCACCTTTGGGGTGAGGTCTGGAAAATTGCTAGGCTTCGTCGTGAGCGATAAAGGTATTCAAGTGGACCCTGCCAAGGTGAAAGCCATACAAGAGATGCCGGCTCCCAAGACAGAAAAAGAAGTCAGAGGCTTTCTAGGACGGCTGACCTACATTGCCCAATTCATCTCACACCTAACTGCTACCTGTGAACCAATCTTCAAGCTGCTGAAGAAAGATCAAGTGGTACGTTGGAACGATGAATGTCAGGCCGCTTTCGACAGAATCAAAGAGTATCTCCAAGAACCACCCATTCTTATGCCACCGGTTGAAGGGATACCTCTAATCTTATACTTGACAGTACTGGACAACTCAATGGGGTGTGTACTGGGGCAGCATGACGAGTCTGGCTGAAAAGAGCATGCCATTTATTACCTTAGCAAAAAGTTTACCGACTGTGAGACCCGATACTCATTGCTCGAGAAAACTTGTTGCGCTTTGGTATGGGCTGCTCGCCGTCTGAGACAGTATATGTTGACTCACACTACTCTGTTGATTTCCAGAATGGATCCAATCAAGTACATATTCGAAAAGCCTGCCTTGTCCGGAAGAATAGCAAGATGGCAAATAATCTTGACCGAATATGACATCTAGTACACGACTCAGAAAGCAATCAAGGGAAGTGTAGTGGCAGACCATTTGGCACACCAGGAAGTGGACGACTACCAGTCCATAAACTTTGAATTTCCAGACGAGAATATCATGGTAGTGACTGATTGTGAAGTACCTGGACCGGATGAAGGACCTGAGGAAGGATCCCGATGGTATATGCACTTTGACGGAGCCTCAAACGCTTTGGGTATCGGTATTGGCGCTGTAATCATATCCCCCAAAGGCACTCATACCCCACTCACTGCCCGGCTATATTTTAACTGCACCAACAACATGGCAGAGTATGAGGCATGCATCATGGGTCTTCAAGCTGCAATTGACTTAAGGATCAAGTTTCTGAGTTTCTTCGAAGATTCCGCTCTTATGATCAATCAGATCAAAGGCGAGTGGGATACGAAACACCCAAATCTTATTCCTTACAAAGAGTATGTGTTGACATTGATCCCTGTTGTACCCCAAAATTTGCCCTCCCATATTTCTCAAAACATTTCAAGAAAATTCACAAGTCCAACCCGGCGCGTTATATTCAGGTGTTCTTTCGCCAAGATATCTCTGATAACATATTCTCATATTCAGGTTCGGCTCAAGAGTCAATTCTTTAAAGAAGGTATCTGAATGTGTGAGTTTTCTTGAAGAAATATAGTGAAAAAGTGTGCTGAAAGTGCAATTTTTATGCGCTAAAAAAATTCATAACTTGAAGATCGTGACTCATTTTGAACCCGTTCCCGTGGCCAAAATTCCGTCTTGACATTATCTACGTTTTCATCTCTCACGGCTGGAAGCCAATTTTGATCAGAAGGTCTTCAAAAATGTGGATTTATCAAGTATTTTCATGCAGAAAATTTGTGACAGAAGTTTATTTGCGTCATGTTCAAAAAATCATAACTTGGTCGATTTTCATCGTATCGAGCTGGTTCTGGCGCCAAAATTTCACAAATTGAGTTGGCTACATTTTCACAGAAGGTATTGAGTTCAAACGGTATTCAAAAGGCCTTCGTTTTTTGCTCAGAGTGCGTGACACGCTGAAAATCCTGAATGCTGAATATTATTTCATCTGAGCCGAAACTTCGAAAATTCATAACTCAGTCAATTTTTATCGGATTGGGCTCATATTTTTACACAAGGTCACTGACTCATAGATCTACAACTTTGCTTCAAAAGTCGAGACCGGATTATGCTCCGATCAATACCAGTTTTTTATTGAAGAACGTGTCAGAGTCGACACTGGAGCCCAAAATAAGTTTGTCTGAGCTGAAACTTCAAAAATTCATAACTAATTCACCATTTATCCGATTGAGCCGATTTTCGGATAGGAGTTAGTTATCGATGTCAGCTACATTTTGTTTTCACATTTCAACTTCAAAAAATGCACTTAAGTCCCTGCGATTTAGCCTGGAAAGTGACGAATTCAAGTGAATATTGGAGGCCCAATTGCACATTCAAAGCCCATTTGCTTTACCCTAATTTCCATTATATAATCACCTTCTTTTCACACAAACCAGAAAAGAGGAGAAAGAGAGGAGAAAAAAAGAGAGAAAAAACCTTGCCACAACACTGTTAGAATATCAAATTCTTTCAAGAACCCTAAAACCTTGAAATCCTTATTACAAATCCCTCTCTCACTACAAACAAGCCATCACAGTTACAAACCAATACCTCACTACTTCTTCAGTAAGGATAAGGCTGGCTTGATCTCCATGATCCTAATTTTCCAGTAAGGCATAAAAGCATTCAGGTCACTAATTTTCCAGTAAGGGTAAGATTGATTTGATCTCCATGATCAAAAGGGTATAATCATTCATACATGCCATATTGTGCCTAAACATTAAATTTCTTCATATATTGGCTTTATTTGCATTTTATGATTTTATTTAATGTGTTCGTGAGATTCAACACTGCAGATTTAGACAGGATCCCATGCAGGTTCATTAAGGAACGTTGAGGCCAAAAGCCAAAAGGCCAAAAGCCAAAAGCCAAAAGCCAAAAGCCAAATGGCCAAAGTAGAAAAACTTATGCATGACACCAATACATGGCGAGACAGACATCCTGAGAAGATTAAGGAACGTTGAGGCCAAAACACAAATGGCCAAAAGCCAAAAGCCAAATGGCCAAAGTAGAACAACTTATGCATGACACCAATACATGGCCAAACCACTCCAATTCACCTCCAAAAAGGGCCAGACACCCCCCATGGTTTGCATCATTTTTATTTTTTTTATTTGATTTTCCTTTTCATTCTTTTAATTGTTTTTAATTGTTTTCTTTAATTTCCTAAAATAATTTTCATAATAAAAAATCAGAAACTAAAAATGTTTATTGTTATTAATATTAATTTCACCATTATTTTTGTAAATAAACTTTAATAATTAACTTAGTTAATTTAGGTTTCAAAACATTAATATTTTTCTTAATAAATTAAAATATGTAGAAATTAGGTTTTTTTAACTTTTCATCATTTTTTTTAAAATAAATAATTTTCTCATCATTATTATCATTATTAATTACTAAATATTTTGTAAATAAACATGTACATTAATTATTTAATAAATTAGGTTAAACCTTAATATTTTCTTAATAATTAAAAATAATTTAGAATTAAGGTTTCGTTAAACTATAATTTTAATCCTTTTCTTTATTTTCATTAAATACAAAAACAAAACAAAAATATTTCTTTTCTTTTATTGAATACTTAATTAATTTTTAATTCGATTTAATTTCAAAAGGGTCCAACGCCCTCGTTTCCAATTTTAATTCCTATTCGCGCATTTTATTTATTTCCTTCTTTTAAATATTTATGTAATTCTCCCAAAGCCATGTAAATATTTATTTCTCGCACTTTACTTTATTTCTTTATTTTCTATCAAATCGGGTCCCGGATTAAATTTTGGCGATGTGGACCCGCACCTTTGTAATAGTTTAGGAACTTTATATTTCTCGCAATTTTTAACTATTAATAACGACATGCAAGAATGAATGATAAAATAAAAACAAACGCATAGATCACTTTGACAAAAGACAAAAATAAATGAAAACGACACACAAATCACACACCACCCCTAGGGTACGCCTCACTGTTGCCTTGCCTCGAAAGGTGATCGTCGAGTAGAGGATGTCTTAGTAAGTCCTCATGATCCGGGAACCTGGCATGAGGGTAGCTTCTAAGGTGTCTTCCCATTGCTCTGGTGATCACCATGTCCCGAACCTCGAATTGACCCGAACACCTCCAATGGTGGTGCTACCTACCTATCAATGGTGGGATGGCACTACTTTAAAGGACATCTACACAGACGAATTCCTTAGGGTAGGTAGACGACTCTAGATACTTGCTCTGATTTCAAAACAAATTCAAAAAATACTTTTCACACAAACACATTTTCAAAAAGCTTTCGAAAGCATTTTTCAAACACTCTTGAGGACCGATACAAGAGTCGAACTGGAATTTTCAAAGAAACTTTATAAAACCCACAGTTGAAAAGCAAACAAACCATTTTTGAAAACACAAGTGAGCAAGTATCTAAGAGCCCATGGATAACCATGGATAGAAAGGGTGCTAACACCTTCCCTTTCTATAACCTACCTCCCGAACCGAGAGCAATCTCTTTAAGGAATTTTTCTGTGCTTTTGTCCTTTCCATTTGGAGAAAATAAAAGACGGTGGCGACTCTTGCTTCCGCGACATACGCGATCCAGCGTTAAACAGTCAGTTCCAGATCCACCGATCACAGAACTGGCGACTCTGCTGGGGACTAAACTTAAAGTGAGGTGTACCTTAGGGTTAGTTCATAACTGTGTTTTCAATTGTATTGACTTGTCTGCTTTAAATTTGTGGATTGCATGGGAGTTATATAGATCCTAACCCGGATCTGGGGATACCCTGTTTAGGTAGCATAAGCTGTGAGGGACCTGTCCGGCGTAGACCGACACGGGTGAAACAGTGGCTACGTTGGTGTGGCACCTTAGTCTGTACCGATATCCCTTGTGTCGCAACGAGGAGAATATGGGTCTTCTGAGGAGTCATTAAGCACCAACAACCTTAGAACCTTAAATGACACAACTTGGCCATTAGAACAGTAGCAGTATGCTACGCCCATTGAGGCTAAACTCTCGTGATGGTTCTGGCCGCAAGAAAAGATTGCAATGCTGGAGTTATAACCGATTGAGGGTAGTCAATGATATTGGGATCCTCTAAGAACCTGGTTACTTTAATAGGACAGGTATGAACCAACAAACTGAAAGAGGGTACTACCCAGACCCCATGCTGGCCTTAAACCCTAAGGGCTTGTCTTGTGTGACTTGTGTGCTTTCCAACTTGACTATTTGCATGCTTGTTATCTGACACTTGGGTTTCCCTTGTAGGTTTTGTTTATAGTCCTTAATAGGGACTCATAACAGGGTATACTAAGTTTCTTACAGGTTTTGGTTTGCAGTCCTTAATTAGGACTCATAACAGGGTTTACCGAGTTTCTTGCAGGTTTTGTTTTTAGTCCTTAATTGGGACTCATGACAGGTTTTACTTTAGTTTCTTGCAGGTCTCTGTTTATAGTCCTTAATAAGGGCTCATAACAGGGTTTATTCATATTGCCCCATGCATCATGACATCATATCATTGCATACATCCTAACCCATTGCAAGGATCCCAAGGGCTTGTGATGCAGGTCATGATGAATCAAACATCTAGCAAGGGGCAAAGAGGATTTATTTTCCTCTAGCCAAAGTTGTCAGAGGCTATGACCCACTTGATATGGTGAGCTTTGACTCCTGAAGAAGGTTCCCCTAGCCAAGGTTGTTTGGAAAGCAAAATAAGGTTGATGACTTGAGTCAGGGGCTATGACCCACTTGATATGGTGAGCCTTTGACCCTTGGAAGAAAAACTCTCAACAAATATGAAGTTCTTTCAATCAAGCTACCGGATCCAAATGCTAACAAATTTTCTTGTTTACCCCGCGAGGCCCTTGAAAACATTACATGCATGTCATACTCATCATTGCATAACAGGTATCCTTGTTGCAGGTCACTTACCTTTCTCGCTGTTTATTTCAGCAATGGCTTCACAACAAGATAACCAGGACCTTCACGCTCAAGAGACTCAGTTCAGGGAAATCTTCCTAGGCCTATCCAAGGGGCAGGAAGAGTTGAGGACACTCCTCATGGGGAATCTGGTCAGAAAGAGTCCTGAAGATGACAAGGACGAACAGCTGAAACGTCTACAAGATGAGGTAGACACATTGAAAACCCAGATGCTGGGGCAAAGGGCCCTCATTCAAGGTTTAGCTCTGGAGCAAGGAGAGCTGAGAGCCATGATCAGCCAGCTTCCTCAAGGCATGAAGCAACCAGCCCAAATCAGGGACCAGGTCATGGAACAGCTTCCAAGAAGGCAAAGGTCGGATCCAATGAATAGACCTCTCCGAGTTGCTACTACTTCTCAGGGCCAACAACGACCTCGCCAAGAACAGCGGGTTGATCAGAACAGGTCGGACGAGCCTAAGAGACAATTCACCTACATCAACATGTCATGGTCACGAGCTTTGCAGCACATGTTAAAGATGAATCTGATTGCGGTGATCAACCCTCCTGCAAATCCAAAGACTTCCTCTCCAAACTACAACCCAGAAGCAAGGTGCGCTTACCATTCTGGTAGCCCGGGGCACGATACTGAGGACTGTTGGGCACTAAAGTACAAGATTCAGAATATGATCGATGCTAAAGAGATCGAGTTCGAGCCCGCCGAGACTCCCAATGTGATCATTGCTCCCTTGCCAAAACATGGCTAGGATTGAGAAATTTTTGTTCATTAGAATCTTTCAAGTTGTAATTTTCTTTTGATTGTTCAAACATTCCATTCATATCAAACGTTGTTATTCCATTAATGCATCGCATATGTCTGTTTTGAAGCAATATATTCGTATTCACTATATGCAAATTATTTTCATATTTTTCTGATGATCAACGCTCGATTAATAATTCTAAGCCTCTTGAGGGAGGATGACGAAAACGATACCACAATCCACAGTATGCTTTTGAACAGACCCCGCTGATGAGGTACAGGCATTGTTTCAATCCCTAAACACTAGAGTTATAAGGATTATAATCCCTCGTCAACCCCTCTGAGCCAAAGAAGTAGGAGTTTTTCTTTTCGAAATTTAAAACCCTTAATCATAACCTGGGGCAGGGTAGTTCCCTCAGTTGATCCAAGTGCATAACGAATGGCACCAAAGAGGTCCTTACAAAAAAAAAGACAGTGATGGTTCCGAATAATCAATAAAGAAAGGCAGTCATTATCTCAAAAAATAAAAAAACCCATTAAGTCAAAACCCATGAAGGAGACTTACAAAACTGGGGCATCCCGCTGACTGTAATTCCAAAAAGGAAAAAGTTCAGGCAAAAAAGAAAGGGATAACAAAAATCAAGAAAGAGGTCTTACAAACCCTCAACAAAAAAGGAATGACTGCCTATTCAAAATAAGTTATCAACATCCGAATCATCACCGGAAAATCAGGACAAAGACTCGAACAAGGTCTGACGCACGATCAACTGAGTTTAGGTTTGAAGAACATCACGAAGAATGGGTGGGTACAAATAATTTGAGCCTTTATCCTTTGTTTCTTAAAACCGTGAACCAGGCCACGTTATAACCCTTAAAAGTCCTAGCTGAAGCGTGGGTTGGTTCGAAAGCATACTGTTACAAAGGTATCCTGACTCCTTAAGGCCTATGGTAAATACGGAGTTGACATCATGTTTTACAAACATTCACTTGTTTTATGAAAAAATGCATTTTCAAAATCTTCAAGACAGACATAGGCTTTGCATTTTTAACATAACTTTGTTTGCATATGACTTTTTGTTTGAACAACATAGAAGTTCGCACGACGAAAGTCTAATGAACAAGAGTATCTCCAATCAAGGGGCATGGCCTGATCATTGTCCATCATCTGGGGCAGTCCAGTCAAGATTCAAGGAATCTCTCAAGATGCCAAATAGCCAGGGGCAAACCTCCGCCTAAGCCACTTGGGGCATTGGACATGAATTCCCAGTAACAAATCTTGCATGACCAAACATCTTCTGGTAGCGTGGCAACACAATAACAGGGGCACCTCCCTACATCCTGAGAGCATGGACATAGTCGTAAAAAATACTACGCGTAATCAAAGACCCGCTAGGTTGACACACCTAGGCAAAAATAAGGGCTTCCCGGCGAACCAAAAGGGTTCGGGCAAAAATGAGGGATGAAATGAAAAAAATCTGTATACCCGGCAAGTCGAAAACCTGAAAAGGCGGCTTGGGCAAAAATGGGTATCCCGGTGGACTGAAAACCCGAAAGGGCGGTCCAGGAAAAAGTTAGGGATCAAAGCGTACGACTATGTCCTGTCATCTCGTCACTTTCCTACCAGAAGAAGATTTGTCAATTGGCAGTCATCAAACACCTTCACAGGTACCTTCTTCTCCAACAGAAACTGGGGCAATAAAGAGTTGTCTAAGCAATCTAATTGTTCTGTCCTCCAAGGTACCAAGGTAGGTTCAGCTGAAGAACATAACCAGTACATCCCAATTCCCCAGAGAGTGAGCCAGCAAGTCAATGCACTCTCCTCCAGCAAAGCTACTATCAAACTTAAGGAAATTTGGTATCCTCCAGCAGATCTCAACATTCCCCAGCAGTATATGCACTCTTAACAGGCATCCCCGACAGTCTTGGTCTAAAGATTGTTCCCCGGCGGTATACCAAACATTCAGTGGAGTTACTTCCAATACAATTCAAGACTTCCCCAAGAGAGTCCAATCTAGTTCCCCAGGAAAGTTGGAATCCATCTCCCCAAGCAGTAAGCTTATCCCCAGTAGATTCTGGAAGCTTATCCTCGCAGAGCACGAACGCGTCCCCCGGCTTTATTCAAAGAGTTATTTCCTTACCAGGATATAACTGGGTTATCCTCATCCAAAAGCCACGGAAAGGTCGTCGTCAACACAGTTCTTTCTTATCCCCAGCGAAGTCTATTAGCACTTCCAACACAACAAGGGTATCCGCAGCAAGTTATTATCAACAATTCAGCAAAGTACCTCTCTCCCCACAGAGTATTGCGTCCCAGCAAGGTTGTTAGAGTACTTTTTCTCCCCGCAAGAGTAATCCATTCGCCAAGTTTATTCCCCAACGGAATTATCTTCTCCTACCGGTATTCTTGCAACTATCATCCCCAGCGGAGGCAAAAGTCTATTCTTTCAACATCAGCCCAGGAGCGACTTCCCGGCACCCGTCAAGGATTTATTTTCCTAAGACGAAAACATAACATTCATAAACATCTTCATACATTATAGCATGCACATACGCATCATATCTTACAAATCTCATTTATGTTGAGAACATCATGGCTTGATCCATATCACGCATTGCATATGACTGACCTTTACCTTTCAGGAAAGATCCAGTTAAATTTTCAACTATATTTCAAGGCCTTCTCTGGTTCAGTCAGATCGACCCTAAGATCTCCCTATTTCTTATCCAGTTGAAGACATTTCAAGACCTAGACCGGTTCAGTTAATCGACCCTAGGATTTTCTGTTTCTTATCCAGTCCAAGGCCTTCTCTAGTCCAGTTAAATCGACCCCTAACAGATTTTCCTGATGAAGACTCAGTAGAAGATATCCAAGATTCTCTCAATAATTGTTGTTGAGGTTGTAGTCGCCTATGGTTCTCTCCCCGATACTGCGGAGGTAGTAATCATCCCAAGATTCGCTCAACGATTGCTGTTGAAGTTGAAGTTATCCAAGATTCTCTCAATGATTGTTGTTGAGGTTGTAGTCGCCTATGGTTCTCTCCCCGATACTGCAGAGGTAGTAATCATCCCAAGATTCGCTCAACGATTGCTGTTGAAGTTGAAGTTATCCAAGATTCTCTCAATGATTGCTGTTGAGGTTGTAGTCGCCTATGGTTCTCTCCCCGATACTGCGGAGGTAGTAATCATCCCAAGATTCGCTCAACGATTGCTGTTAAAGTTGAAGTTATCCAAGATTCTCTCAATGATTGCTGTTGAGGTTGTAGTCGCCTATGGTTCTCTCCCCGATACTGCGGAGGTAGTAATCATCCCAAGATTCTCTCAACGATTGCTGTTGAGGTTGAAGTTATCCAAGATTCTCTCAATGATTGCTATTGAGGTTGTAGTCGCCTATGGTTCTCTCCCCGATACTGTGGAGGTAGTAATCGTCCCAAGATTCTCTCAATGATTATTGTTGAGGTTGAAGTCGTCCAAGGTTCTCTCACCGTTCCTGTTGAGGTAGTAACCATCCCTGGTTCAATCATCGCCGTTTGAAGCTCCAGATTCGATTCCTGTAACCAGTCAGGGCGCATCTATACAAAGAGTTTGAAGACCAGCTCCTGTAAACAGGCCAGGTAATCATTTTCTTTTTCAGGTACGCAAGTTCTCGCTAAGGAATCTCTTACGCGATCGACACCCAGATGGCATCTATAAGCCCATCCACCTACCCATCATCTCTTAGCATGGCATCTATAAGCCCAGCATCCTATCCATCAATCTCTAAATGGCATCTATAAGCCCATTCCCCCGTCACACTACTATGTGAGCGCAAATTTCTAGGCACTCTAGTGTTCAATCATCTTCCACCTTCGGATTACGAAAGGCACGTCAGCCAATCTGCATCCTCAGGTCTAAGAAGATTGAACAGGGGCAACTGTTGTACCCCAAAATTTGCCCTCCCATATTTCTCAAAACATTTCAAGAAAATTCACAAGTCCAACCCGGCGCGTTATATTCAGGTGTTCTTTCGCCAAGATATCTCTGATAACATATTCTCAAATTCAGGTTCGGCTCAAGAGTCAATTCTTTAAAGAAGATATCCAAATGTGTGAGTTTTGTTGAAGAAATATAGTGAAAAAGTGTGCTGAAAGTGCAGTTTTTACGCGCTAAAAAAATTCATAACTTGAAGATCGTGACTCATTTTGAACCCGTTCCAGTGGCCAAAATTCCGTCTTGACATTATCTACGTTTTCATCTCTCACGGCTGGAAGCCAATTTCGATCAGAAGGTCTTCAAAAATGTGGATTTATCAAGTATTTTCGTGCAGAAAATTTGTGACAGAAGTTTATTTGCGTCATGTTCAAAAAATCATAACTTGGTCGATTTTCATCGTATCGAGCTGGTTCTGGCGCCAAAATTTCACAAATTGAGTTGGCTACATTTTCACAGAAGGTATTGAGTTCAAACGGTATTCAAAAGGCCTTCGTTTTTTGCTCAGAGTGCGTGACACGCTGAAAATCCTGAATGCTGAATACTATTTCATCTGGGCCGAAACTTCGAAAATTCATAACTCGGTCAATTTTTATCGGATTGGGCTCATATTTTTACACAAGGTCACTGACTCATAGATCTACAACTTTGCTTCAAAAGTCGAGACCGGATTATGCTCCGATCAATACCAGTTTTTTATTGAAGAACGTGTCAGAGTCGACACTGGAGCCCAAAATAAGTTTGTCTGAGCTGAAACTTCAAAAATTCATAACTAATTCACCTTTTATCCGATTGAGCCGATTTTCGGACATGAGTTAGTTATCGATGTCAGCTACATTTTGTTTTCACATTTCAACTTCAAAAAATGCACTTAAGTCCCTGCGATTTAGCCTGG
Source organism: Vicia faba (assembly GCA_948472305.1). Classification (NCBI taxonomy): domain Eukaryota; kingdom Viridiplantae; phylum Streptophyta; class Magnoliopsida; order Fabales; family Fabaceae; genus Vicia; species Vicia faba. The sequence goes on from OX451735.1 coordinate 993,923,975, forward strand.
AAAGTGACGAATTCAAGTGAATATTGGAGGCCCAATTGCACATTCAAAGCCCATTTGCTTTACCCTAATTTCCATTATATAATCACCTTCTTTTCACACAAACCAGAAAAGAGGAGAAAGAGAGGAGTAAAAAAGAGAGAAGAAACCTTGCCACAACACTGTTAGAATATCAAATTCTTTCAAGAACCCTAAAACCTTGAAATCCTTATTACAAATCCCTCTCTCACTACAAACAAGTCATCACAGTTACAAACCAATACCTCACTACTTCTTCAGTAAGGATAAGGCTGGCTTGATCTCTATGATCCTAATTTTCCAGTAAGGCATAAAAGCATTCAGGTCACTAATTTTCCAGTAAGGGTAAGATTGATTTGATCTTCATGATCAAAAGGGTATAATCATTCATACATGTCATATTGTGCCTAAACATTAAATTTCTTCATATATTGGCTTTATTTGCATTTTATGATTTTATTTAATGTATTCGTGAGATTCAACACTGCAGATTTAGACAGGATCCCATGCAGGTTCATTAAGGAACGTTGAGGCCAAAAGGCCAAAAGCCAAAAGCCAAAAGCCAAAAGCCAAATGGCCAAAGTAGAAAAACTTATGCATGACACCAATACATGGCGAGACAGACATCCTAAGTAGATTAAGGAACGTTGAGGCCAAAACACAAATGGCCAAAAGCCAAAAGCCAAATGGCCAAAGTAGAACAACTTATGCATGACACCAATACATGGCCAAACCACTCCAATTCACCTCCAAAAAGGGTCAGACACCCCCCATGGTTTGCATCATTTTTATTTTTTTTATTTGATTTTCCTTTTCATTCTTTTAATTGTTTTTAATTGTTTTCTTTAATTTCCTAAAATAATTTTCATAATAAAAAATCAGAAACTAAAAATGTTTATTGTTATTAATATTAATTTCACCATTATTTTTGTAAATAAACTTTAATAATTAACTTAGTTAATTTAGGTTTCAAAACTTTAATATTTTTCTTAATAAATTAAAATATGTAGAAATTAGGTGTTTTTAACTTTTCATCATTTTTTTTAAAATAAATAATTTTCTCATTATTATTATCATTATTAATTACTAAATATTTTGTAAATAAACATGTACATTAATTATTTAATAAATTAGGTTAAACCTTAATATTTTCTTAATAATTAAAAATAATTTAGAATTAAGGTTTCGTTAAACTATAATTTTAATCCTTTTCTTTATTTTCATTAAATACAAAAACAAAACAAAAATATTTCTTTTCTTTTATTGAATACTTAATTAATTTTTAATTCAATTTAATTTCAAAAGGGTCCAACGCCCTCATTTCCAATTTTAATTCCTATTCGCGCATTTTATTTATTTCCTTCTTTTAAATATTTATGTAATTCTCCCAAAGCCATGTAAATATTTATTTCTCGCACTTTACTTTATTTCTTTATTTTCTGTCAAATCGGGTCCTGGATTAAATTTTGGCGATGTGGACCCGCGCCTTTGTAATAGTTTAGGAACTTTATATTTCTCGCAATTTTTAACTATTAATAACGACATGCAAGAATGAATGATAAAATAAAAACAAACGCATAGATCACTTTGACAAAAGACAAAAATAAATGAAAACGACACACAAATCACACACCACCCCTAGGGTACGCCTCACTGTTGCCTTGCCTCGAAAGGTGATCGTCGAGTAGAGGATGTCTTAGTAAGTCCTCATGATCCGGGAACCTGGCATGAGGGTAGCTTCTAAGGTGTCTTCCCATTGCTCTGGTGATCACCATGTCCCGAACCTCGAATTGACCCGAACACCTCCAATGGTGGTGCTACCTACCTCTCAATGGTGGGATGGCACTACTTTAAAGGACATCTACACAGACGAATTCCTTAGGGTAGGTAGACGACTCTAGATACTTGCTCTGATTTCAAAACAAATTAAAAAAATACTTTTCACACCAACACATTTTAAAAAAGCTTTCGAAAGCATTTTTCAAACACTCTTGAGGACCGATACAAGAGTCGAACTGGAATTTTCAAAGAAACTTTTTAAAACCCACAGTTGAAAAGCAAACAAACCATTTTTGAAAACACAAGTGAGCAAGTATCTAAGAGCCCATGGATAACCATGGATAGAAAGGGTGCTAACACCTTCCCTTTCTATAACCTACCTCCCGAACCGAGAGCAATCTCTTTAAGGAATTTTTCTGTGCTTTTGTCCTTTCCATTTGGAGAAAATAAAAGACGGTGGCGACTCTTGCTTCCGCGACATACGCGATCCAGCGTTAAACAGTCAGTTCCAGATCCACCGATCACAATCCCCCATTTCACGGAAATAACCTTTGAACACTTCCCAAGAGAGGAGAATCAGTTGGCGGACGCGTTAGCTACAATGTCTTCTATGTTCAAAGTCAAATGGGACAACGAGGCCCCCCGGATCATTATCTGGAAATTGGACGAACCTGCATATTGCTGTGATCTTGAGGCTGAAGAGGTAACTGAAAAAACCTGGTATCATGAAGTGAAGAGGTACTTGGAAGCTCAAGAATACCCCGAGGGTGCATCTGTTAATGACAAGAAGTTTCTGAGGAGGTTCGCTGCAAAGTTCTTCCTCAGCAATGGCGTTCTATACAAACGAAACCATGATTCAACCTTACTGTGTTGTGTGGATAAGACTGAAGCAGAAAGGATCATGGCAGAACTGCATGAAGGTACCTTCGGAATGCATTCCAGTGGACATACTATGGGAAAGAAAATCCTTCGGGCAGGATATTTCTGGTCCACTATGGAAGCTGACTGTTACCAACATTCTCGGACGTGTCACAAATTCCAGATTTATGCTGATAAGGTGCATGTTCCTCCAGTACCTCTGAATGTCCTGACAGCACCTTGGCCTTTTGCAACGTGGGGCATTGATATGATCGGTGAGATCAGACCTACGGCATCCAACGGGCATCGCTTCATCCTGGTAGCGATTGATTATTTCACAAAGTGGGTTGAAGCAGCTTCCTATGCTACGGTAACCAAGAACGTTGTAGCACGATTCATTCGGCATAACCTGATATGTCGATACGGTGTACCTAAGAGGATCATTACAGAAAACGGTACCAATCTTAATAACAAAATGATCACTGAGCTCTGCGAGCAATTCAAGATACAGCACCACAACTCTTCTCCCTACCGGCCGAAGATGAATGGAGCTGTCGAAGCAGCAAATAAGAATATCAAGAAGATTGTGCAGAAGATGACAGTGACCTACAAAGATTGGCACGAGATGTTACCGTTTGCTCTTCATGGGTACCGTACCTCAGCAAGGACGTCAACCGGGGCAACACCCTTTTCCTTGGTCTATGGCATGGAGGCAGTCTTGCCTATTGAAGTCCAGATACCCTCTCTCCGGATAATGAAGGATGCAGGTTTGAACGAAGATGACTGGATCCAGACTCGACATGATCAATTAAACCTAATTGACGAAAAGAGACTCACTGCTATTTGTCATGGTCAAACGTACCAAAAACGGATGATCAGGGCATTTAACAAGAAAGTCAGACGACAAGAGTATCAAGTCGGAGACCTGGTAATCAAGCGCATCATTCTTCCTCAAAGTGATCCCAGGGGCGAATGGACCCCTACGTACGAAGGGCCATTTGTGGTTAAGAATATCTCAAGAGGAGCTATGATTCTAACCACCATGGATGGTGACGACCTTCCTCACGCTGCCAATGCAGACATAGTAAAAAGATACTACGCATGAATAAAAGACCCACTAGGTTGACACACCTAGGCAAAAATAAGGGCTTCCCGGTGAACCAAAAGGGTTCGGGCAAAAATAAGGGATGAAATAAAAAAAAAACTGTACACCCGGCAAGTCGAAAACCTGAAAAGGCGGCTTGGGAAAAAATGGGTATCCCTGTGGACTGAAAACCCGAAAGGGCGGTCCAGGCAAAAGTTAGGGATTAAAGCGTAATACTATGTCTCATTGGATCACCTTGCATCCAGAATCCGACATCAACTATCAGGTTCAGACGACATCGATCAATCAACTTCATCTTCAACTAAACAGCCAAGTGATGAGACACTTGGAGACATAAAGGCGATAGCAGAGTTGGAACCCAGTGGGATTATTTTCACATAGCTGTTTTGTTTTCCTTTTCAAATTGTATAAACTCTATGTTGTTCGGCGGCGTTCTCTTACTAGGACGTCAGCCTCTTGTACACAAAACGCCTATTTACAGGCAAATCCAAAAATCAATACAAATTCACTTTTCCAGACAAATTGCCAATTATTTTTCCTTTTTCTATTTTGTCTTGCGAAGAACGTCCAATGTTCATTTTTGATATATGCATTTGACACTAATTGCTAACTCATAAATACTTGCATGTGGAACAAAGGATTAATTACAGGTGACATTAGAAACAGGGGCAATAATGAGTTGTATAAGCGATCTAGTTGCTCTGTCCACCAAGGTACCAAGGTAAGTTCGACTGAAGAACGTGACCAGGATACCTTTGCTCCCCGCAGAGTAAGTAAAGCAACACTCCATCCAAGCAGAGTTGGTCTCCCATCAGCCCTAACAAGGCACAGTATCTCCAGCAAGTCAGCGATACTCTCCCCAAGCAGAGTTAGGCTACTGTCAGCCCTAAGGAAGTTGGGTACCCCCAGAAAATCTCAATATTCCCCAGCAGAGTATATAGATCATTCCTAAGCAAGCATCCCCGGCAGTCTTAATATAAGATTGTTCCCCGGCGGAATACAAACATCCAGTGAAGCCACTTCCCCCAGTACAGTTCAAAAAGTTTCCCCAGGAGAGTTGAACCATCTCCCCAGTAGATTCTGGAAGCTTATCCCCAGTAGATTCTGGAAGCTTATCCCCTGCAGAGCACGAACGCATCTCCCCAGCTTTATTCAAAGGTTATTCCCCACCAGGGTATAACTGGGTTATCCTCAGCTAATTACCACAGAAAGATCGTCCTCGGCGAAGTTCTTCCTATCCCCCAGCGGAGTTCAGCTAATCTCCCAACAAAACATATCAACGGAATCCCCGGCGGAGTTATCATCAAACCTCAGCGAAGTATCTCTTCCCACAGAGTAATTCCCCGCAGAGTAATCTCTCCAACAAGTTTATTCCCCAACGGAGTCATCTTCTCCTACCGGTTTATTCTTGCAAACATCATCCCCAGCAGAAACGAAGAACTCTACTCTTCGGCATCAGCCCAGGATTCAAGCTCCCGGCAGTCGTCAAGGATTTATTTTCCTAGACGAAAACACATTCATAGACATTTCACATTATCATACATCCTGCTCACATACATGACAAAATACATACAACACAATCTCATTTATTTTGGAGAAAATCATAAAACCATGTATTTCATACATCATGACATTGCATACAACTGATGTTTCCCCTTTTCAGGAAAAAGGTCAATCCAAAGATGATTACTATCAACTGTCACAATTCTAGATTCGATACCTGTATCTAGCCAGGGCATATCTGTGAGCGATCAATTCCAGATTCGATTCCTGTATCCAGCCAGGGCACGTCTGAAGAGTTTGAAGATTCGATTCCTGTATCTAGCCAGGGCATATCTGTTGACGACTAATTCCAGATTCGATTCCTGTATCCAGCCAGGGCACGTCTGAAGAGTTTGAAGATTCGATTCCTGTATCTAGCTAGGGCATATCTGTTGACGACTTACTCCAGATTCGATTCCTGTATCCAGCCAGGGTACGTCTGAAGAGTTTGAAGATTCGATTCCTGTATCCAGCCAGGGCATATCTGTTGACGACTAATTCCAGATTCGATTCCTGTATCCAGCCAGGGCACGTCTGAAGAGTTTGAAGATTCGATTCCTGTATCTAGCCAGGGCATATCTGTTGACGACTAATTCCATATTCGATTCCTGTATCCAGCAAGGGTACGTCTGAAGAGTTTAAAGATTCGATTCCTGTATCCAGCCAGGGCATATCTGTTGACGACTAATTCCAGATTCGATTCCTATATCCAGCCAGGGCACGTCTGAAGAGTTTGAAGATTCGATTCCTGTATCCAACTAGGGCATATCTGTCGACGACTAATTCCATATTTGATTCTTGTATCTAGCCAGGACATGTCTGAAGAGTTTGTAGATTCGATACCTGTATCCAGCCAGGGCACGTCTGTAAGCAACCTTTTGAAGTTCCGGATTCGATTCCTGTATCTAGCCAGGGCATATCTGTGAGCGATTGTTTGTAGATTCGATACCAGTATCCAGTCAGGGCATATCTACATAAAGAGTTTGAAGATCAACCCCTGTAACAGGCCAGGTAACTATCTTTCTTTCTCAGGTACGCAAGTTCTCGCTAAGGAATCTCTTACGCGATCGACACCTAGATGGCATCTATAAGCCCATCCTCCCATTACACTTCCAAATGGCATCTATAAGCCCATTCCCGACAAGGTTCTGTCACACCTCCAGATGGCATCTATAAGCCCATCCTCCCATTACGCCTCCAAATGGCATCTATAAGCCCATTCCGGACAAGGTTCTGTCACACCTCCAGATGGCATCTATAAGCCCATCCTCCTATCCACCATCTCTCCAAATGGCATCTGTAAGCCCATTCCCGCCATCACACTGCTGATACTCAACTATGTGAGTGCAAATTTCTGGGCACTCTAGTGTTCAATCATCTTCCGCCTTCGGATCACGAAAGGCACACAAGCCAATCTACATCCTCAGGTCTAAGAAGATTGAACAGGGGCAACTGTTGTACCCCAAAATTTTCCCTCCCATATTCTTCAAAGTTTTGACAAGCATCATCTCAATTTACTCAAGTCCATTCAAGGGTTGCACAGTTCAAACACCCCCCTAAGCCAGTCAAATTAGGGTTTTGGTTCTTGCAAGAAAGTTGAGGTTTTCAAGGGCTCAATCAAGTCCCATATGCTCATATACATTGTCAAGCACCTACATGTCAAGTTTCAAGGCTCACAAGGTCAAGTTGCACAGTCAAAAACCCTAATTGCTCCACAGTCAACTACAGGGGTAAAAAGGTCATTTGGCAGCCAAAAGTCAAAATTTTTGGTCAACATCTTATTTTGAAGCCACAATCATCATTTGGTCAGATCTTGACCATGATTTCACAAGAATGGCTCAAAAATCATCAAGGTGTCAAAAGTTTCTATTTTGGGACAGCTGAAAAGTCAACTGTAACTTGACCAAGGCATAACTTTTTCATGGTTCATCAGAAAAATCCCATTCAATGCTCATTTTGAAGGGGATGACATTTCCTACAACTTATCTTCACATTCCAAGTCCAAGAAATGCTCTCACAAAAAGTTATCAATTTCAACATTATAGGTCATTTTCAAAAGTCAACAAAAAGGCACTTTAAGTCAAAGACCATAACTTGAGATTGGTAAATCAAAATGACATGGGACTAAAGGCATTGGTTAGAGGACTTCAAGACCTTTCCAAAATGTCCAAGAACATGTTCATATGATCAAAATTGAGCAAGATATGCATTGGAGAAGTTGGGAAATTTTTGTAAAATGGCAAAAGTCAACTATCCTTGAAACTTCATTTTTTGACAAAAGGGCCCACTTTTCCCACTTGATTCAGCTTTGCCATGCCACCCACGTGTCCCATGATTAAATTCAAGATTAAACATTTATTTTTTCTATTTTTATTTAATTTTATTGATTTAATTCATTTTAAATCCATAAAATTCAAATAAAAATCAAAAAAATTAATCAAAGGATATCTTGTGGTTTGAATGACCTTGATGCATCATAATACACACGCCAAATTCGTGCCAAGTTGAATTAAACATGAAAATTCAAATTTTGAACAAAAATGGCAAGTTTCTTTAATGGTGGTTATGGAGAAATCCAAAACTTCATTGCAAGGGTTAAAGGCTCATAATATTGCTTGATTCTCATTCACACACATATATGCAAATGTGCCAGACCAAAGACACGACCTAGAGACTCCTGAAACAGCAGAACCAAATTCAAAAAACTTGAAGAAAAGTCACAAACTGAAATCAATCTTCCAGTGCAATTCAGACCTTTTCTTTGATCCAAACACACTCCCAACACTCCCAGGAACTATTTGCACTCATAAACAAGCCCCAACACTCAGGGAATCGTCCACCATCATCGTACTGTTTGCACATATTTTTTTTGAATTACATATCATTATTCATGCGCGTTTGATGTGTTTTATGGATTGTTTCATGTTCATAGAACTCACAGAAAGCTAATGGTAGGGTTCAATTGCTCTGAGAGCCTCTGAAACGTAAAACACCATTGCTAAGTTCTAGGGTTTCAAAGATTTTGAATTGGGGTTTTTCACATAGTGTAAAATTAGACCTCAAGACATATAGGGTCAAACTCGTCAGGACAAGACGAATCCATTGATACCATCGCGCCTTTTTTATATCGTCTGTAACTCTAATCGCTATTCTTGGCAGTTTTGGTTTGTAGGGGTTTAAAACCCCCGCTATCTTGTTTTTGTTTTACAGGAAAAGATGAAGAAGGTGATTACGTGGAAGAACATGGGTGGCCCATTCAAATATTATACGCGCGTTTTCTTGTTTAGCATATGCGTGTTACTTTTCCATATTATTTTCTTTGCCCACTATAATGACAAGATACAGCGCTTGGTTCAGTGGAGAGGGAAGTGGCTAGGCATCACTGGGACCTGGGTTCGATTCCCAGGTCCCCTCAAAATCCCATATTATTTTTTCTTACATACTTGTGTGCAGGCTTCAAAGAAGGCTTATCATACGCCTCACAAATCCAAAGCGCCAAGTGTCTCCAGGTGCAAATCCAATGGCTACAAGGAAAGGAGCATCATGTTCTCAAGTCAACACAGGCGCAGGCAATCTCCAAAGTCAAACAAAGCTTGCTTCTTGATGGGCCACAAATTCCAATTTAACACTCCCAATTCTGGCCCATACCCCCCTTTGGTTTGCAATTTTATTTTGTCATTTTATATTTTATTTGTCTTATTTTTATTTTTTCCCTTTTATTAACTATTAACATATTTAATATTTTTAATATAAAAATCAAAAAAAGAACTAATATTATTATTATTATTAATTTCATTTTATTTTTGTAAATAAATACTAATAAATTGAGTTAATTTTAATTAGGCAACTTTAACTTTTTTTCTTAAATAACTAAAATAAATTTAGAATTAGGTTTTTATTAACTTTTAATTTTATTTCCTTTTATTTTATTTCATTAAAAACATAAAAATACAAAAACTTTTTTTCTTTTAATTAATTAATTAATTAGTTTAATTATTAATTTTAATTTCATTTAATCACAAAAAGGAAAAAAAAATTCAATTCTTTTTTTAAAAGGGTCAAAACCCTTAGGACGTTCCCGATTTAATTCTTTCGCGCGTTATTTTGATTATTTATGTAACTGTTTCTGGCTATGTAATAGTAATTAGGTTTATCTCGTTATTTTTTTTATTTCTCGCACCTTATTTACCAAAACGGGTTTTTTGTCTTTGGCGATGTATAGACCCGCGCCTTGTAATAGTTAGAATTTACATTTCTGCAATTTACTTTCCGCACCCCTAACTGTTAATAATGCATGAAAGAATGTATGTAAATAAAATTAATCCGTAGCTCACAAATAACATGTACAAGATAACCTTAACTGAAACACAACACACATGCAGATGCCACTCCTAGGGTACGCTTCACTCGTTGCCTCGAAACATGGTCATCAAGTAAAGGACGTCTTAGAGGTCACCCTTTGTCTAAAGATCCAGTTGCCTCGAAACGGTTGCCTCGGATACAAAGGATCTAGGACATTAGGGTTACTTCTAAGGTGTCCTACCGTTGCTTCGGTGACCACACTGTCCCGATAATCGAATTGACCCGAACACCTCCAACGATGGTGCTACCTATCTCTCAATGGTGGGATAGCACTATCTAAAGGACTCTTACACAGCTTAATTCCTTAGAGTAGGTAGATTCTCTTAAGTACTTGCTCTTTTCAAAACAAAACAAAACAACTTTTCACACCTCACACTTTCAAAAGTTTTCAAACAAATTTTTCATACACTCTTGAGGACTGATACAAGAGTTACTTAGAAATTTTTCAAACGAAACTTTTTCAAAACCGACACACACTTGAAAAGCAAACATATTTTGAAAATATAAGAGCAAGTACCTAAGAGCCCGTGGATAACCACGGATAGAAAGGGTGCTAACACCTTCCCTTTCTATAAATCTACCTCCCGAACCGAGAAACATTCTCATAAGGAATTTTGCTGTGCTTTTGTCCTTTCCATGTTGGAGAACATAAAAGACGGTGGCGACTCTTGCTTACCGCGAAATTTCGCGAAACCAGCTTAAAAAACAGTCAGTTCTATTTCCACCGATCACACTTTCCCAAATCAAATTCGAAAATTTCTATTTTCCCTCCTTCATGCCTCTTTTGAAATTCTAACTTTTCTTCAAATTTTGCAACACGTGTTTGAATACCAATGATGAAGAGATGAAAGCAAAACAAGTTCCAATAAAGACCTTGGCCAAGACCTTTTAACCTTGACATGATGCTCTAATTCCACCATGCCTCCAATCTTTGCAAAACCCAAATTGACAACTTGGAACCCAAGTAACTTTGATGAAACCAAACTTAAATTGATATAAACCAATGAAATCCCGATTGTATTGAAATAAACCTCATACACATTAACAAACTTTGAGACCCATTGATATTCGCAAGCACAATTAAAATGCATCTCGATCCCTGATTCAATGAGAACTCCACATATGATTTCAAGAATCTTGAATGAAGCCCAATTGAATGCTTTGTACCACAAGTAATAAAGGGATGATTCCTCTTATGAAGATTAAAGCCCATGTGTTGAAAGAGAGAAACCCATGATGATTACACAACCAAACCCTATTGATCAAGATGAGAGCTTCAAAGTAATAAGGAACCCTAAATTTCATGTTTCCTTGATCCCAATGCTAAATTTATTGGTCAATGATTCATGATGTGTTAGATGACCTAATGTAAAAGTATGCAAATGAAATTTATGAAAAGCATAAGTCAGACGATACTTATGGAAGGGTAGAACAAATTTGGGGTATTACAGCTACCCCTATTTAATCGTCTTAAACCTGAAAGTATGATTGGTGCGTGCCTTTTGGAAGTTCGAGGTAGAAGATGATTAAATATCAATGCCAAAAATTTGTTCTGAGAGAAAGTGTGAGCGTTTATTTATTTTTGTGATATTTGTTGGAAGAAGAAATTTTGTTTTCTAATGAAGAGACGAAGATTCGCCTCGTAACGTAGCAGCAGAGGCTAATACAGGGTGGAGGTTGGACTTAAGACATGGCGTGATGCCAAGACAAGACAAAGGTTGGTACAAAAAGACAGCGGATAAGGTCTACGGGGGACCTACGATCCTAAGGTGAAACATGAGAGTAATTTTTCGGAGAACCTAGCCTATGGGCGATCTCAGGTTCTAAGACAAGATTTATGGGAAGAACCTAGCCAACAGGCAATCTCAGGTTCCAAGATGATCTGAGGAAGAACCTATCCTATGGGCGATCTTAGGTTCTAAGATGATCCGAGGAAGAACCTAACCTACATGCAATCTCAGGTTTGATGATGATCTACGGAAAGGGGCTTTCGCCGATTACCCCGTTGACGCTGGCGAGGTTGTTGCTGGGCTTGTGACCCTGAAGCAAGCAAAGGAGCTTTCCCCTTGTCTTCTTGAGTGGATGGAGGCTGAGCGGTGACTTGCTCTTCAACCTCAGCCGTTTGCCCCAGTTGGTTGTTTGGAAGCAGTTGGCGGACAAGAACTCTGAGTTCCTCTTGTCTTTGAGATAGGTCTTGGATGAGAGCCATCTGGCCCACCAACTGTCCCATCACTTGGGTCCTCAAGGTTGTCAGATCAAACTGCAGCTCCGCAAGCTGATCACTCCTGGCATTGTTGGAATTCTCCAAGCCCTTTGTGAGGAGAGCTTTCATCTCTTCTTGCCCCAGAGACAAGTTCAGGAACATCTCCTCCAGTTGAGCAGTCTGGTCTTGGATGTCTTTGACAGACCTTTCTAGAGCCATCTCTTACTGAAATAAACAGCAGGAGAGTAAGGAAACCTGAAAAAGGAAAGACTGTCAAAATGCAATGCATGATATGTGGATGCATGCTTTCAAGGATCTCTTGGGGTAAACACAAGAAAATGTTAGAGGTTGAACTTTGCTCTTGGATTGGAGATCTCCGCACCGGTGGATGTCTTTCCATGAGAATCAAGCTCACCTTGTCAAGTGGGTCATAGCCACTGATTCAAGTTGTTGTATTTGAACTTTAACTGGAGAACTTTGTATCGGTGGATGTCTTTCCACGAGAATCAAGCTCACCATGTCAAGTGGGTCATAGCCACTGATTCAAGTTGTTGTATTTGAACTTTGACTGGAGAACTTTGTATCGGTGGATGTCTTTCCACGAGAATCAAGATCACCATGTCGAGTGGGTCATAGCCACTAATTCAAGTTGTTGCACTTGATCTTTGATTGCATTGGTTAGAGGAGAAACCCCTTGCCCCTTGATAGACGTCTGGTTCAACGTGACCCTGCATCAAAAGAACCCTCGAGATCCTTGAAATGGTTATTGAAAATGCTATGGTATGATGTCATGATGTTATGTACATGTATGCACAAGCAAGTGAGTGTATATACAGGCAAACATATTCACACAAAGCAAACAAGTCCTTAGGTTTAGGCTTGCATGAGGTTCAGGTACTACCCTCTTTCAGTTTCGTCGGTTAAAACCTGTCCTATCAAAAGTAACAAGGTTCTAGAGGATCTCATATCATTGGCTACCCTCGATCGGTCATAACTCCAACATCGCTATCTTTTCTTGCGGCCGAAACCATCGCGAGAGTTTAGCCTCAATGAGTGTAGCATACTGCTACTGTTCTAATGGCCAAGTTGGGTCAATTTAGGGTTCTAAGGTCGGTTGGTGCTTAATGACTCCTTGGAAGACCCATATTCTCCCCGTTTCAACACAAGGGATATCGGTACAGACCAAGGTGCCACACCAACGTAGCCACTGCTTCACCCATGTCGGTATACCCCGGACAGGTCCCTCGTAGATTATGCTACCTAAAAAAGGTTTCTCCCAGATCCGGGTTAGGATCTATGAAACTCCGATACAAAACCCACAAATGTAAAAGCAAACAAAGCAATCAATTGAAAACAAAGGTGATCTAAACCCTAAGGTAACCCCACTTTGAGTAGTATGTCCCCAGCAGAGTCGCCAGTTCTGTGATACGGTGGGAAAACTGACTATGAGTTTTACGTTTGTATTCGCACTTGTTCGGTTAAGCAAGAGTCGCACCGACTTTTTATTTTATCCTAAAGGAAAGGTTAAAAAATCACAGCAAAAACCTTTTGAGATATTTCGTGGGTTCGGGGGGTAGATTATGAAAAGGGAAGGTATTAGCACCCTTTTCATCCATGGTTATCCATGGGCTCTTAGTTACTTGCTTTTTAGATCACTTGCCTTGATTTTCGATTGCTTGAAAATGGTGTGTGTATGTGTGTTTTTGAAAATGTTTTTGAAGAGATGCCTTGTCTTAGGCAACCAATGTATTTGACTCGTGTTATAGTGTTTTACAAAAGTGTGGATCTTTTCGAAAAGATGTTTCAAATGTTTTTGAGAGTTTGTTTGAAAGTGTTATGGATTGTGGTTTTTGAAAAGAAGGCAAGCGTTTTTGCAAGTTGATCTCAAGTAACTAAGAGTTTTATCTACCCTATTGTACTCAAAGGTTTTCTCTATGTTTTCAACCCTTTTTAACAATTTTGTTCCATCATTGAATTTGGTGGACAATCTTGCGTTTAGGAAGTTTGTTCGGGACGGGCGCGGGTCATCGTATGGACCATGAATGCAATGATGCCAAGTTTCTTTGGCAATTTGCTTTGAAGGGACTATGATCATTCCGTTTTAGGCAACATTTGAAAGCGTCATCGAGGGACTTATGATCATTTTGAATTGGTTTTGCCAAAGATACTCGACGTGCAAGCATGGCCCATTTTGGAAGACAACATGTGGGATTACCCTAGAGGGTGCAAGTGTGATTGTGTATTGATTTCATGTATTTGTCTTGTATTAGGTTATCTAGCTTTTGATTTTATGTACATACAAACCCTAGGTCTAACCATGGTATAATTGAAAGCGGTAAATTGCGAAAATGTAAAGTCTACGCTATTACAAAATAAGTATCCGAGAGTGGGGGTACAAATTTATGAATGGGGATGAGACTTAGGAATGTAATGTCCAATAAGTTACAACCAAATCGAATTTGCGATCAAATGTAAATAATGTATATCAATGTATGGAAATAGCAATTGTATATGTGTCAAGTGTATAATGTGAAATGTATTGTAAGTGTAATTATTTACAGGTGCGGAATGTGAAATTGAATGTGTATTAAGTATTGTTTTGACTTAAAGAAAAATTAAATGTTTATTTAATTTAATTAATAATCTTGTATTCTTGTATTTTGTTTAATATGCGTAAAAGGATAATTTTAAGAAAAAGGAAATATTCTAAGTTTGAAAGTTATTATTTTACATTTGATATATAAAAAGGTATCTTTGTATTATTAATAAGAAAATTTGAATTAAAAAAAAGAAGTGTTTTCAATTTTAATTATATGGTGTAAAAAAAATGTATTTTTGTTATTTATGTACAAAAAGTATTAATCTCAAGAAAAATTGTATATTCATGTACAAAGATTTAAAGAAAATGTGAGTTTAATTGTAAAGAGAAAATATTAATTATTATATATATATGAAAAAAGTATTATTAATGTTTAAAAAAAATATTATGTTAGTTTATTTAACAAAAGAGAAAATGTTTTATATGCTAAAAAACAAGTTTTGATACTTAAATGGGCCAGAAAGGGGCATTAGGTCCATGTGAAGCAAACAGAATGAATAATAATTAAAAAAAGTGTTTTGGGCTTAGGCGCTCAGAAGGGAACGAGGGGGTGCGAATTGGAAAACAGAAGGGCTTGGGTGTGGTTGAAACGGGTTAGGCCCACTGTACTGAAACAAATGTTTAGGGTTCTACTGTGTTTTCATTTGGGACATTAGTTTTAGGGTTTGTGAGGCGCGCCGCTCATGGAGGTCTTCTTCGTCTTCCTCGTTTACGCGTTTCTGAATTTCCCCTTTCGCCCAAGCCACCAATGCCATCATCATCTCCTCTCCCTCTTCGGTCCAACGAGGCTGTAAGGTGATATCTCTGTTTCAACGCATTTTAGGGTTTTTGAACTTTAAGTCTTGCATGTTTAATTTGTATTCCGATTTCGATTAAGTTTCGTTATTGATTCTGACCATTTGTGTCCTTTTTGTTCGAGGTGTGAAGAGAAGGAAAAAAAAGTTACCTTCGTTGGAGGAGATGGTTAGGAGGCGTTTTGGAGGGCTCGACGGCGGAGAGGACGTGATTGTGAAGCTAGCTTACTTGGGGAAATCTGGTTTGTATCGTTGTCTCTTTAGGGTTTGATGATGACTTGAAAACCTTTTCCTATTCTTTATCTCTTCTCCTCGTTGGCTTGCCTTCTGTTTATGTTGCCTTGAGATTAGTATGCTTCTGTTGCCTTAGATTTTCTCTCTTCTTCTGACTTGTTGCCTTGAGCTTGCCTTTGAAACTGTTGAGCTTGACAGTTGCCTTCTTTGCTCGTATGTTGATGTTGCTTGCTTTTTGATTGCCCTGTGATGATATCTTTCTGAGGGCTTGAATGCTATAACTGTGACATGCTATTGTTGAAGCCTTTGCTTTGATTAGCCTCTCTTCTTCTTCTTCTACTGTATGCTCGAATTAATGGCCCATGATGATGTTTGGTTTGTTCGCCTATGATGAGAGTTTCTCTGAGGCTTGTGATGTTGGATCTTTTTAGTGTTGATGAGATATGTTTTGATTTGTTGGCTTTTGCAACTGGTAAGGTTTTCTGGTTATGGGCATATGCTGGTTTTTGTGATATATTTGGCTTTGAATGGTTAATATTTTAGGCCATGTATTGCTGGTTTATGCTTAGGCAGGTTCTGGTTTTGATGAACTGGTTATTGGCTTTAGTGAGGCTTCAGGCAGGTTGTACTGGTTCTTTACAGGTTTTAGGCTCAATGCAAGCTTAAGGCATCTGATAGTTTTTGTTTGTTTTCTTCAGACAGGTTGGGTTCTTGAGGCTCAGCAGGTTTGAGGATTTATGGTTTTTGAATGGCTTGAACTGCTCTAGGCTGGTATGTTGTTTATGCTGGTATGGTTTTGGATATCAGGCCAGGTTTTAGAATGGTTTAAGCAGGTGCAGGCTTGGCCTGGTTTTTGCAGTAGGCTATAACTTGTTTATGCTTAGGCAGGTTGTGGCCATGCAGATAGCAGGTTTTGGTAGTGCAGTTTTGTATCTTGGTTTACAGTGGCTTGATGGTTATGAGGTTTGAATAGTAAGTGTTTAGGCTATTGTAGGTTTTGGTTAAGCTTGAGGCTTAACAATTTGTATGCAGATTTTGGTTAAGCTTGAGGCTTAACAGTTTGTCTGCAGATTTTTGGTTAAGCTTGAGGCTTAACAGTTTGTATGCAGATTTTTGTTTCAGCTTGGCCTCGCTGATGGTTCTGTGTTCAGTTCTTTTGTTTTATATTATCTTTCTATCTCTCAAGCCTAAAGCCTAAGCCTGCAAAACCTGCTCTTCTATCTCTCTTCTCTTTCTCTAGTACACTTTGCATTATAATAATGTTTTTGTGTGTACCTTTAGTTCTGAAAGTGGCCACTTTATTTTGGGAAATGATGAAAAGAAAATGTGTTGCTTGCATATCCAATTTTCTCTGCATATTTTATCTTTTCTTGACAGCTTTTGTACTTTGTATCTTCTTTGATATCTTTGCCAAATCTTCTTTTCTTTGACAGCTTGGGTAACCTTTGGCATTTTGACAGAAAGTTGGAATTTGGATTTTTAGTTGGATTTGAATTGTGCAGTTTGACACTTTGCATTTTTTTAAACTTTGCATTCATGATTAGCAAATAAAATTCTTCCCTCTTTGTGAACCGGGAGAAATCCCGTGATTTGCAGAGAGGGTTAACTGATCCCAATCAGTGGCCCTTAATGATGAACTTCTTTTATCTGTCTGTCATTATTTATTTATCTGCCTTTTTTGACTTTTCTTCTCTTATTTATTGCAGATGAATATTTTGAATGGAGGGGAGCATCACTAAATGAAGAATGAAGAATTGGAAAAAATAGGATAGTTTTCTTTTTTATTTAAATTTAAATTAATGTAAAATCATTGCTTGTAATTAAATTATAAACAATAATTGTACAAATAATTCAAGAATAAATAAAAGTCTTTATTATCCAATCAATTCTATTTCCTTCTTTATTGTTTATTTATTATTTAAAACTCTTTGAATTAAAATAATCGAAAAATAAATTTCAATCACTTAATTTAGAATAATAAATAATTTAAATAAACAATGCTTTAATAATTGATCAGTTAAACCTGGCCTTTCCAATATCCAAAGCAAAGCAACAGTTAACCAAAACAAACTAATCAGGCGCATTCCCTTTTCCCTGATTTTTTATCAAACACTGTAAATCCAAACTGCATGGATCTTTTGACTGGCTCAGACAAACCAACGGGAATTCAACCCAAATGCAGTCTTTTTACTGATTAAATCAAACAATGCGAATCCAACCCAAATCTCGGAATAACTTGCAAAGTGCTGTAGAATTTAGATCTTTCTGAGAACGCGCGCACAAACCCTAATTCCTGATTAAATGCCAAAGAGCATTCGCCTGATCAAAGTTGAACCAAAATCAACCAAAACCCTAAGCCAACTGTGTGAAACATTCCAGAGCCCTGAAAATCAGTAAAACCCTAATTTTTGTTTGACTGACGAGAAAAGTCAGTTTGACCGATTCTTGAGTCAGTTTGAAAAATCAGGAAATGCCCGAAGCTGCGATCTCTTGTGGAAAAATGCGAGGGAAAATTTTGGGGTACAACAATGCCCTTTTTAGAATATGGATGTGAATTGAAAAATGTTTAAAGAGTTAGAAGGAAAATCATTGCCATTTTTTTATTTTGTGAAAATAAAAAAAGACAGAGAGTAAAAATTGTATGCAAAAATTCCATTTTATTCGATTTTAAATAAACATAGAAACATGAGGGGGCCCTTTTTACAAGTTGTCAACATGCTTCAGGAAAAAACAAGTGACTTATTTAAAACAATAACATTACATTTCAAAAAAAACCACTTCGAGAATATCAGTAGCATTCCAATTGTCGAGCTCTTGATCAGGTGCAATCTGGTAGATGTACTGAGCCATATTCACACCGTCTTCATCATCACAATCCACTACATGTATTTTTCCTTAAGCACTTGGACCAACACTAACAAATACTTCTGAAAGCGGCGAAACCTGTTTTCCTTTGAGCATAGTTGGACCCGTACCAACACGATATGAAAAAGCAGACTCGAACCCAAGCCCAGACTTGTCTTTCTTTTCACGCACCTCGCCACTTTGCCCCAGTATTCATTGGGAATCCGTAAAATCCACAATGAATTTGGCATCCCTCAAGGAAACCATTGGAACTCCGGACTTCTTTATAGTTTCTAGTATGGTGGGGACACTGTCAACATAAATGATTTCCAAGGCTTGGAAAGGGGTTTCGTGTGCTTCTCCGTCCACTTTGACATAACGGAAGGAAGTAACATTATTGATCACGACATCTTCCTCTCCGCCAACGATGATGACCTTATCTTGGATGATGAATTTCAAACGTTGGTGCAAAGTTGAGGTTACAACTCCTGCCATATGTATCCACGGGCGCCCCAACAGGAAAGTATAAGACATATGAATATCCATGACATAGAATGACAAGTAGAACACATGGGGACTGTGATCGGTGGAAATAGAACTGACTGTTTAAAGCTGGATCGCATATGTCACGGTAAGCAAGAGTCTCCACCGTCTTTTATGTTCTCCAACATGGAAAGGACAAAAGCACAACAAAATTCCTTATTGAGAATGTCTCTCGGTTCGGGAGGTAGATTTATAGAAAGGGAAGGTGTTAGCACCCTTTCTATCCATGGTTATCCATGGGCTCTTAGGTACTTTCTCTTATGTTTTCAAAAGATGTTTGCTTTTCAAATGTGAGTGGGTTTGAAAAAGTTTCGTTTGAAAAATTTCTAAGTACCTCTTGTATCTGTCCTCAAGAGTGTTTGAAAAATTTGTTTTGAAAACTTTTGAAAGTGTCAGTGTGAAAAGATTGTTTTGTTTGTTTTTGAGAGAGCAAGTACCCACGAGTCATCTACCTACCCTAAGGAATTAGGCTGTGTAAGAGTCCTTAAGATAGTGCCATCCCACCACTGAGAGGTAGGTAGCACCACCGTTGGAGGTGTTCGGGTCAATTCGATCGAGGGACAGTTTGGTCACCGAAGCAATAGTAGGACACCTTAGAAGTAACCCTAATGTCCTAGATCCTTTTATCCGAGGCTACCATTTCGAGGCAACTGGATCTTAGACATAAGGGCGACCGCTGAAACACCCTATACTTGACGACCACGTTCGAGGCAACGAGTGAGGCGTACCCTAGAAGTGGCATGTGCATTGTGTGTTGTTTTCATGTTATGGTTATCTTTGATCATGCGATTGTGAGCTACGAGTTGTTTTTAATTATCATACATTCTTTCATGCAATTTAGCAGTTAGGAGTGCGGAAAATAAAATACGAAAAGGTAAAAGCTACGCTATTACAAGGCGCGGGTCTATACATCGCCAAAAAACAAAGACCCGTTTTTGATAAAGTGCGGAAAGTAAAGAAAGCAATAAACCTAATTACTATTACATTCTTGGAACAGTTACATAATAATCAAATAAAATATAACGCGCGAAATAGAAATTTAACTGGACGTCCTTAGGGTTTTGACCCTTTTGAGCAATTATGAGTTTTTTGTCCTTTGCTTTTTAATTAAATTTAAACCTAATTATTTAATTAATTAAAGAAAGATGTTTTTTGTGTTTTTTGTATTTAATGAAAATAAATAAATTAAAAATCAAAAGAAAACCCTAGTTCTAAGTTTATTTTAATTATTAATAAAAATGTTAAATTTATCCTAATTTAAACTAATTAATTAATTTACATTTGTATGTACAAAAAATAATAATAATAATTAATAATGATGATAATAAGAAAATGATTAAAAATGTCAAAACCTAATTCTATATAATTTTTATTTATTGAGAAAAAGGTTAAAATTAAAACCTAAATTAAGCTAAGTTAATTATTAGTATTTATTTACAAAATATAATAGTTAATGAATTTAATAAATAATAAAATATATTTACAATTTTGCTTTCTGATTTTATTAGGAAAAATTAATTTATTGTGAATTAATAATAATTATTATAACAATTAAAGGAATTCAAAAGAAAAGAAAATAAAATTACAAACCAAAGGGGGTAAGTTGGCCCATATGGAGGTTTTTGTGAGGAATTCTGGCCCAAGACATTCCAAGCCTGGTTGACTTTCCTGGTTGCCTGTACGTGCATTGACTGGAGAGTATCATGCTCCTCATCTCCTGGCCACTGGATGGATTTCATGGCCACTTGGCAAGGTTAGGCGTGAGGGTGTATGATGGAACTTTGGATGAGGCGCTGCACCTGAAAGCTTTAAGAAAAATATTAACAATTATATGGGGGACCTGGGAATCGAACCCAGGTCCCAGTACTCCTTGCCTTAGTGCCCTTGCCAACTGAACCATGGTGCGCGTTTGTAATATGAATGGATAATAAATATTATATAAAAAAACAAACGTTATGATAATAAAACAAAATAACTCGCACTGTATTCAAACCCTCCAACCACGTTGAGCCACGCAATCACCTTCTTCGTTTCACCTGTAAAAATATCAAACAGATAGCGGGGGTTTTAAACCCCCACTAACTACAACGACAGAAAATAGCGATTAGAGTTAGGGATAACATAAATTGAGCGCGAGGGTTGGGTTGAATTCGTCTGGCCGTGACGAATTCAACCATTCTTGTCTCAAGGTCCAATTTTTCCTTATGTGCAAAGCCCTAAATTTAAAGCTTCGAAACCCTAGATATCTCCAATGGTGGATTTCGATTCAGAATGCTATAACCAAATTGGTTTATACCAATAGCTTCAGAATGTCCCTATTAACATAAATCAACCAAGAAAATGGATTAAAAACGCATGAATTATGATATGTAATTTTGGAAATATATTCAAACCGTGGGACTTGTATTCTTTGATTCTGATGGTGTTGGGGCTTGTTCTTGATGGCAACAAGTTCCTGGCAATGACAGCAACACGTTTGAATCTTTTTTAGGATTTGAATTATGCTGCAAGTGAGATTTCAGTTTCACACTTTTCTTGACTTTTTTTTGAATTTTGGTTCTATGGTTTCAGCGGCTTTTTCACGTGTAGGGTTTTAGGTTAAGCTTCAGTACATATCGCACAATAGAATTAGGGTAAATCTTGGCCCAACAATCCATGGCATTATGGTTTGAATGTGTGATTGCCAATCAAATCTTTTTCAATCTTTTTCTTTGATAAAACCTTGCCAATCATGGAGATTTTGAGGTCTTTGATGTGTACAAGAATTGCCAGCTTGCCCTAGCTTTATTTGCATCACAAATGATTTAAAAATCACATCTTTTGAATTTTCCTACAATTAAAATCAATTAAATGAATTAATATTAATAAAAATTCAATTAATTAATTAAAAATGAGAAAATAAATCATCTTAAGCTCAATGGGTCGTGCATAAGCCTTGGGCAAAGATTCAAGAAAGAATTTGAGGCCCATTAGCAAAAATGAAATGTTTTAGGCAAAGTTGACTTTTGAAAGTTCCCAAAAATTTCCCAACTTCTCCAATGCATATCTTGCTCAATTTTGAAGCTATGAACATGTTCTTAGACATTTTGGAAAGGTCTTGAAGTCCTATAACCAATGCCTTTGGTCCCATGTCATTTTGATTCACCAATCTCAAGTTATGGTCTTTGACTTAAAGTGCCTTTTTGTTGACTTTTGAAAATGACCTATAATGTAGAAACTGATAACTTTTTGTGAGAGCATTTCTTGGACTTGGAATATGAATATGAGTTGTAGGAAATGTCATCCCCTTCAAAATAAGCATTGGATGGGATTTTTCTGATGAACCATGAAAAAGTTATGCCTTAGTCAAGTTACAGTTGACTTTTCAGCTGTCCAAAAATAGAAACTTTTTGCATCTTGTTGATTTCTGAGCCATTCTTGAGGAATCATGATCAAGACTTGATCAAATGATGATTGTGGCTTCAAAATAGGATGTTGACCAAAATTTTTGACTTTTGACTGTCAAATGACCATTTTGCCCCTGCGGTTGACTATGAAGCAATTAGGGCTTTTGACTGTGCAACTTGATGCTGTGAATCTTGAAACTTAACATATGGATGTTTGACAATGTATATAGGCAAATGGGACTTGATTGGACCCTTGGAAACCTCAACTTCCTTGTAAGAACCAAAACCCTAATTTTGACTGTGTTAGGAGGGTGTTTGAAATGTGCAATCCTTAATCCATTTGAAACTTGATCTTGCCCAATCTTGAAGAATATGGGAGGGCAAATTTGGGGTACAACAGTTGCCCCTGTTCAATCTTCTTAGACCTGAGGATGTAGATTGGCTTGCATGCCTTTCGTAATCCGAAGGTGGAAGATGATTGAACACTAGAGTGGCCAGAAATTTGCACTCACATAGTAGAATGTCAGCAGTGTGATGGCGGGAATGGGCTTACAGATGCCATTTGGAAAGATGATGGATAGGAGGATGATGGGCTTATAGATGCCATCTGGAGATGTGACAGGTTCTTGTCGGGAATGGGCTTATAGATGCCATGTGGAGACTGTTGGTATGTGGATGGGCTTATGGATGCCATCTAGGTGTCGATCGCGTAAGAGATTCCTTAGCGAGAACTTGCGTACCTGAGAAAGAAAAATAATTACCTGGCCTATTACAGGGATTGATCTTCAAACTCTTTATGCAGATATGCCCTGGCTGGATACAGGTATCGAATCTTTAAACTTTTCAGACGTGCCCTGGCTGGATACAGGAATCGAATCTGGAATTAGTCGTCAATAGATATGCCCTGGCTGGATACAGGAATCAAATCTTCAAACTCTTCAGACGTGCCCTGGCTGGATACAGGAATCGAATCTGGAATTAGTCGTCAACAGATATGCCCTAGCTAGATACAGGAATCAAATCTTCAAACTCTTCAGACGTGCCCTGGCTGGATAGAGGAATCGAATTTGGAATTAGTCGTCAACAGATATGCCCTGGCTGGATACAGGAATCGAATATTCAAACTCTTCAGACGTTCCCTGGCTGGATACAGGAATCGAATCTGGAATTAGTCGTCAACAGATATGCCCTGGCTGGATACAGGAATCGAATCTTCAAACTCTTCAGACGCGCCCTGGCTGGATACAGGAATCGAATCTGGAATTAGTCGTCAACAGATATGCCCTGGCTGGATACAGGAATCGAATCTTCAAACTCTTCAGACGTGCCCTGGCTGGATACAGGAATCGAATCTGGAATTAGCCGTCAACAGATATGCCCTGGCTGGATACAAGAATCAAATCTGGAATTAGTCGTCAACAGATATGCCCTGGCTGGATACACGAATCGAATCTTCAAACTCTTCAGACGTGCCCTGGCTAGATACAGGAATCGAATCCGGAATTAGTCGTCAACAGATATGCCCTGGCTGGATACAGGAATCGAATCTTCAAACTCTTCAGACGTGCCCTGGCTGGATACAAGAATCGAATCTGGAATTTCTTCATGCAGATATGCCCTGGCTAGATACAGGTGTCGAATCCACAAGTAATCGCTCATAGATATGCCCTGGCTAGACACAGGTGTCGAATCCGGAATTGCGACAGTTGATAGTAATCATCTTTGTATTGACCTTTTTCATGAAAAGGCAAAACATTAGTTGTATGCAATGTCATGATGTATGAAATGCGTGATGTTCTCAAAATAAATGAGATTGTATGTTCGTGATGCGTATGTGCATGCTATAATGTATGAAGGTGTGAAATGTCTTATGAATGTATTTTCGTCTAGGAAAATAAATCCTTGACGGATGTCGGAAGTCAAATCCTGGGCTGAATTTGAAGAGTATAGTTCTTCGTCTCTACTGGGGATGATGGTTGCAAGAATAAACCGGTAGGAGAAGATGGCTCTGTTGGGGAATAAACTTTGTTGAAGAGATTACTCTGCGGGGAAATACTCTGTGGGGAATAGATACTTTGCTGAGGTTTTGATGAAAACTCTGTTGGGGATAGGACGAACTTTGTCGAGGACGGTCCTTCCGTTGTAATTAGATGAGGATAACCCAGTTATAAGCCCTGGTGTAGAATAACTTTGAGTAAAGCCGGGGAGACGTGTTCGTGCTCTGCAGGGGATAAGCTTCCAGAATCTACTGGGGATAAGCTTTCTACTGGAGAGATTGATTCAACTTTCCTGGGGAGACTTTGGACTGCACTGGGGAATGGCTCAGCTGGATGTCTGGTATTCCGCCGGGGAACAATCTTAAATCAAGATTGTCGGGGATGCTTGTTAGGAATGTTTGTATACTCCGCTGGGGAATATTGAGATTTTCTGGGGATACTCAACTTCCTTAAGGCTGACAGTAGACTAACTCTGCTTGGGGAGAGTGTTGACTTGCTGGAGATACTAGGCCTTCTCTGCTCGGGGGAGAGTATATCTGCATCTTTTCTTACTCTGCGTGGAGTAAAGGTATCCTGGTTTCATTCTTCAGCCGAACTTACCTTGGTACCTTGGTGGACAGAGCAACTAGATTTCTTAGACAACTCATTATTGCACCTGTTTCTGATGTCACCTATAATTAACCCTTTGTTTCGTATGCAAATATTTATGAGTTAGCAATTAATGTCAAATGCATATATCAAAAATGAACATTGGACGTTCTTCGCACGACAAAACAGAAAAAGGAAAAATAGTTGGCAATTTGTCTGAAAAGTGAATTTGTATTGATTTTTGAATTTGCCTGAAAATAGGCATTTATGTACAAGAGGCTGACGTCCTAGTAAGAAAACACCCCCGAACAGAGTTTATACAATTTGTACAAAGAAAACAAAACAGCTATGTGAAAATATCCCACTGGGTTCCCACTCTGCTATCGCCTTTATGTCTTCAAGCGTCTCATCACTTGGCTGCTTAGTTGAAGATGAAGTTGATTGATCGATGCCGTCTGAACCTGATGGTTGATACCGGATTCTGGATGCAAGGTGATCCAATGAGACATAGTATTACGCTTCATCCCTAACTTTTGCCTGGACCTCCCTTTCGGGTTTTCAGTCCACCGGGATACCCATTTTTGCCCAAGCCTCCTTTTCAGGTTTTCGACTTGCCGGGTGTACAGATTTTTTCATTTCATCCCTTATTTTTGCCTGAACCCTTTTGGTTCGCCGGGAAGCCCTTACTTTTTCCTAGGTGTGTCAACCTAGCGGGTCTTTAATTTATGCGTAGTATCTTTTTACTATGTCTGCATTGGCGGGGTGAGGAAGATCGTCACCATCCATGGCGGTTAGAATCATAGCTCCTCCCGAGAAGATATGTTTAACCACAAATGGCCCTTCGTATGTGGGGGTCCATTTGCCCCTGGGATCACTTTGAGGAAGAATGATGCGCTTGATTACCAGGTCCCCAACTTGATACTCTTGTGGTCTGACTTTCTTGTTAAATGCCCTGATCATCCGTTTTTGATACGTTTGACCATGACAAATAGCAGTGAGTCTCTTTTCGTCAATTAGGTTTAATTGATCAAGTCGAGTCTGGATCCAGTCATCTTCGCTCAAGCCTGCATCCTTCATTATCCGGAGAGACGGTATCTGGACTTCAATCGGCAAGCATGCCTCCATGCCATAGACCAAGGAAAAGGGAGTTGCCCCGGTTGACGTTCTTGCTGAGGTACGGTACCCATGAAGAGCAAATGGTAAATCTCGTGCCAATCTTTATAGGTCACTGTCATCTTCTGCATAATCTTTTTGATATTCTTATTAGCTGCTTCTACATCCCCATTCATCTTCGGCCGATAAGGAGAAGAGTTGTGGTGCCGTATCTTAAATTTCTCGCAGAGCTCAGTGATCATCTTGTTGTTGAGATTGGTACCGTTATCCGTAATGATCCTTTCCGGGACACCGTAGCGACAGATCAGGTTATGCCGAATGAACCGTGCCACGACGTTCTTGGTTACGGTAGCGTAGGAAGCTGCTTCAACCAACTTTGTAAAGTAATCGATCGCCACCAGGATGAAGCGATGCCCGTTGGATGCCTTAGGTTTGATCTCACCGATCATATCAATGACCCACATTGCAAAAGGCCAAGGTGCAGTCAAGACATTCAGAGGGACTGGAGGAACGTGCACCTTATCAGCATAGATCTGGCATTTGTGACATGTCCGAGAATGTTGGTAACAATCAGCTTCCATTGTGGACCAGAAATATCCTTCCTGAAGGATTTTCTTTGCCATAGTGTGTCCACTGGGATGCGTTCTGAGAGTACCTTCATGTAGTTCTGCCATGATCTTTTCTACTTCAGTTTTATCCACACAGCATAATAAAGTTGAATCATGGTTTCGCTTATACAGAATGCCGTTGCTGAGGAAGAATTTTGCTGCGAACCTTCTCAGAAACTACTTATCATTGACAGATGCACCCTTGGGGTATTCTTGAGCTTCCAAGTACCTCTTCACTTCATGATACCAAGGTTTTTCAGTTACCACCTCAGCCTCAAGATCACAGCAATATGCAGGTTCATCCAGTTTCCAGATAATGATCCGGGGAGCCTCGTTGTCCCATTTGACTTTGAACATAGAAGACATCGTAGCCAGCGCGTCCGCCAACTGATTCTCCTCTCTTGGGAAGTGTTCAAAAGTTATCTCCGTGAAATGGGGGATCAACGTCAACACACACTCTTTGTAAGGAATGAGATTTGGGTGTTTCGTATCCCACTCGCCTTTGATCTGATTGATCACGAGAGCGGAATCTCCGAAGACACTCAGAAACTTGATCCTTAAGTCAATTGCAGCTTGAAGACCCATGATACACGCCTCATACTCCACCATGTTGTTGGTGCAGTTGAAGCATAGCCGGGCGGTAAGTGTAGTATGAGTGCCTCTTGGGGATATGATCACAGCTCCAATACCGTTACCCAAAGTGTTGGAGGCTCCGTCAAAGTGCATAGACCATCGGGATCCTTCATCCGGTCCAGGTACTTCACAATCAGTCACTACTATGATGTTCTCATCAGGAAATTCAAAGTTCATTGACTGGTAGTCGTCCACTGCCCGGTGTGCCAAATGGTCTGCCAATACACTTCCTTTGATTGCTTTCTGATTCGTGTACTGGATTTCATATTCCGTCAAGATCATCTGCCATCTTGCTATTCTTCCAGACAAGGCGGGCTTTTCGAATATGTACTTTATTGGATCCATTTTTGAAATCAACAGAGTAGTGTGAGTCAGCATATACTGTCTCAGTCGGCGAGCAACCCATACCAAAGCGCAGCAAGTTTTCTCGAGCAGTGAGTATCGGGTCTCACAGTCGGTAAACTTTTTGCTAAGGTAATAAATGGCATGCTCTTTTCGGCCAGACTCGTCATGCTGCCCTAGCACACACCCCATTGAGTTGTCAAGTACCGTCAAGTATAAGATTAGAGGTCTCCCTTCAACCGGTGGCATAAGAATGGGTGGTTCTTGGAGATACTCTTTGATTCTGTCGAAAGCGGCCTGGCATTCATCATTCCAACGTACTACTTGATCTTTCTTCAGTAGCTTGAAGATTGGTTCACAAGTAGCAGTTAGATGTGAGATGAATTGGGCAATGTAGTTCAGTCGTGCTAGGAAGCCTCTGACTTCTTTCTCTGTTTTGGGAACTGGAATCTCTTGTATGGCTTTCACCTTGGCAGGGTCCACTTGAATACCCTTGTCGCTCACGACGAAGCCTAGCAACTTCCCAGATCTTACCCCGAAGGTGCACTTGTTCGGGTTCAACCTCAGCTTGTACAACTTCAACCGGTCAAACAGCTTCTGTAAATGGTCAAGGTGTTCCTCCTCAGTTTGAGACCTTGCAATCATATCATCGACGTATACTTCAATTTCATGGTGGATCATGTCATGAAATAAAGCAACCATGGCACGTTGGTAGGTTGCCCCTGCATTTTTCAACCCAAAAGGCATGACCTTGTAGCAGAAGGTGCCCCACTGAGTAAGAAAGGTAGTCTTTTCTTAATCTTCAGGAGCCATCTTGATTTGATTATAACCTGAGAACCCATCCATGAAGGAGAACACCTTGTGCTGAGCAGTATTGTCAACCAGAACGTCAATGTGAGGCAGAGGGAAGTCATCCTTAGGGCTCGCCCTGTTCAAATCTCTGTAGTCAACACACATTCTGACCTTACCATCTTTCTTCGACACTGGAACCACGTTGGCGACCCACTGAGGGTAAGAAGTCACTGCTAGAAACCCGAAATCAAATTGTTTCATAACCTCGGCTTTGATTTTCTCGGACATCTCTGGACGCATACGGCGGACCTTTTGTTTAACCGGAGGGCAGTCTTACTTGGTAGGAAGGTGATGAACCACAATGTCAGTGTCCAACCCGGGCATGTCTTCGTAGGACCAGGCAAATATTTCCACATAATCATGCAACATCTGAATCAGCCGTTGTTTCATGTTGAGCTCTAGATTGGCACCAATCTTGACTTCCTTTCTGTCTGCCTCAGTACCCAGATTTACCGTTTCCACTGGCTCTTCATGTGGCTGAATGGCCCTTTCTTCCTGGAGTAACAGTCTTGCAATCTCACCAGGCACTTCGCAATCATCTTCACCTTCGTCTTCGGCTAAGTTGATCGGATTTTCGAAGTCATAACTGGCAGTAGCAGAGTCGTTACCAGTGAGATCCGGAGTGGATGTGGACATGTATATGTGAGTGTGTGTAAAATAGATGTTTTGCAATATAAAAAGAAAGAAAGGGATCGCAAGATTTGAAATGAGAAAAACGTCCAATGTTTTTATTCATGATATATGGAAATGACAAGTAATAAGCCCTCACAAATGAAGCCATGGTGCCCCGGGTAAGACACCGGGCCATAAAGTTTCAAATTATTGTTCATTACAAATTTAAAAACAAAGGAGTTCATTACTGAGTAACAAAAGTAACAGGTATGAAATCTTTGGCAGTCCAATTGTTCAGCCCACCATCGGTCGTTGGGTCGATCCAACTGTCGAATTCAGATTCCTCCGCATTGTCTTCAATAGCGTTCACTCCCGGGTTGGTGATGAATACGGGAGGTATTCCAATCCTTGCCTTACGTACAGCCCTCTGAGCCTCTGTAGTGAAACCCAACCAAAACTTGTCAGTCTTCGGAGTAAAATTAGGAAGTCGGACCTAGTTTGCACACTCACCCTTTTCCACCCCAGCCCGGGCATCCTTCAAGGAAGCCATCTTCAAAGGAGAGTCTTCTTCGGTCACAGTCTCTACTGACGCCAATGTTGGAGGAACCTCTTCAAAGTGTTGAAAGGGGGTCTCAATGAACTCCCCGTCCATCTCTATATACTGGAATGAGTTAAGATGGCTAACCATGTATTCTTCCTCCCCCTAAACTGTAACAATCTTCCCTCTGACCGGGTACTTAAGCTTTTGATGTAGAGTGGAGGTCACAGCTCCAGCTTTGTGGATCCAAGGACGACCCAACAAAAAAGAATAGGATGGACGAATGTCCATCACATAGAATGTCGAATCAAAGACTTGAGAACCAACCCGGATTGGAATGTCCACTTCACCATGTACCATCCTCTTCGACCCGTCAAAGGCCCGGACAATAATGTTACTAGGCTTCAACTCCAAACCCTCACAATCCAACCTGTCTAAGGCCTTCTTGGGCAATACGTTCAGTGAAGAACCAGTGTCTACCAACACATGGGCAAGAGTAGTGCCCCTGCATTCAATGGAGACATGCAGGGCATCGTTGTGGTTCTTTCCCTTGGCGGTCAGATCAGCGTCAGAGAAACCCAGACCATTATCAGTGGTTAAGTTGGCCACACCATTAGTAAATTGATCAGCAGACGTTTCTTGTGGCACATGGGCAGTCTTCAGGAAGGAAATCAGGGCCTTGGCATGGGCCTCTGAACACAACAACAGTGATAGCATAGAGATCTTAGAGGGGGTGTGCCCCAGCTGTTCAACGACGTTGAAATCACTCTTCTTGATAATCTTAAGGATTTCTTCCATCTCTTGCTGGGAAGCTTCAACATTAACAGTCTTCGGTGCCTCTATCTGGGCAGGCACATCAGCAATCCCTTTGCCCCGAGTGTCAGATGACTCGGCAGAAGGGGTAGAAACTTGATCAGGAGGGGAAACATGCGCACTGGCAGGTGTGATAACAAGAGGTCTCTGAATAGCTGGAGGTGCAATATCAGGCGAGAAGAGCCTGCCACTGCGAGTAACTTTAGCAGGACCGGTGATGTTCCTGATGCCGGTAGTAGTATTGAACTCTTGTTTTACTCCGAGCACATAAACATCTTCCCCATAGTGCCACGGGACAGCCTTGTCAGATTTATAGGGGAGGGGCCCCGGAACAGTAATGATGATAGGTGCAGCAGACATGATTTTGACAGGCTTCCTCGGGGGAGCCTTGGTAGGATTGTTGAAAATGGTGACAACGGACACTTCTTCAGTAGGAATAACAGGAACATCAATCTTTTTGAACAAGATCTCTTTGCTATCCATCAGGTTTTGGACGCCTGACTTCAGCAACGGACAACCAACAGGTGAAACAGCACATAAAAGGTAACCTTTGCTACAACCCGGAAAAAAACCGGCTAGCAACAGGTTCCTCTTGACGGTCAACAATGGAGTAATAATCTCATCCACAGAGACTACATCTAGGTCTTCCTCAACAGCATTCACTCCATGCTGGGGCATAGGAGCAGTCATAACGTTGGGCCTTTCGGGCGCCTCAAACTGTATTTCCTTAGCATCGATAAGGTCCTGAACCTTATTCCTCAGGGCCCAACAATCATCCGTAGAATGCCCCGGGCTATCAGAGTGATAAGCACAGCGGGCATTGGGATTGTACTTCAAAGAGGTTGTGTTTACCACCTTCGGAGCTTCTCTGACAGTTACCAAGTTGGTTGATAGCAGTTGCGGCAAGATCTGAGACAAGGTCATACTAAGCCGAGTGTATTATCTTTTGGGTCTCTCACCACTTGGTTGGTTAGGTTGTCGAGGAGCGGCAGCAGGCTTTGAAATCACCACCGCATTGACAGCTTGGCGGCGTTCCGGTTTATTTTGTCTTCTGGGACCATACACAGCACTAGCTTCCTTCTTAAAAGGCTTCTTTTCAGAACTGGAGGATGCACCTTTCTGTATCTTCCCCGATTTCATACCAGCTTCTATCCTCTCACCAGTCAGGATGAGGTCTGTAAACCCTGCAGAAGAATTACCAATTAGGTGGTTGAAGAATGGCCCAGACAGGGTCCCCAAGAACATGTCCACGAGTTCACGGTCAGTCAACGGTGGCTGCACCCTGCCAGCCAGGTCCCGCCACTTTTGCGCGTACTCTTTAAAACCTTCTCCCGATCCCAGCGACATACCCTGGAGCTGGGTACGTGTAGGAGCGAGGTCGGCATTATACTGATACTGCTTATAAAAAGCAGTAGCCAAGTCCTCCCAGTTTCAAATACTGGCTCCATCCAGCTGATAGAACAACTCGAGTTGAGCCCCTGAAAGGCTATCCTGGAAGAAATGTGTGATCGGTGGATCTGGAACTGACTGTTTATCGTTGGTTCGCGAAATGTCGCGGAAGCAAGAGTCGCCACCGTCTTTTATTTTCTCCAAATGGAAAGGACAAAAGCACAGAAAAATTCCTTAAAGAGATTGCTCTCGGTTCGGGAGGTAGATTATAGAAAGGGAAGGTGTTAGCACCCTTTCTATCCATGGTTATCCATGGGCTCTTAGATACTTGCTCACTTGTGTTTTCAAAAATGGTTTGTTTGCTTTTCAACTGTGGGTTTTAAAAAGTTTCTTTGAAAATTCCAGTTCGACTCTTGTATCGGTCCTCAAGAGTGTTTGAAAAGTTGCTTTCGAAAGCTTTTTGAAAATGTGTTGGTGTGAAAAGTATTTTTGAATTTTGTTTGAAATTTAGAGCAAGTATCTAGAGTCATCTACCTACCCTAAGGAATTCGTCTGTGTAAATGTCCTTTAAAGTAGTGCCATCCCACCATTGAGAGGTAGGTAGCACCACCGTTGGAGGTGTTTGGGTCAATTCGGATGTTCGGGACATGGTGATCACCAGAGCAATGGGAAGACACCTTAGAAGCTACCCTCATGCCAGGTTCCCGGATCATGAGGACTTACTAAGACATCCTCTACTCGACGATCACCTTTCGAGGCAAGGCAACAGTGAGGCGTACCCTAGGGGTGGTGTGTGTCATGTTCATTTGCATTTATCTTGTTCATGTCAAAGTGATCTATGCGTTTGTTTTTTTTTTTCATTCATTCTTGCATGCCATTATTAACAGTTAAAAAAGTGCGGAAAGATAAAATTCCTAAACTATTACAAAGGCGCGGGTCCACATCGCCAAAATTAAAGTCCAGGACCCGATTTGACAGAAAGTAAATAAAGTGCGAGAAATAAAATGTCCGAGTTTACAAGGCTTTGGGAGAAGTACATAAATATTATAAGAAATAAAATGAAGTGCGCGAGTTGGAATTAAAATTGGAAGCGAGGGCGTTGGGCCCTTTTTAATGGAATTAAATTAAATGATTAAATTAAAATAAAAAAAGAAGTTGTTTTTGAGGTTTTTTATATTTATGAATCTTTAATAAGAGAATTAAATGAAATTGAGAAATTAACCCTAATTCTAATTTTTTATATTTATTAAGAAAAACATGTTAAAATTAAACCTAAAATTACTCTAATTATTTACATGCAATTTGATTTATAAAAATAAATTATTAATTATTAGTGAAAAGAAAAGAAAAAGGATAAAAAATTGATACAAACCCTAATTCTACAAATTTTTGATTTATTAAGAAAAAGATACTAAAATAAAACCTAATTTTACAAAGCTAAATTAATTAATAATATTTACTTAAAAAAAATCAAAATAAAATATATTTTTAATTTTGTCTTTTCTGATTTTTTGTATTATTTTTATAGTTTATGAAAATAAATTGATTTAAAGATTTAAATAAAAATTAAGCAAAATAAATAAAATAGAAAAAATATGAAAAAGAATAAGAAAGCAAACCATGGGGGGTCTGTCCCCAATTTGGAGGTGTAATTGTAGCATTCAGGCCCAATGCTTTGAGGCCTTATTTGACTTTTCTTGCTAGCGTGTGGCACCTTTGACTTGTGCCTATGATGGTCTTTGAATCCTGGCCCTTGGTTGAATGCAGTGGGACGTGTGGCGCGTTTGATTGAGGAGCATATGGTAGACGCTTTGGACTGAAGCTGCACAAGAATACCATTAGAAGAAAAATATAAGGAAAGGGAGGGGGACCTGGGATCGAACCCAGGTCCTGGAGATTACCGAAGCACATGCTTGCCAACCGCGCTGCTTTGTTTCTTTGTATATTACATAACCAATAATCATTATAAAATAAAACAAACGTTAGTGCCTTTTTTCCGCGCGAAATTTGAATGAACCAACCAACGCCTTACATCTCATCTTCTTCTTCTTCGTTTGTGTTTTCCTAAAATAAAAAACAATTGGATTGCGGGGGTCTTGAACCCCCACTATATGATATATGCCAAAACAGCGAATAGCACATGGTAGCTCATAAATTGAGCGCGAGGTGTGTGTCCAAATCGTCCAAGCATGCTGAGTTGAATGGTCTGGGTCTCACGTTCTAATTTTTCCTTAACTAGGAAACCCCAATTCAAAGCTTTGAAAACCATAAAAGACAACAATGGCAACTTCGCGTATGGTGTATAAAAACTCAATCAAACTATGTGGTTAGCTTCAGAATCAATTAATTAGTGTGAATCCATAAAAAAAAATGCAATGAACATGCTTGAATATTAAAACACGATTATGCATAAAATTGAAAACAGTTTGACTTATAACTACCAATTCTTGATGTTTCAAGCTATGATTGTGATTCAGACTCCTTCCTTGAAACCTCAGCAAGCCAATGGAACAATTATTTTGGCTTGAATCGCCCTAGAACCTAGTTTTTAGTATTTGAGTTTTTCACAAAAAATGCAAAAGTGATGATGATGTTCTTGCGCAGCTGGGAGGTCCTTGGCATTAGGGTTGGCTTCATGCTTATGTATGGAATGATTAGGGTAAAAAATCGGAGCCAAGGGATCCATGAATTGATGAGAAAATATTTGATTTTCCATGCCATAATTTTCAAATCTTTTCATGCATATTTGCTACCAAATCATGTTCAATCACATGGATTCTTTCCCTATCTAGTAATGCACGAAAATATGAAGTTATCCTATGCACAAAAAGATTTGATTGACTTGCTTTGATATTTTCCACATATTTATTTTAATTAAATGAATTATTAATAATTAAAAATCCAAATAAATAAATAAAAATGATAAAAAACTTCCCTTTGGGACAAATGGTCGTGCACATGCCTTGGATGATGAATTGTGGAAGAAAAAGAGGCCCATTAGCAATTTTAGGACATTTGAATCAATGTTGACTTTTCAAAATATCCAAAAATTTCCCAACTTCCACAAGGCATATCTTACTCAATGTTTAAGCTTTGCTCATGTTCTTAGACATTTTGGAAAGGTCTTTGAGTCCTCTAACCAATTCCTTTGGTCCCATGTCATTTTTATTTACCAATCTCAAGTTATGGCCTTTGACTTAAAGTCCCTTTTTGTTGACTTTTGAAAATGACCTATAATGTTGAAATTGATAACTTTTTGTGAGAGCATTTCTTGGACTTGAAGTGTGAAGAGGAGTTGTAGGAAATGTATTCATCTTCAAAATGAACTTTGGAGGGAATTTTTCTGATAAACCATGTGGAATTTATTCCTTGGTCAAGTTACAGTTGACTTTTTCAACTGTCCAAATATGGAAACTTTTGCATCTTGAGACTTTTTGAGCCAAACTTTGAGAATCATGATCAAGCATTGATCAAATGATGTTTGTGGCTTCAAAATGAGATGTTGACCAAAAATTTGAACTTTTGACTGTCAAATGACCATTTTGCCCCTACAGTTGACTGTAGTGCAATTAGGGTTTTTGACTGTGCAATTTTGTGCTGTAGGTCTTGAAACTTGGTATGAGGATGCTTGACCATATTTGTAGGCATGTGGGACTTGATTGGACCCTTGAAAACTTCATTTACTTTTCCAGAACCAAAACCCTAATTCTTGACTGTTAGGAGGCCCTTGAACTGTGCAACTCTTGGGGAGATGTTGAAACTTTGACTTGGCAAATTTTGAAGAATATGGGAGGGCAAATTTTGGGGTACAACAGTTGCCCCTGTTCAATCTTCTTAGACCTGAGGATGCAGATTGGCTGACGTGCCTTTCGTAATCCGAAGGTGGAAGATGATTGAACACTAGAGTGCCCAGAAATTTGCGCTCACATAGTAGTGTGATATGGGGAATGGGCTTATAGATGCCATTTGGAGATTGATGAATAGGATGATGGGCTTATAGATGCCATGCTAAGAGATGATGGGAGGTGGATGGGCTTATAGATGCCATATGGATGTTGATCGCGTAAGAGATTCCTTAGCGAGAACTTGCGTACCTGCAAAAGAAAAGGATTACCTGACCCGTTACAGGAGCTGGTCTTCAGATTCTTTGTATAGATGTGTCCTGACTGGTTACAGGAGCTGGATCTGGAGCTTCAAAAGGTGATGAATGAACCAGGGATGGTTACTACCTCAACAGGAACGGTGAGAGAACCTTTAGGCGACTTCAACCTCAACAGTAATCATTGAGAGAATCTTGGGCGACTTCAACCTCAACATTAACGCTGAGAGAATCTGGGGACGATTACTACCTCCGCAGTAACGGGGAGAGAACCATAGGCGACTTCAACCTCAACAGTATCATTGAGAGAATCTTGGACGACTTCAACCTCAACAGTAATCATTGAGAGAATCTTGGGCGACTTCAACCTCAACAGTATCATTGAGAGAATCTTGGACGACTTCAACCTCAACAGTAATCATTGAGAGAATCTTGGGCGACTTCAACCTCAACAGTAATCATTGAGAGAATCTTGGGCGACTTCAACCTCAACAGTAATCATTGAGAGAATCTGGGGATGAGTATCAGAAGGTAGCCATATCCGGGTCACATCTGAACTATATCTAGAAGGAAATCTGGAAGAAGTATCAGAACGTCGCCATATCTGGTTCACATCTGAACTATATCTAGAAGGAAATCTGGAAGAAGTATCAGAACGTCGCCATATCTGGTTCACATCTGAACTATATCTAGAAGGAAATTTGGAAGAAGTATCAGAACGTCGCCATATCTGGTTCACATCTGAACTATATCTAGAAGGAAATCTGGAAGAAGTATCAGAACGTCGCCATATCTGGTTCACATCTGAACTATATCTAGAAGGAAATCTGGAAGAAGTATCAGAACGTCGCCATATCTGGTTCACATCTGAACTATATCTAGAAGGAAATCTGGAAGAAGTATCAGAACGTTGCCATATCTGGTTCACATCTGAACTATATCTAGAAGGAAATCTGGAAGAAGTATCAGAACGTCGCCATATCTGGTTCACATCTGAACTATATCTAGAAGGAAATCTGGAAGAAGTATCAGAACGTCGCCATATCTGGTTCACATCTGAACTATATCTAGAAGGAAATCTGGAAGAAGTATCAGAACATCGCCATATCTGGTTCACATCTGAACTATATCTAGAAGGAAATCTGGAAGAAGTATCAGAACGTCGTCATATCTGGTTCACATCTGAACTATATCTAGAAGGAAGTCTGGAAGAAGTATCAGAACGTCGCCATATCTGGTTCACATCTGAACTATATCTAGAAGGAGTCGCGATAGTTGATAGTAATCATCTTTGTATTGACCTTTCCTGAAAAAGTAAAGCATCAGTTGTATGCAAGATCATGATGCATGAACTGCATGATTTCAGGATGTCCTAAAAATTGATGAGATTCGTGTAGTATGATGCATATGCATGCTATAATGTATGAAGATGTAATGTTCATGAATGTATTTTTTTCGTCTTAGGAAAATAAATCCTTGACGGGTGCCGGGAAGTCACTCCTGGGCTGATGTTGGAAAGTAGATCTTTGCTTCCGCTGGGGATGATAGTTGCAAGCATACCGGTAGGAGAAGATAACTCTGTTGGGGAATGAACTTGGCGAATGGATTACTCTGCGGGGAGAAAAGTACTCTAGCGATCTTGCTGGGAAGCAATACTCTGTGGGGAGAGAGGTACTTTGCTGAAAATGTTGATGGTAACTTCGCTAGGGATACCATTGTTGTGTTGGAAGTGTTGATAAACTTCGCTGGGGATAAGAAGACTTTGCCGAGGACGATCTCTCCGTGGCTTTTGGCTGAGGATAACCCAGTTATATCCTGGTAAGGAAATAACTCTTTGAATAAAACCGGGAGACGCGTGTTCGCGCTCTGCGAGGGTAAGCTTCCAGAATCTACTGGGGATAAGCTTACCGCTTGGGGAGATGGATTCCAACTTTCTTGGGGAAACTGGATTGGACTCTCTTGGGGAAGTATTGAACTGTATTGGTTATGTTCTTCAACGGAACCTACCTTGATACCTTGGAGGACCGAACAATCAGATTGCTTAGACAACTCTTTATTGCCCCTATTTCTGAGGTGGAAGAGGAAGATACCTGTGGAGGTGATTGATGACTGCCAATTTGACCAATCTTCTTCTGGTAGGCAAGTGACGAGATGACAGGACATAGTCGTACGCTCTGATCCCTAAATTTTTCCTGGACCGCCCTTTCGGGTTTTCAGTCCACCGGGATACCCATTTTTGCCCAAGCCGCCTTTTCAGGTTTTCGACTTGCCGGGTGTACAGATTTTTCATTTCATCCCTTCATTTTGCCCGAACCCTTTTGGTTCGTCGGGAAGCCCTTGTTTTTGCCTAGGTATGTCAACCTAGCGGGTCTTTGATTACGCGTAGTATTTTCCTTCGACTATGTCCACGCTCTTAGGATGTAGGGAGTTGCCCCTGTTGGAAGTATTTTGCCACGCCACCAGAAGGTGTTTGATCAGGCAAGATTCGTTGTTGGAGTGCCCTAAGTGACTCCGGCGGAGACTTGCCCCAGGCTATTTGGCCTTTAAGAGATTCTCCGAATCTTGATTGGACTGCCCCAGATAATAGACCATGATCATATCATGCCCCTTGATTGGAAGTGCTTTTGTTCACTAGGTATTCATCGTGCGAATTTCCCTGCTGTTCAAACAAAAAGTCATATGCAAACAAAGTTATGTTAAAAATGCAAAGCTTATGTCTGTCTTGAAGATTTTGAAAATGCATTCTTTTTCATAAAACAAGTGAATGTTTGTAAAACGTGATGTCAACTCCGTATTTACCGTAAGCCTTAAGGAGTCAGGATACCTTTCGTTACAGTATGCTTTCGAACTAACCCATGCTTCAGCTAGGACTTTTAAGGGTTGTAGCGTGGCCTGGTTCATGGTTTAAGAAACAAAGATAAAGGCTCAAATTTTATTTGTACCCACCCGCTCTTCGTGATGTTCTCCAAACCTAAACTCAGTTAATCATACGTTAGACCTTGTTCGAGTCTTTGTCCTGATATTCCGGTGATGATTCGGATGTTGCTAACTTATTTTGAATAGGCAGTCATTTTTGTCGAGGGTTTGTAAGACCTCTTTCTTTTTTGATTTTATGATCCCTATTTTTTGCCTGAACTGTTTCCTTTTTGGATTACAGTCAGCGGGATGCCCCAGTTTTGTAAGTCTCCTTCATAGGTTTTGACTTAATGGTTTTTTTATTTTTGAGATAATGACTGCCTTTCTTTATTGATTGTTCGGAACCATCATTGTCTTTCGTTTTGTAAGGACCTTTTTGGTGCCATTCGTTATGAACTTGGATCAATTGAGAGACTAACCTGCCCCGGGTTATGATTAAGGGTTTTAATTTTTGAAAAGAAAAACTCCTACTTCTTTGGCTCAGAGGGGTTGACGAGGGATTATCTTCCTTATTACTCCAGTGTTTAGGAATTGAAACAATGTCTGTACTTCATCAGCGGGGTCTGTTCAAAGTATACTGCAAAGATAGCGGTATCATTTTCGTCATCCTCCCTCAAGAGGCTTAGAATTATTAATCGAGAGTTGATCATCACAGAAAAATGAAAAGAATTTTGAATATAATGAAAACAATTGTATTAATTCCCAAAACAGACATATGCAATGCATTGATAGAATAAAAGAGTTTGCTATGACATTAACTGTTTGTTATAAGCAAAGAAAAATACAACTCGGAAATTCAAATAAACAAAAGGTCTTCAATGATTGGGCAACGGAGCAGTGATTATGTTAGGAGTCTCAGGCACTTCAAACTGAATCTCTCCGGCGTCGATCATATCTTGAATCTTGTTCTTGAGAGGCCAGCAGTTGTCCGTAGTATGCCACGGGCTATCAGAATGATATGCGCACCTATCGTTGGGATGATAGTTAGGAGCAGAAGTGTTCGGATTCCAAAGAGGAGCCCTTAAGGTGATCAGCCCTGCCTTTAACATTTGTTGTAGTGCTTGATCCAGCGACATGTTGATCTTGGTGAATTGTCGTTTGGGTGCGACCTCCTTGCGCTGCTGCCCCTGTCCTTGTTGGGCAGGTCTAGGATTGGAGATCTGGGTTTCCCCTACCTCATGACGGCTCTTTTTACCGTGCACAGCATTGGACTCTTTCTTTCCATGATGAGGCTTTTTATCAGAAGGTGCAGCCTCTTGAATCTTCCCAGACCTGATGCCAGCTTCTATTCGCTCTCCAGTCAAGATAAGATATGTGAATCCAGCAGACGAATTCCCAATCAGGTGGTTGTAGAATGGACCAGACAGGGTCCCCAAGAACGTGTCCACAAGTTCACGGTCAGTCGGCGGTGGTTGTACCCTACCGGCCAGGTCTCTCCATTTCTGCGCATACTCTTTAAAACCTTCTCCCGATCCTAGCGACATACCCTAGAGTTGGGTACGCGTAGGAGCGAGGTCGGCATTGTACTGATACTGCTTGTAAAAAGCAGTAGCCAACTCCTCCCATTTACGAACCTTGGTTCCATCCAGCTGATAGAACCATTCGAGATGAGTCCCTGAAAGACTTTCCTGGAAGAAGTGGATCCACAAGTTCTTGTCCACAGTATACGGTTGAATCTTCCGCACATAAGACCTGAGATGCAGCCTGGGACAAGATGCCCCATCGTACTTAGCAAAAGAGGGTGCTTTGAATTTGTGTGGGATCACTACACCAGAAGTTAGACCCAAATTTCCGAAATCCAAACCAGGTACTTGTCGAATATCCATTGCATTCAGACGGTCTTCCAACTGCTTGTACTTGTCTTCAGCAGGAGGGTATTTTTAATCGTTGAAATCTGTCTCGTTGTCGGAGACCACTGGACTGGGAACCCTTTCCTCCTGATGACTGCCTTCCCCAACAGATGGAGTAGTCCTCTCAGTTTCATTCTGCAGTGTATTCCCAGATCTGCGTCTAGGGTTGAACAAAACAGTCCTCTTCTTCTTTTTCTTCTGAATCAGAGTCTTCAATTCCTTTTGACCCTGGGCTAGGCTTACAATCAACTCCTGGAACTGAGCATTCTAGGCTTGGAGGGCCTTGATAGATTGTTCGTTGGATGGTGCAGAAGACATGATGATGCTGAAATAAACAGCGGAGAAGGTAAGTGACCTGTAACAAGGGTACCTGTAATGCAATGATATGTATGATATGCATGTAATGTTTTCAAGGGCCTCGCGGGGTAAACAAGAAAATTGTTAGCATTTGAGTTTGTGACTTGATTGAGGGAACTGCATATTGTTGAGAGTCCTTCTTCAAGGGTCAAAGGTTCACCATATCAAGTGGGTCATAGCCCCTGACTTTAGTCATCATGTCTGGTTTTGATTTCCAAACAACCTTGGTTAGGGGAACCTTCTTCAAGAGTCAGAGCTCACCATATCAAGTGGGTCATAGCCTCTGACAACCTTGGCTAGAGGAAAATAAATCCTCTTTGCCCCTTGCTAGATGTTGGATTCATCATGACCTGCATCACAGACCCTTGAGATCCTTGAAAGGGGTTAGGATGTATGCAATGGTATGATGTTATGGTATGCATGGGGTAATGTAGGTAAACCCTGTTATGAGTCCCAATTAAGGACTGTAAACAAAACCTGCAAGAAACTCAGCAAACCCTGTTATGAGTCCCAATTAAGGACTATAATCAAAACCTGCAAGAAACTTAGGTGTCAGATAACAAGCATGCAAATAGTCAAGTACGAAAGCACACAAGTCACACAAGAGAAGCCCTTAGAGTTTAGGCCA
The DNA here is from genome assembly GCA_948472305.1 of Vicia faba. Lineage (NCBI taxonomy): Eukaryota > Viridiplantae > Streptophyta > Magnoliopsida > Fabales > Fabaceae > Vicia > Vicia faba. The sequence goes on from OX451735.1 coordinate 993,965,574, forward strand.
GCATGGGGTCTGGGTATTACCCTCTTGAAGTTGGTGGGCTCAACCTGTCCTATTAGAGTAACCGGGTTCTAAGGGTCCCAATATCACGGGATTGCTTTCATTGTTCATCGTTTCGATTTAGCCACTGAACTGGCGACCGAAATATTCCAGGAAAGCAACCCTCAATTGAGTGTAGTATCGAGTATCAACCAACCTCGGACTGCACCAAAGTCAGTTATCTCACTACCCTAAAGAGGCCAAGATAGTTCAATTAAGGTTCCTAAGGTCTGTTGATGCTTCACGACACCACGCGGAGGCCCTGTACTCTCCTTGACTGAACTCAAGGGTTACCGGTACACACCAAAGTGCCACATCAACGTAGCAGACTGTTTCAACCATGTCGGTATACCCCGCACAGTTCCCTCACAGCCTTGTTGCTACTTTCTAAGAAGGTATCCCCAGATCCGGGTTAGGATCTATAGAACTCCTAAGACAGTCCCACAATAATAAAGCAAGCAAGTCAATACAATTGAAAACACAGTTATGAACTAAGCCTAAGGTACACCTCACTTTAAGTTTAAGTCCCCAGCAGAGTCGCCAGTTCTGTGATCGGTGGATCTGGAACTGACTGTTTATCGCTGGTTCGCGAAATGTCGCGGAATCAAGAGTCGCCACCGTCTTTTATTTTCTCCAAATGGAAAGGACAAAAGCACAGAAAAATTCCTTAAAGAGATTGCTCTCGGTTCGGGAGGTAGATTATAGAAAGGGAAGGTGTTAGCACCCTTTCTATCCATGGTTATCCATGGGCTCTTAGATACTTGCTCACTTGTGTTTTCAAAAATGGTTTGTTTGCTTTTCAACTGTGGGTTTTAAAAAGTTTCTTTGAAAATTCCAGTTCGACTCTTGTATCGGTCCTCAAGAGTGTTTGAAAAGTTGCTTTCGAAAGCTTTTTGAAAATGTGTTGGTGTGAAAAGTATTTTTGAATTTTGTTTGAAATTTAGAGCAAGTATCTAGAGTCGTCTACCTACCCTAAGGAATTCGTCTGTGTAAATGTCCTTTAAAGTAGTGCCATCCCACCATTGAGAGGTAGGTAGCACCACCGTTGGAGGTGTTCGGGTCAATTCGGATGTTCGGGACATGGTGATCACCAGAGCAATGGGAAGACACCTTAGAAGCTACCCCCATGCCAGGTTCCCGGATCATGAGGACTTACTAAGACATCCTCTACTCGATGATCACCTTTCGAGGCAAGGAAACAGTGAGGCGTACCCTAGGGGTGGTGTGTGTCATGTTCATTTGCATTTATCTTGTTCATGTCAAAGTGATCTATGCGTTTGTTTTTATTTTTTCATTCATTCTTGCATGCCATTATTAACAGTTAAAAAAGTGCGGAAAGATAAAATTCCTAAACTATTACAAAGGCGCGGGTCCACATCGCCAAAATTAAAGTCCAGGACCCGATTTGACAGAAAGTAAATAAAGTGCGAGAAATAAAATGTCCGAGTATTCAAGGCTTTGGGAGAAGTACATAAATATTATAAGAAATAAAATGAAGTGCGTGAGTTGGAATTAAAATTGGAAGCGAGGGCGTTGGGCCCTTTTTAATGGAATTAAATTAAATGATTAAATTAAAATAAAAAAAGAAGTTGTTTTTGAGGTTTTTTATATTTATGAATCTTTAATAAGAGAATTAAATGAAATTGAGAAATTAACCCTAATTCTAATTTTTTATATTTATTAAGAAAAACATGTTAAAATTAAACCTAAAATTACTCTAATTATTTACATGCAATTTGATTTATAAAAATAAATTATTAATTATTAGTGAAAAGAAAAGAAAAAGGATAAAAAATTGATACAAACCCTAATTCTACAAATTTTTGATTTATTAAGAAAAAGATACTAAAATTAAACCTAATTTTACAAAGCTAAATTAATTAATAATATTTACTTAAAAAAAAATCAAAATAAAATATATTTTTAATTTTGTCTTTTCTGATTTTTTGTATTATTTTTATAGTTTATGAAAATAAATTGATTTAAAGATTTAAATAAAAATTAAGCAAAATAAATAAAATAGAAAAAATATGAAAAAGAATAAGAAAGCAAACCATGGGGGGTCTGTCCCCAATTTGGAGGTGTAATTGTAGCATTCAGGCCCAATGCTTTGAGGCCTTATTTGACTTTTCTTGCCAGCGTGTGGCACCTTTGACTTGTGCCTATGATGGTCTTTGAATCCTAGCCCTTGGTTGAATGCAGTGGGACGTGTGGCGCGTTTGATTGAGGAGCGTATGGTAGACGCTTTGGACTGAAGCTGCACAAGAATACCATTAGAAGAAAAATATAAGGAAAGGGAGGGGGACCTGGGATCGAACCCAGGTCCTGGAGATTACCGAAGCACATGCTTTCCAACCGCGCTGCTTTGTTTCTTTATATATTACATAACCAATAATCATTATAAAATAAAACAAATGTTAGTGCCTTTTTTCCGCGCGAAATTTGAATGAACCAACCAACGCCTTACATCTCATCTTCTTCTTCTTCGTTTGTGTTTTCCTAAAATAAAAAAACAATTGGATTGCGGGGGTCTTGAACCCCCACTATATGATATATGCCAAAACAGCGAATAGCACATGGTAGCTCATAAATTGAGCGCGAGGTGTGTGTCCAAATCGTCCAAGCACGCTGAGTTGAATGGTCTGGGTCTCACGTTCTAATTTTTCCTTAACTGGGAAACCCCAATTAAAAGCTTTGAAAACCCTAAAAGACAACAATGGCAACTTCGCGTATGGTGTATAAAAACTCAATCAAACTATGTGGTTAGCTTCAGAATCAATTAATTAGTGTGAATCCATAAAAAAATGCAGTGAACATGCTTGAATATTAAAACACGATTATGCATAAAATTGAAAACAGTTTGACTTATAACTACCAATTCTTGATGTTTCAAGCTATGATTGTGATTCAGACTCCTTCCTTGAAACCTCAGCAAGCAAATGGAACAATTATTTTGGCTTGACTCGCCCTAGAACCTAGTTTTCAGTATTTGAGTTTTTCACAAAAAATGCAAAAGTGATGATGATGTTCTTGCGCAGCTGGGAGGTCCTTGGCATTAGGGTTGGCTTCATGCTTATGTATGGAATGATTAGGGTAAAAAATCTGAGCCAAGGGATCCATGAATTGATGAGAAAATATTTGATTTTCCATGCCATAATTTTCAAATCTTTTCATGCATATTTGCTACCAAATCATGTTCAATCACATGGATTCTTTCCCTATCTAGTAATGCATGAAAATTTGAAGTTATCCTATGCACAAAAAGATTTGATTGACTTGCTTTGATATTTTCCACATATTTATTTTAATTAAATGAATTATTAATAATTAAAAATCCAAATAAATAAATAAAAATGATAAAAAACTTCCCTTTGGGCCAAATGGTCGTGCACATGCCTTGGATGATGAATTGTGGAAGAAAAAGAGGCCCATTAGCAATTTTAGAACATTTGAATCAATGTTGACTTTTCAAAATATCCAAATATTTCCCAACTTCCACAAGGCATATCTTGCTCAATTTTTAAGCTTTGCTCATGTTCTTGGACATTTTGGAAGGGTCTTTGAGTCCTCTAACCAATGCCTTTGGTCCCATGTCATTTTGATTTACCAATCTCAAGTTATGGCCTTTGACTTAAAGTCCCTTTTTGTTGACTTTTGAAAATGACCTATAATGTTGAAATTGATAACTTTTTGTGAGAGCATTTCTTGTACTTGAAGTGTGAAGAGGAGTTGTAGGAAATGTCTTCATCTTCAAAATGAGCTTTGGAGGGAATTTTTCTGATAAACCATGTGGAAGTTATGCCTTGGTCAAGTTACAGTTGACTTTTTCAACTGTCCAAATATGGAAACTTTTGCATCTTGAGACTTTTTGAGCCAAACTTTGAGAATCATGATCAAGCATTGATCAAATGATGTTTGTGGCTTCAAAATGAGATGTTGACCAAAAATTTGAAATTTTGACTGTCAAATGACCATTTTGCCCCTACAGTTGACTGTAGTGCAATTAGGGTTTTTGACTGTGCAATTTTGTGCTGTAGGTCTTGAAACTTGGTATGAGGATGCTTGACCATATTTGTAGGCATGTGGGACTTGATTGGACCCTTGAAAACTTCATTTACTTTGCCAGAACCAAAACCCTAATTCTTGACTGTTAGGAGGCCCTTGAACTGTGCAACTCTTGGGGAGATGTTGAAACTTTGACTTGGCAAATTTTGAAGAATATGGGAGGGCAAATTTTGGGGTACAACAAAATGGATCCATAAGGTCTTGTCTGCTGTATACGGTTGGATCTTTCGCACATAATATCTGAGATGTAGCTTAGGGCAGGAAGCCCCGTCATACTTCGCAAAAGAGGGTGCCTTGAACTTGTGTGGGATCACCACCCCAGAAGATAAACCCAGATCTCTAAAATCCAACCCAGGCACCTGTTGAATTTCCATAGCACTGAGAGGATCCTCTAACTGCTTGTACCTGTCTTCAGCGGGATGGTACTGCTCATCATTGAAATCCGTCTCGTTGTCAGAGACCACAGGACTAGGAACCCTTCCCCCCTGGGGACTGTCTTTGCCTACAGAGGAAGCAGCTTGGTCAGCCTCATCTTGCAGTGTATTGCCAAACCTCCATCCAGTGTTGAATAGTACAGTTCTCTTCTTCTTCTTCTTTACCAGCAGAGCCTTCAATTCATCTTGACCTTGTGCTAAACTCATGACCATCTCTTGAAATTGGGCGCTCTGGGCCTGGAGGGCCTTGATTGCTTGCTCATTGGATGATTCAGGATTCATGAGGATTGCTGAAATAAACAGCGAAGAAGATTAAGCAACCTGTAAAAAGGAGTACCTATTATGCACATGATGCATGATATGCTATTTATGCAATGCATTCAAGGGTTCGAAAGTTCAAATTCGTTGTAGACAAAAAGGAACACACGTTATATTAAGAAATAATCTGTTCGGTACATCAGGGCCTCATGGGAAAAACATTACAAAATAATTTAATCCCAAAAGACACTGCGCATCCTCTTTGGAGCTATGTAAGTATTGAGAGTTTTTTCCTCGTGCAGTAGGCGGGTGAGCTCCAAGACCTTCTTCTCACTGGCATGTAGACTGGATTCAAGAGAATTTCGTTCTTCTTTGAGCTGGATCCAGCTCTTCTGCATTTCTTCCCAGGATGTTGGCATGTCAGGATGTTGAATGGTGTATGGCACCTCTCCTTCCAAAACTGGCTCTTTGATCACAGGGAGAACATGAGGATATGGCATCACCAACTTCTGGGAGCGGGCTCGTACCCACTTGAGATAAGGCTCCAAGGGGATGGAGTTCTTGTGCCCCAGTGTCTTGCTATCTACCCTGTTAGGCATCCTCCAACCTCTGATAAATCTCTGGCGAAGTCCTTGTGCATCATTGTCGAAGTCAAAAACTAAGTCAGGGATCAACATGTCATGAGGGCCATCCCTCCGAGCATAACCAAACTGTCTCAAAGCCAGACACGGGTTGTAAGTAATACCTCCTCTGATTCCAAGTAAAGGAACATTAGGAAACTCCCCGCAACGATCAATGATAGTGACATTCTCTCTGGACCGAGGACACCAATGTATATCAGCATGTGTAAGAGTCATCAATCGTTGTGACCATCTCAAACCCCGCTCGTTCTTCAAAACTGATTGTGGAAGGTGCAAAATAAACCACCTTGCCAGGAGAGGAGTGCAGCACATAAGAACACCTCTTTTTCTCATGGTTCGAATGTAACATGAGTGAAGAATGACCCCAAGCAACGTAGGTATAGGATTCCTGGACATGAAGATCTTGACGACATTGATATCTATAAGCTGATCGGGATTCGGGAACAACACCAACCCATAAACAAGGAGAGCCACAACTTCTTCAAAGGCTTATAGGTCGAGGGAACTCCAACATTCTTGGGCCTTCTCAAACAGGAACTTTGCCAAGAATCCTTTGATACCACTTCTAACTTCCCAATGTCCCTTGATGTCAGATGGTTGTAGGCGTAATGCTTTAGCAACCTCTTCAAGTTTTGGTTCCCTTTCCATACCGTTGTAGGGTAGTTGACTAAGGATAGGTATCTTCAGAAGCTGGGAAAACTCTTCCAAGGTAGGCACCAATTGATAATCCGGGAAAGTAAAGCAGTGGTGCAAAGGGTCAAAGAACTGGAAGAGGACCTTAATCATATCTTCCTCAATGTTGGTGTTGACCAAGCTGATGAGTCTGCCATGTTTCTCACTGAAAGAAGAGCTCTCGGGAATCCTGGATGTAAGCTCCTTAAGCTGAGGAGGGATCTTTACAAGGTTGATCTGAATTGTCTTTCTGCGGATAGTTTCCATGTCCTACAAAACAAGAACAAAGATGAAGATTCGAACCCCTGAAATGGTTAGTGGATGCATATGATGTTGTATGATGTTATGATGCTATGATAAAAACACACCACAAATATCCATAAAAGCAAACATGATAAGGCACACAAGGCACACAAGACAGCCCTTAGAGTTTAGGCCAGCATGAAGTTTGGGGTACTACCCTCTTGAAGTTGGTGGGCTCAAACCTGTCCTATCAAAAGTAACCGGGTTCTAAGGAGCTCAATATCATTGGGTTGTTTTCTATGTTCATTGTTTTGATTTAGCCACTGAACCGACGATCAAAATATTCCAAGAAAACAACTATCAATGAGTGTAGTATCAAGTATCTACCAACTTCGGACTGCACCAAAGTCGGTCATCTCACTACCCCTAAAGAGGCCAGGATGGTCAAGTAAGGTTCCTAAGTTCAGTTGATGCTTCACGATACCACGCGGCGGCCCCGTACTCTCCTTGACTTGACTCAAGGGTTACCGGTACTCACCAAAGTGCCACATCAACGTAGCAACTGCTTCAACCATGTCGGTATACCCCGCACAGTTCCCTCACAGTTTGTTGCTACTTCTAAAAGGTATCCCCCAGATCCGGGTTAGGATCTATGAAACTCCCAAGGCAAGCCCACAATATTTAAAGAAAACAAAGCAAGCAATTGAAACCATAAGAGTGGTCTAATCCTAAGGTACACCTCAATTTTAAGTGTCCCCAGCAGAGTCGTCAGTTCTGTGATCGGTGGAAATAGAACTGACTGTTTAGAGCTGGATCGCGTATGTCGCGGTAAGCAAGAGTCACCACCATCTTTTATGTTCTCCAATATGGAAAGGACAAAAGCACAGCAAAATTCCTTATTGAGAATGTCTCTCGGTTCGGGAGGTAGATTTATAGAAAGGGAAGGTGTTAGCACCCTTTCTATCCATGGTTATCCATGGGCTCTTAGGTACTTGCTCTTATGTTTTCAAAAGATGTTTGCTTTTCCAATGTGAGTGGGTTTGAAAAAGTTTCGTTTGAAAAATTTCTAAGTAACTCTTGTATCTGTCCTCAAGAGTGTTTGAAAAATTTGTTTTGAAAACTTTTGAAAGTGTCAGTGTGAAAAGATTGTTTTGTTTGTTTTTTAGAGAGCAAGTACCCATGAGTTATCTACCTACCCTAAGGAATTAGACTGTGTAAGAGTCCTTAAGATAGTGCCATCCCACCATTGAGAGGTAGGTAGCACCACCGTTGGAGGTGTTCGGGTCAATTCGATCGAGGGACAGTGTGGTCACCGAAGCAATAGTAGGACACCTTAGAAGTAACCCTAATGTCCTAGATCCTTTTATCTGAGGCAACAATTTTGAGGCAACTGGATCTTAGACATAAGGGCGACCGCTAAAACACCCTATACTTGACGACCACGTTCGAGGCAACGAGTGAGGCGTACCCTAGAAGTGGCATGTGCATTGTGTGTTGTTTTCATGTTATGTTTATCTTTGATCATGCGATTGTGAGCTACGAGTTGTTTTTAATTATCATACATTCTTTCATGCAATTTAGCAGTTAGGAGTGCGGAAAATAAAATACGGAAAGGTAAAAGCTACGCTATTACAAGGCGCGGGTCTATACATCGCCAAAAAACAAAGACTCGTTTTTGATAAAGTGCGGAAAGTAAATAAAGCAATAAACCTAATTACTATTACATTCTTGGAACAGTTACATAATAATCAAATAAAATATAACGCGCGAAATAGAAATTAAACTGGACGTCCTTAGGGTTTTGACCCTTTTGAGCAATTATGAGTTTTTTGTCCTTTGCTTTTTAATTAAATTTAAACCTAATTATTTAATTAATTAAAGAAAGATGTTTTTTGTGTTTTTTGTATTTAATGAAAATAAATAAATTAAAAATCAAAAGAAAACCCTAGTTCTAAGTTTATTTTAATTATTAATAAAAATGTTAAATTTATCCTAATTTAAACTAATTAATTAATTTACATTTGTATGTACAAAAAATAATAATAATAATTAATAATGATGATAATAAGAAAATTATTAAAAATGTCAAAACCTAATTCTATATAATTTTTATTTATTGAGAAAAAGGTTAAAATTAAAACCTAAATTAAGCTAAGTTAATTATTAGTATTTATTTACAAAAAATAATAGTTAATGAATTTAATAAATAATAAAATATATTTACAATTTTGCTTTCTGATTTTATTAGGAAAAATTAATTTATTGTGAATTAATAATAATAATTATAACAATTAAAGGAATTTAAAAGAAAAGAAAATAAAATTACAAACCAAAGGGGGTAAGTTGGCCCATATGGAGTTTTTTGTAAGGAATTCTGGCCCAAGACATTCCAAGCCTGGTTGACTTTCCTGGTTTCCTGTACGTGCATTGACTGGAGAGTATCATGCTCCTCATCTCCTGGCCACTGGATGGATTTCATGGCCACTTGGCAAGCTTAGGCGTGAGGGTGTATGATGGAACTTTGGATGAGGCGCTGCACCTGAAAGCTTTAAGAAAAATATTAACAATTATATGGGGGACCTGGGAATCGAACCCAGGTCCTAGTACTCCTTGCCTTAGTGCCCTTGCCAACTGAACCATGGTGCACGTTTGTAATATGAATGGATAATAAATATTATATAAAAAAAACAAACGTTATGATAATAAAACAAAATAACGCGCGCTGTATTCAAACCCTCCAACCACGTTGAGCCACGCAATCACCTTCTTCGTTTCACCTGTAAAAATATCAAACAGATAGCTGGGGTTTTAAACCCCCACTAACTACAACGACAGAAAATAGTGATTAGAGTTAGGGATAACATAAATTGAGCGCGAGGGTTGGGTTGAATTCGTCTGGCCTTGACGAATTCAACCATTCTTGTCTCAAGGTCCAATTTTTCCTTATGTGCAAAGCCCTAAATTTCAAGCATCGAAACCCTAGATATCTCCAATGGTGGATTTCGATTCAGAACGCTATAACCAAATTGGTTTATACCAATAGCTTCAGAATGTCCCTATTAACATAAATCAACCAAGAAAATGGATTAAAAACGCATGAATTATGATATGTAATTTTGGAAATATATTCAAACCGTGGGACTTGTATTCTTTGATTCTGATGGTGTTGGGGCTTGTTCTTGATGGCAACAAGTTCCTGGCAATGTCAGCAACACGTTTGAATCTTTTTTAGGCTTTGAATTATGCTGCAAGTGAGATTTCAGTTTCACACTTTTCTTGACTTTTTTTTGAATTTTGGTTCTATGGTTTCAGCGGGTTTTTCACGTGTAGGGTTTTAGGTTAAGCTTCAGTACATATAGCACAATATAATTAGGGTAAATCTTGGCCCAACAATCCATGGCATTATGGTTTGAATGTGTGATTGCCAATCAAATCTTTTTCAATCTTTTTCTTTGATAAAACCTTGCCAATCATGGAGATTTTGAGGTCTTTGATGTGTACACGAATTGCCAGCTTGCCCTAGCTTTATTTGCATCACAAATGATTTAAAAATCATATCTTTTGAATTTTCCTACAATTAAAATCAATTAAATGAATTAATATTAATAAAAATTCAATTAATTAATTAAAAATGAGAAAATAAATCATCTTAAGCTCAATGGGTCGTGCATAAGCCTTGGGCAAAGATTCAAGAAAGAATTTGAGGCCCATTAGCAAAAATGAAGTGTTTTAGGCAAAGTTGACTTTTGAAAGTTCCCAAAAATTTCCCAACTTCTCCAATGCATATCTTGCTCAATTTTGAAGCTATGAACATGTTCTTGGACATTTTGGAAAGGTCTTGAAGTCCTCTAACCAATGCCTTTGGTCTCATGTAATTTTGATTCACCAATATCAAGTTATGGTCTTTGACTTAAAGTGCCTTTTTGTTGACTTTTGAAAATGACCTATAATGTAGAAATTGATAACTTTTTGTGAGAGCATTTCTTGGACTTGGAATGTGAAGATGAGTTGTAGGAAATGTCATCCCCTTCAAAATGAGCATTGGATGGGATTTTTCTGATGAACTATGAAAAAGTTATGCCTTAGTCAAGTTACAGTTGACTTTTCAGCTGTCCAAAAATAGAAACTTTTTGCATCTTGTTGATTTCTGAGCCATTCTTGAGGAATCATGATCAAGACTTGATCAAATGATGATTGTGGCTTCAAAATAGGATGTTGACCTAAATTTTTGACTTTTGACTGTCAAATGACCATTTTGCCCCTGCAGTTGACTGTGAAGCAATTAGGGCTTTTGACTGTGCAACTTGATGCTGTGAGTCTTGAAACTTGACATATGGATGTTTGACAATGTATATAGGCATATGGGACTTGATTGGACCCTTGGAAACCTCAACTTCCTTGTAAGAACCAAAACCCTAATTTTGACTGTGTTATGAGGGTGTTTGAACTGTGCAATCCTTAATCCATTTGAAGCTTGATCTTGCCCAATCTTGAAGAATATGGGAGAGAAAATTTTGGGGTACAACAGTTGCCCCTGTTCAATCTTCTTAGACCTGAGGATGTAGATTGGCTTGCGTGCCTTTCGTAATCCGAAGGTGGAAGATGATTGAACACTAGAGTTCGCAGAAATTTGCACTCACATAGTAGAATGTCAGCAGTGTGATGGCGGGAATGGGCTTACAGATGCCATTTGGAAAGATGATGGATAGGAGGATGATGGGCTTATAGATGCCATCTGGAGATGTGACAGGTTCTTGTCGGGAATGGGCTTATAGATGCCATGTGGAGACTGTTGGTATGTGGATGGGCTTATGGATGCCTTCTAGGTGTCGATCGCGTAAGAGATTCCTTAGCGAGAACTTGTGTACCTGAGAAAGAAAAATAATTACCTGGCCTGTTACAGGGATTGATCTTCAAACTCTTTATGCAGATATGCCCTGGCTGGATACAGGTATCGAATCTTCAAACTTTTCAGACGTGCCCTGGCTGGATACAGGAATCGAATCTGGAATTAGTCGTCAACAGATATGCCCTGGCTGGATACAGGAATCGAATCTTCAAACTCTTCAGACGTGCCCTGGCGGGATACAGGAATCAAATCTGGAATTAGTCGTCAATAGATATGCCCTGGCTGGATACAGGAATCAAATCTTCAAACTCTTCAGACGTGCCCTAGCTGGATACAGGAATCGAATCTGGAATTAGTCGTCAACAGATATGCCCTGGCTGGATACAGGAATCGAATCTTCAAACTCTTCAGACGTGCCCTGGCTGGATACAGGAATCGAATCTGGAATTAGTCATCAACAGATATGCCCTGGCTAGATACAGGAATCGAATCTTCAAACTCTTTAGACGTGCCCTGGCTGGATACAGGAATCGAATCTTGAATTAGCCGTCAACAGATATGCCCTGGCTGGATACAAGAATCGAATCTGGAATTAGTCGTCAACATATATGCCCTGGCTGGATACAGGAATCGAATCTTCAAACTCTTCAGACGTGCCCTGGCTGGATACAGGAATCGAATCTGGAATTAGTCGTCAACAGATATGCCCTGGCTGGATACAGGAATCGAATCTTCAAACTCTTCAGACGTGCCCTGGCTGGATACAAGAATCGAATCTGGAATTTCTTCATGCAGATATTCCCTGGCTAGATACATATGTCGAATCCACAAGTAATCGCTCACAGATATGCCCTGGCTAGACACAGGTGTCGAATCCGGAATTGCGACAGTTTATAGTAATCATCTTTGTATTGACCTTTTTCCTGAAAAGGCAAAACATTAGTTGTATGCAATGTCATGATGTATGAAATGCGTGATGTTCTCAAAATAAATGAGATTGTATGTTCGTGATGCGTATGTGCATGCTATAATTTATGAAGGTGTGAAATGTCTTATGAATGTATTTTCGTCTAGGAAAATAAATCCTTGACGGATGTCGGAAGTCAAATCCTGGGCTGAATTTGAATAGTAGAGTTCTTCGTCTCTACTGGGGATGATGGTTGCAAGAATAAACCGGTAGGAGAAGATGGCTCCGTTGGGGAATAAACTTTGTTGAAGAGATTACTCTGTGGGGAAATACTCTGTGGGGAATAGATACTTCGCTGAGGTTTTGATGATAACTCTGCTGGTGATAGGACGAACTTTGCCGAGGACGGTCCTTCCGTTGTAATTAGATGAGGATAACCCATTTATAAGCCCTGGTGGAGAATAACTTTGAATAAAGCCGGGGAGACGCATTCATGCTCTTCAGGGGATAAGCTTCCAGAATCTACTGGGGATAAGCTTTCTACTGGAGAGATTGATTCAACTTTCCTGGGGAGACTTTGGACTGCACTGGGGAATGGCTCCGCTGGATGTCTGGTATTCCGCCGGGGAACAATCTTAAATCCAGATTGCCGGGGATGCTTGTTAGGAATGTTTGTATACTCCGCTGGGGAATATTGAGATTTTCTAGGGATACTCAACTTCCTTAAGGCTGACAGTAGACTAACTCTGCTTGGGGAGAGTGTTGACTTGTTGGAGATATTGGGCCTTCTCTGCTCGGGGGAGAGTATAACTGCATCTTTTCTTACTCTGCGGGGCTTCTCTGTTGGTATGTGGATGGGCTTATGGATGCCATCTAGGTGTCGATCGCGTAAGAGATTCCTTAGCGAGAACTTGTGTACCTGAGAAAGAAAAATAATTACCTGGCCTGTTACAGGGATTGATCTTCAAACTCTTTATGCAGATATGCCCTGGCTGGATACAGGTATCGAATCTTCAAACTTTTCAGACGTGCCCTGGCTGGATACAGGAATCGAATCTGGAATTAGTCGTCAACAGATATGCCCTGGCTGGATACAGGAATCGAATCTTCAAACTCTTCAGATGTGCCCTGGCTGGATACAGGAATCAAATCTAGAATTACTCGTCAACAGATATGCCCTGGCTGGATACAGGAATCAAATCTTCAAACTCTTCAGACGTGCCCTAGCTGGATACAGGAATCGAATATGGATTTAGTCGTCAACAGATATGCCCTAGCTGGATACAGGAATCGAATCTTCAAACTCTTCAGACGTGCCCTGGCTGGATACAGGAATCGAATCTGGAATTAGTCATCAACAGATATTCCCTGGCTAGATACAGGAATCGAATCTTCAAACTCTTCAGACGTGCCCTGGCTGGATACAGGAATCGAATCTTGAATTAGCCGTCAACAGATATGCCCTGGCTGGATACAAGAATCGAATCTGGAATTAGTCGTCAACATATATGCCCTGGCTGGATACAGGAATCGAATCTTCAAACTCTTCAGACGTGCCCTGGCTGGATACAAGAATCGAATCTGGAATTAGTCGTCAACAGATATGCCCTGGCTGGATACAGGAATCGAATCTTCAAACTCTTCAGACGTGCCCTGGCTGGATACAAGAATCGAATCTGGAATTTCTTCATGCAGATATGCCCTGGCTAGATACATGTGTCGAATCCACAAGTAATCGCTCACAGATATGCCCTGGCTAGACACAGGTGTCGAATCCAGAATTGCGATAGTTGATAGTAATCATCTTTGTATTGACCTTTTTCCTGAAAAGGCAAAACATTAGTTGTATGCAATGTCATGATGTATGAAATGCGTGATGTTCTCAAAATAAATGAGATTGTATGTTCGTGATGCGTATGTGCATGCTATAATTTATGAAGGTGTGAAATGTCTTATGAATGTATTTTCGTCTAGGAAAATAAATCCTTGACGGATGTCGGAAGTCAAATCCTGGGCTGAATTTGAATAGTAGAGTTCTTCGTCTCTACTGGGGATGATGGTTGCAAGAATAAACCGGTAGGAGAAGATGGCTCCGTTGGGGAATAAACTTTGTTGAAGAGATTACTCTGCGGGGAAATACTCTGTGGGGAATAGATACTTCGCTGAGGTTTTGATGATAACTCTGCTGGTGATAGGACGAACTTTGCCAAGGACGGTCCTTCCGCTGTAATTAGATGAGGATAACCCAGTTATAAGCCCTGGTGGAGAATAACTTTGAATAAAGCCGGGGAGACGCGTTCATGCTCTGCAGGGGATAAGCTTCCAGAATCTACTGGGGATAAGCTTTCTACTGGAGAGATTGATTCAACTTTCCTGGGGAGACTTTGGACTGCACTGGGGAATGGCTCCGCTGGATGTCTGGTATTCCGCCGGGGAACAATCTTAAATCAAGATTGTCAGGGATGCTTGTTAGGAATGTTTGTATACTCCGCTGGGGAATATTGAGATTTTCTGGGGATACTCAACTTCCTTAAGGCTGACAGTAGACTAACTCTGCTTGGGGAGAGTGTTGACTTGTTGGAGATATCGGGCCTTCTCTGCTCGGGGGAGAGTATAACTGCATATTTTCTTACTCTGCGGGGCTTCTCTGTTGGTATGTGGATGGGCTTATGGATGCCATCTAGGTGTCGATCGCGTAAGAGATTCCTTAGCGAGAACTTGTGTACCTGAGAAAGAAAAATAATTACCTGGCCTGTTACAGGGATTGATCTTCAAACTCTTTATGCAGATATGCCCTGGCTGGATACAGGTATCGAATCTTCAAACTTTTCAGACGTGCCCTGGCTGGATACAGGAATCGAATATGGAATTAGTCGTCAACAGATATGCCCTGGCTGGATACAGGAATCGAATCTTCAAACTCTTCAGACGTGCCCTGGCTGGATACAGGAATCAAATCTGGAATTAGTCGTCAACAGATATGCCCTGGCTGGATACAGGAATCAAATCTTCAAACTCTTCAGACGTGCCCTAGCTGGATACAGGAATCGAATCTGGATTTAGTCGTCAACAGATATGCCCTGGCTGGATATAGGAATCGAATCTTCAAACTCTTCAGACGTGCCCTGGCTGGATACAGGAATCGAATCTGGAATTAGTCATCAACAGATATGCCCTGGCTAGATACAGGAATCGAATCTTCAAACTCTTCAGACGTGCCCTGGCTGGATACAGGAATCGAATTGTGAATTAGCCGTCAACATATATGCCCTGGCTGGATACAAGAATCGAATCTGGAATTAGTCGTCAACATATATGCCCTGGCTGGATACAGGAATCGAATCTTCAAACTCTTCAGACGTGCCCTGGCTGGATACAAGAATCGAATCTGGAATTAGTCGTCAACAGATATGCCCTGGCTGGATACAGGAATCGAATCTGGAATTAGTCATCAACAGATATGCCCTGGCTAGATACAGGAATCGAATCTTCAAACTCTTCAGACGTGCCCTGGCTGGATACAGGAATCGAATCTTGAATTAGCCGTCAACATATATGCCCTGGCTGGATACAAGAATCGAATCTGGAATTAGTCGTCAACATATATGCCCTGGCTGGATACAGGAATCGAATCTTCAAACTCTTCAGACGTGCCCTGGCTGGATACAAGAATCGAATCTGGAATTAGTCGTCAACAGATATGCCCTGGCTGGATACAGGAATCGAATCTTCAAACTCTTCAGACGTGCCCTGGCTGGATACAAGAATCGAATCTGGAATTTCTTCATGCAGATATGCCCTGGCTAGATACATGTGTCGAATCCACAAGTAATCGCTCACAGATATGCCCTGGCTAGACACAGGTGTCGAATCCAGAATTGGGACAGTTGATAGTAATCATCTTTGTATTGACCTTTTTCCTGAAAAGGCAAAACATTAGTTGTATGCAATGTCATGATGTATGAAATGCGTGATGTTCTCAAAATAAATGAGATTGTATGTTCGTGATGCGTATGTGCATGCTATAATTTATGAAGGTGTGAAATGTCTTATGAATGTATTTTCGTCTAGGAAAATAAATCCTTGACGGATGTCGGAAGTCAAATCCTGGGCTGAATTTGAATAGTAGAGTTCTTCGTCTCTACTGGGGATGATGGTTGCAAGAATAAACCGGTAGGAGAAGATGGCTCTGTTGGGGAATAAACTTTGTTGAAGAGATTACTCTGCGGGGAAATACTCTGTGGGGAATAGATACTTCGCTGAGGTTTTGATGATAACTCTGCTGGTGATAGGACGAACTTTGCCGAGGACGGTCCTTCCGTTGTAATTAGATGAGGATAACCCAGTTATAAGCCCTGGTGGAGAATAACTTTGAATAAAGCCGGGGAGACGCGTTCATGCTCTGTAGGGGATAAGCTTCCAGAATCTACTGGGGATAAGCTTTCTACTGGAGAGATTGATTCAACTTTCCTGGGGAGACTTTGGGCTGAACTGGGGAATGGCTCCGCTGGATGTCTGGTATTCCGCCGGGGAACAATCTTAAATCAAGATTACCGGGGATGCTTGTTAGGAATGTTTGTATACTCCGCTGGGGAATATTGAGATTTTCTGGGGATACTCAACTTCCTTAAGGCTGACAGTAGACTAACTCTGCTTGGGGAGAGTGTTGACTTGCTGGAGATATTGGGCCTTCTCTGCTCGGGGGAGAGTATAACTACATCTTTTCTTACTCTGCGGGGAGTGAAGGTATCCTGGTTTCATTCTTCAGCCGAACTTACCTTGGTACCTTGGTGGACAGAGCAACTAGATTGCTTAGACAACTCATTATTGCCCCTGTTTCTGATGTCACCTGTAATTAACCCTTTGTTTCGTATGCAAATATTTATGAGTTAGCAATTAATGTCAAATGCATATATAAAAAATGAACATTGGACGTTCTTCGCACGACAAAACAGAAAAAGGAAAAACAGTTGGCAATTTGTCTGAAAAGTGAATTTGTATTGATTTTTGAATTTTCCTGAAAATAGGTATTTATGTACAAGAGGCTGACGTCCTAGTAAGAGAACGCCGCCGAATAGAGTTTATACAATTTGTACAAAGAAAACAAAACAGCTATGTGAAAATATCCCACTGGGTTCCCACTCTGATATCGCCTTTATGTCTTCAAGCGTCTCATCACTTGGCTGCTTAGTTAAAGATGAAGTTGATTGATCGATGCCGTCTGAACCTGATGGTTGATACCGGATTCTGGATGCAAGGTGATCCAATGAGACATAGTATTACGCTTCATCCCTAACTTTTTCCTGGACCGTCCTTTCGGGTTTTCAGTCCACCGGGATACCCATTTTTGCCCAAGCCTCCTTTTCAGGTTTTCGACTTGCCGGGTGTACAGATTTTTTCATTTCATCCCTTATTTTTGCCCGAACCCTTTTGGTTCGCCGGGAAGCCCTTACTTTTGCCTAGGTATGTCAACCTAGCGGGTCTTTAATTTATGCGTAGTATCTTTTTACTATGTCTGCATTGGCGGGGTGATGAAGATCGTCACCATCCATGGTGGTTAGAATCATAGCTCCTCCCGAGAAGATATGTTTAACCACAAATGGCCCTTCGTATGTGGGGGTCCATTTTCCCCTGGGATCACTTTGAGGAAGAATGATGCGCTTGATTACCAGGTCCCCAACTTGATACTCTTGTGGTCTGACTTTCTTGTTAAATGCCATGATCATCCGTTTTTGATACGTTTGACCATGACAAATAGAAGTGAGTCTCTTTTCGTCAATTAGGTTTAATTGATCAAGTCGAGTCTGGATCCAGTCATCTTTGCTCAAGCCTGCATCCTTCATTATCCGGAGAGAAGGTATCTGGACTTCAATCGGCAAGACTGCCTCCATGCCATAGACCAAGGAAAAGGGAGTTGCCCCGGTTGACGTTCTTGCTGAGGTACGGTACCCATGAAGAGCAAACCGTAACATCTCGTGCCAATCTTTATAGGTCACTGTCATCTTCTGCACAATCTTTTTAATATTCTTATTAGCTTCTTCTACAGCTCCATTCATCTTCGGCCGATAAGGAGAAGAGTTATGGTGCTGTATCTTAAATTGCTCGCAGAGCTCAGTGATCATCTTGTTGTTGAGATTGGTACCGTTATCCGTAATGATCCTTTCCGGGACACCGTAGCGACAGATCAGGTTATGCCGAATGAACCGTGCCACGACATTCTTGGTTACGGTAGAGTAGGAAGCTGCTTCAACCCACTTTGTAAAGTAATTGATCGCCACCAGGATGAAGCGATGCCCGTTGGATGCCGTAGGTTTGATCTCGCCGATCATATCAATGCCCCACATTGCAAAAGGCCAAGGTGCAGTCAACACATTCAGAGGGACTGGAGGAACGTGCACCTTATCAGCATAGATCTGGCATTTGTGACACGTCCGAGAATGTTGGTAACAATCAGCTTCTATTGTGGACCAGAAATATCCTGCCTGAAGGATTTTCTTTGCCATAGTGTGTCCACTGGGATGCATTCCGAAGGTACCTTCATGTAGTTCTGCCATGATCTTTTCTGCTTCAGTTTTATCCACACAGCGCAGTAAAGTTGAATCATGGTTTCGCTTGTACAGAATGTCGTTGCTGAGGAAGAATTTTGCTACGAACCTTCTCAGAAACTTCTTGTCATTGACAGATGCACCCTCGGGGTATTCTTGAGCTTCCAAGTACCTCTTCACTTCATGATACCAAGGTTTTTCAGTTACCACCTCAGCCTCAAGATCACAGCAATATGCAGGTTCATCCAGTTTCCAGATAATGATCCGGGGAGCCTCGTTGTCCCATTTGACTTTGAACATAGAAAACATCGTAGCCAGCGCGTCCGCCAACTGATTCTCCTCTCTTGGGAAGTGTTCAAAAGTTATCTCCGTGAAATGGGGGATCAACGTCAACACACACTCTTTGTAAGGAATGAGATTTGGGTGTTTCGTATCCGACTCGCCTTTGATATGATTAATCACGAGAGCGGAATCTCCGAAGACACTCAGAAACTTGATCCTTAAGTTAATTGCAGCTTGAAGACCCATGATACATGCCTCATACTCCGCCATGTTGTTGGTGCAGTTGAAGCATAGCCGGGCGGTAAGTGGAGTATGAGTGCCTCTTAGGGATATGATCACAGCTCCAATACCGTTACCCAAAGCGTTGGAGGCTCCGTCAAAGTGCATACACCATCGGGATCCTTCCTCAGGTCCTTCATCCGGTCCAGGTACTTCATAATCAGTCACTACCATGATGTTCTCATCAGGAAATTCAAAGTTCATTGGCTGGTAGTCGTCCACTGCCCGGTGTGCCAAATGGTCTGCCAATACACTTCCTTTGATTGCTTTCTGAGTCGTGTACTGGATGTCATATTCCGTCAAGATCATCTGCAATCTTGCTATTCTTCCGGACAAGGCGGGCTTTTCGAATATGTACTTTATTGGATCCATTTTTGAAATCAACAGAGTAGTGTGAGTCAGCATATACTGTCTCAGCCGGCGAGCAGCCCATACCAAAGCGCAGCAAGTTTGCTCGAGCAGTGAGTATTGGGTCTCACAGTCGGTAACCTTTTTACTAAGGTAATAAATGGCATGCTCTTTTCGGCCAGACTCGTCATGCTGCCCCAGCACACACCCCATTGAGTTGTCAAGTACCGTCCAGTATAATATTAGGGGTCTCCCTTCAACCGGTGGCATAAGAACGGGTGGTTCTTGGAGATACTCTTTGATTCTGTCGAAAGCGGCCTGACATTCATCATTCCAACGTACTACTTGATCTTTCTTCAGTAGCTTGAAGATTGGTTCACAGGTAGCAGTTAGATGCGAGATGAATCGGTCAATGTAGTTCAGTCGTCCTAGGAAGCCTCTGACTTCTTTCTCTGTTTTGGGAACTGGCATCTCTTGTATGGCTTTCACCTTGGCAGGGTCCACTTGAATACCCTTGTCGCTCACGACGAAGCCTAGCAACTTCCCAGATCTTACCCCGAAGGTGCACTTGTTCGGGTTCAACCTCAGCTTGTACAACTTCAACCGGTCAAACAGCTTCTGTAAATGGTCAACGTGTTCCTCCTCAGTTTGAGACCTTGCAATCATATCATCGACGTATACTTCAATTTCATGGTGGATCATGTCATCAAATAAAGAAACCATGGCACGTTGGTAGGTTGCCCCTGCATTTTTCAACCCAAAAGGCATGACCTTGTAGCAGAAGGTGCCCCACTGAGTAACAAAGGTAGTCTTTTCCATATCTTCAGGAGCCATATTGATTTGATTATAACCTGAGAACCCATCCATGAAGGAGAACACCTTGTGCTGAGCAGTATTATCAACCAGAACGTCAATGTGAGGCAGAGGGAAGTCATCCTTAGGGCTCGCCCTGTTTAAATCTCTGTAGTCAACACACATTCTGACCTTACCATCTTTCTTCGGCACTGGAACCACGTTGGCGACCCACTGAGGGTAAGAAGTCACTGCTAGAAACCCGACATAAAATTGTTTCATAACCTCGGCTTTGATTTTCTCGGACATCTCTGGACGCATACGGCGGACCTTTTGTTTAACCGGAGGGCAGTCTTCCTTGGTAGGCAGGTGATGAACCACAATGTCAGTGTCCAACCCGGGCATGTCTTTGTAGGACCAGGCAAAGATTTCCACATAATCACGCAACATCTGAATCAGCCGTTGTTTCACGCTGAGCTCTAGATTGGCACCAATCTTGACTTTCTTTCTGTCTGCCTCAGTACCCAGATTTACCGTTTCCACTGGCTCTTCATGTGGCTAAATGGCCCTTTCTTCCTGGAGTAACAGTCTTGCAAGCTCACCAGGCACTTCACAATCATCTTCACCTTCGTCTTCGGCTAAGTTGATCGGATTTTCGAAGTCATAACTGGCAGTAGCAGAGTCGTTACCAGTGAGATCCAGAGTGGATGTGGACCTGTATATGTGAGTGTGTGTAAAATAGCTGTTTTGCAATATATAAAGAAAGAAATGGAGCGCAAGATTTGAAATGCGAAAAATGTCCAATGTTTTTATTCATGATATATGGAAATGACAAGTAATAAGCCCTCACAAATGAAGCCACGGTGCCCCGGTTAAGACACCGGGCCATAAAGTTTCAAATTATTGTTCGTTACAAATTTAAAAACAAAGGAGTTCATTACTGAGTAACAAAAGTAACAGGTATGAAATCTTTGGAAGTCCAATTGTTCAGCCCACCGTCAGTCGTTGGGTAGATCCAACTGTCGAATTCAGATTCCTCCTCATTGTCTTCAATAGCGTTCACTCCCGGGTTGGTGATGAATACGGGAGGTATTCCAATCCTTGCTTTACGTACAGCCCTCTGAGCCTATGCAGTGAAACCCAGCCCAAACTTGTCAGTCTTCGGAGTAAAATCAGGAAGTCGGCCCCAGTTTGCACACTCACCCTTTTCCACCACAGCCCGGGCATCCTTCAAGGAAGCCATCTTCAAAGGAGAGTCTTCTTCGGTCACAGTCTCTGCTGACGCCAATGTTGGAGGCACCTCTTCAAAGTGTTGAAAGGGGGTCTCAATGAACTCCCCGTCCATCTCTATATACCGGAATGAGTTAAGATGGCTAACCATGTATTCTTCCTCCCCCTGAACTGTAACAATCTTCCCTCTGACTGGGTACTTAAGCTTTTGATGTATAGTGGAGGTCACAGCTCCAGCTTTGTAGATCCAAGGACGACCCAGCAAAAAAGAATAGGATGGACGAATGTCCATCACATAGAATGTCGAATCAAAGACTTGAGAACCAACCCGGATTGGAATGTCCACTTCACCATGTATAATCCTCTTCGACCCGTCAAAGGCCCGGACAATAATGTTACTAGGCTTCAACTCCAAACCCTCACAATCCAACCTGTCTAAGGCCTTCTTGGGCAATACGTTCAGTGAAGAACCGGTGTCTACCAACACATGGGCAAGAGTAGTGCCCCTGCATTCAATGGAGACATGCAGGGCATCGTTGTGGTTCTTTCCCTTGGCGGTCAGATTAGCGTCAGAGAAACCCAGACCATTATCAGCGGTTAAGTTGGCCACACCATCAGTAAATTGATCAGCAGACGTTTCTTGTGGCACATGGGCAGTCTTCAGGAAGGAAATCAGGGCGTTGGCATGGGCCTCTGAACACAACAACAGTGATAGCATAGAGATCTTAGAGGGGGTGTGCCCCAGCTGTTCAACGACGTTGAAATCACTCTTCTTGATAATCTTAAGGATTTCTTCCATCTCTTGCAGGGAAGCTTCAACATTAACAGTCTTCGATGCCTCTATCTGGGCAGGCACATCAGCAATCCCTTTGCCCCGAGTGTCAGATGACTCGGCAGCAGGGGTAGAAACTTGATCAGGAGGGGAAACAGGCGCACTGGCAGGTGTGATAACAAGAGGTCTCTGAATAGCTGGAGGTGCAATATCAGGCGAGAAGAGCCTGCCACTGCGAGTAACTTTAGCAGGACCGGTGATGTTACTGATGCCGGTACTAGTATTGAACTCTTGTTTTACTCCAAGCACATAAACATCTTCCCCATAATGCCACGGGACAGCCATGTCAGATTTATAGGGGAGGGGCCCCGGAACAGTAATGATGATAGGTGCAGCAGACATGATTTTGACAGGCTTCCTCGGGGGAGCCTTGGTAGGATTGTAGAAAATGGTGACAACGGACACTTCTTCAGTAGGAATAACAGGAACAACAATCTTTTTGAACAAGATCTCTTTGCTATCCATCAGGTTTTGGACGCCTGACTTCAGCAACAGATAACCAGCAGGTGAAACAGCACATAGAAGGCAAACTTTGCTACAACCCGGAAATAAACTGGCTAGCAATAGGTTCCTCTTGACGGTCAACAATGGAGTAACAATCTCATCCACAAAGACTACATATAGGTCTTCCTCAACAGCATTCACTCCATGCTGGGGCATAGGAGCAGTCACAACGTTGGGCCTTTCGGGCGCCTCAAACTGTATTTCCTTAGCATCGATAAGGTCCTAAACCTTATTCCTCAGGGCCCAACAATCATCAGTAGAATGCCCCGGGCTATCAGAGTGATAAGCACAATGGGCGTTGGGATTGTACTTCGGAGAGGTTGTGTTTACCACCTTCGGAGCTTCTCTGACAGTTACCAAGTTGGTTGATAGCAGTTGCGGCAAGATCTGAGACAAGGTCATACTAAGCCGAGTGTATTCTCTTTTGGGTCTCTCACCCCTTGGTTGGTTAGGTTGCCGAGGAGCAGCAGTAGGCTTTGAAATCACCACCGCATTGACAGCTTGGCGGTGTTCCGGTTTATTTTGTCTTCTGGGACCATACACAGCACTAGCTTCCTTCTTAAAAGGCTTCTTTTCAGAACTGGAGGATGCACCTTTCTGTATCTTCCCCGATTTCATACCAGCTTCTATCCTCTCACCAGTCAGGATGAGGTCTGTAAACCCTGCAGAAGAATTACCAATCAGGTGGTTGAAGAACGGCCCAGACAGGGTCCCCAAGAACATGTCCACGAGTTCACGGTCAGTCAACGGTGGCTGCACCCTGCCAGCCAGGTCCCTCCACTTTTGTGCGTACTCTTTAAAACCTTCTCCCGGTCCTAGCGACATACCCTGGAGCTGGGTACGTCTAGGAGCGAGGTCGGCATTGTACTGATACTGCTTATAAAAAGCAGTGGCCAAGTCCTCCCAGTTTCGAATATTGGCTCCATCCAGCTGATAGAACCACTCGAGTTGAGCCCCTGAAAGGCTATCCTGGAAGAAATGGATCCATAAGTTCTTGTCTGCAGTATACGGTTGGATCTTCCGCACATAAGATCTGAGATGTAGCTTAGTGAAGGAAGCCCCGTCATACTTCGCAAAAGAGGGTGCCTTGAACTTGTGTGGGATCACCACCCCAGAAGATAAACCCAGATCTCCAAAATCCAACCCAGGAACCTGTTGAATTTCCATAGCACTAAGACGATCCTCTAACTGCTTATACCTGTCTTCAGCGGGAGGGTACTGCTCATCATTGAAATCCGTCTCGTTGTCAGAGACCACAGGACTAGGAACCCTTCCCTCCTGGGGACTGTCTTTGCCTACAGAGGAAGCAGCTTGGTCAGCCTCATCTTGTAGTGTATTGCCAAACCTCCGTCCAGTGTTGAATAGTACAGTTCTCTTCTTCTTCTTCTTTACCAGCAGAGCCTTCAATTCCTCTTGACCTTGTGCTAAACTCATGACCAGCTCTTGAAACTGGGCGCTCTGGGCCTGGAGGGCCTTGATTGCTTGCTCATTGGATGATTCAGGATTCATGAGGATTGCTGAAATAAACAGCGAAGAAGATTAAGCAACCTGTAAAAAGGAGTACCTGTTATGCACATGATGCATGATATGCTATTTATGCAATGCATTCAAGGGTTCGAAAGTTAAAATTCGTTGTAGACAAAAAGGAACACACGTTATATTAAGAAATAATCTGTTCGGTACATCAGGGCCTCATGGGCAAAACATTACAAAATAATTTAATCCCAAAAGACACTGCACATCCTCTTTGGAGCTATGTAAGTATTGAGAGTTTTTTCCTCGTGCAGTAGGCGGGTGAGCTCCAAGACCTTCTTCTCACTGGCATGTAGACTGGATTCAAGAGAATTCCGTTCTTCTTTGAGCTGGATCCAGCTCTTCTGCATTTCTTCCCAGGATGTTGGCATGTCAGGATGTTGAATGGTGTATGGAACCTCTCCTTCCAAAACTGGCTCTTTGATCACAGGGAGAACATGAGGATATGGCATCACCAATTTATGGGATCGGGCTCGTACCCACTTGAGATAAGGCTCCAAGGGGATGAAGTTCTTGTGCCCCAGTGTCTTGCTATCTACCCTGTTGGGCATCCTCCAAGCTCTGATAAATCTCTGGCGAAGTCCTTGTGCATCATTGTCGAAGTCAAAAACTAAGTCAGGGATCAACATGTCATGAGGGCCATCCCTCCGAGCATAACCAAACTGTCTCAAAGCCAGACACGGGTTGTAAGTAATACCTCCTCTGATTCCAAGTAAAGGAACATTAGGAAACTCCTCGCAACGATCAATGATAGTGACATTCTCTCTGGACCGAGGACACCAATGTATATCAGCATGTGTAAGAGTCATCAATCGTTATGACCATCTCAAACCCCGCTCGTTCTTCAAAACTGATTGTGGAAGGTGCAAAATAAACCACCTTGCCAGGAGAGGAGTGCAGCACATGAGAACACCTCTTTTTCTCATGGTTCGAATGTAACATGAGTGAAGAATGTCCCCAAGCAACGTAGGTATAGGATTCCTGGACATGAAGATCTTGACGGCATTGATATCTATAAGCTGGTCGGGATTCAGGAACAACACCAACCCATAGACAAGGAGAGCCACAACTTCTTCAAAGGCTTGTAGGTCGAGGGAACTCCAACATTCTTGGGCCTTCTCAAACAGGAACTTTGTCAAGAATCCTTTGATACCACTTCTAACTTCCCAATGTCCCTTGATGTCAGATGGTTGTAGGCGTAATGCTTTAGCAACCTCTTCAAGTTTTGGTTCCCTTTCCGTACCGTTGTAGGGTAGTTGACTAAGGATAGGTATCTTCAGAAGCTGGGAAAACTCTTCCAAGGTAGGCACCAATTGATAATCCGGGAAAGTAAAGCAGTGGTGCAAAGGGTCAAAGAACTGGAAGAGGACCTTAATCATATCTTCCTCAATGTTGGTGTTGACCAAGCTGATGAGTCTGCCATGTTTCTCACTGAAAGAAGAGCTCTCGGGAATCCTGGATGTAAGCTCCTTAAGCTGAGGAGGGATCTTTACAAGTTTGATCTGAATTGTCTTTCTGCGGATAGTTTCCATGTCCTACAAAACAAGAACAAAGATGAAGATTCGAACCCCTGAAATGGTTAGTGGATGCATATGATGCTGTATGATGTTATGATGCGATGATAAAAACACACCACAAATATCCACAAAAGCAAACATGACAAGGCACACAAGGCACACAAGACAGCCCTTAGAGTTTAGGCCAGCATGAAGTTTGGGGTACTACCCTCTTGAAGTTGGTGGGCTCAAACCTGTCCTATCAAAAGTAACCGGGTTCTAAGGAGCTCAATATCATTGGGTTTTTTTCTATGTTCATTGTTTTGATTTAGCCACTGAATCGGCGATCAAAATATTCCAAGAAAACAACCATCAATGAGTGTAGTATCGAGTATCTACCAACTTCGGACTGCACCAAAGTCGGTCATCTCACTACCCCTAAAGAGGCCAGGATGGTCAAGTAAGGTTCCTAAGTTCAGTTGATGCTTCACGATACCACGCGGCGGCCCCGTACTCTCCTTGACTTGACTCAAGGGTTACCGGTACTCACCAAAGTGCCACATCAACGTAGCAACTGCTTCAACCATGTCGGTATACCCCGCACAGTTCCCTCACAGTTTGTTGCTACTTCTAAAAGGTATCCCCCAGATCCGGGTTAGGATCTATGAAACTCCCAAGGCAAGCCCACAATATTTAAAGAAACACAAAGCAAGCAATTGAAACCATAAGAGTGGTCTAATCCTAAGGTACACCTCACTTTTAAGTGTCCCCAGCAGAGTCGTCAGTTCTGTGATCGGTGGAAATAGAACTGACTGTTTAGAGCTGGATCGCGTATGTCGCGGTAAGCAAGAGTCGCCACCGTCTTTTATGTTCTCCAATATGGAAAGGACAAAAGCACAGCAAAATTCCTTATTGAGAATGTCTCTCGGTTCGGGAGGTAGATTTATAGAAAGGGAAGGTGTTAGCACCCTTTCTATCCATGGTTATCCATGGGCTCTTAGGTACTTGCTCTTATGTTTTCAAAAGATGTTTGCTTTTCAAATGTGAGTGGGTTTGAAAAAGTTTCGTTTGAAAAATTTCTAAGTAACTCTTGTATCTGTCCTCAAGAGTGTTTGAAAAATTTGTTTTGAAAACTTTTGAAAGTGTCAGTGTGAAAAGATTGTTTTGTTTGTTTTTTAGAGAGCAAGTACCCATGAGTCATCTACCTACCCTAAGGAATTAGGCTGTGTAAGAGTCCTTAAGATAGTGCCATCCCACCATTGAGAGGTAGGTAGCACCACCGTTGGAGGTGTTCGGGTAAATTCGATCGAGGGACAGTGTGGTCACCGAAGCAATAGTAGGACACCTTAGAAGTAACCCTAATGTCCTAGATCCTTTTATCCGAGGCAACCATTTCGAGGCAACTGGATCTTAGACATAAGGGCGACCGCTAAAACACCCTATACTTGACGACCACGTTCGAGGCAACGAGTGAGGCGTACCCTAGAAGTGGCATGTGCATTGTGTGTTGTTTTCATGTTATGTTTATCTTTGATCATGCGATTGTGAGCTACGAGTTGTTTTTAAATATCATACATTCTTTCATGCAATTTAGCAGTTAGGAGTGCGTAAAATAAAATACGGAAAGGTAAAAGCTATGCTATTACAAGGCGCGGGTCTATACATCGCCAAAAAACAAAGACCCGTTTTTGATAAAGTGCGGAAAGTAAAGAAAGCAATAAACCTAATTACTATTACATTCTTGGAACAGTTACATAATAATCAAATAAAATATAACGCGCGAAATAGAAATTAAACTGGACGTCCTTAGGGTTTTGACCCTTTTGAGCAATTATGAGTTTTTTGTCCTTTGCTTTTTAATTAAATTTAAACCTAATTATTTAATTAATTAAAGAAAGATGTTTTTTGTGTTTTTTGTATTTAATGAAAATAAATAAATTAAAAATCAAAAGAAAACCCTAGTTCTAAGTTTATTTTAATTATTAATAAAAATGTTAAATTTATCCTAATTTAAACTAATTAATTAATTTACATTTGTATGTACAAAAAATAATAATAATAATTAATAATGATGATAATAATAAAATGATTAAAAATGTCAAAACCTAATTCTAAATAATTTTTATTTATTGAGAAAAAGGTTAAAATTAAAACCTAAATTAAGCTAAGTTAATTATTAGTATTTATTTACAAAAAATAATAGTTAATGAATTTAATAAATAATAAAATATATTTACAATTTTGCTTTCTGATTTTATTAGGAAAATTTGTTTTATTGTGAATTAATAATAATAATTATAACAATTAAAGGAATTTAAAAGAAAAGAAAATAAAATTACAAACCAAAGGGGGTAAGTTGGCCCATATGGAGGTTTTTGTGAGGAATTCTGGCCCAAGACATTCCAAGCCTGGTTGACTTTCCTGGTTGCTTGTACGTGCATTGACTGGAGAGTATCATGCTCCTCATCTCCTGGCCACTGGATGGATTTCATGGCCACTTGGCAAGCTTAGGCGTGAGGGTGTATGATGGAACTTTGGATGAGGCGCTGCACCAGAAAGCTTTAAGAAAAATATTAACAATTATATGGGGGACCTGGGAATCGAACCCAGGTCCCAGTACTCCTTGCCTTAGTGCCCTTGCCAACTGAACCATGGTGCACGTTTGTAATATGAATGGATAATAAATATTATATAAAAAAAACAAACGTTATGATAATAAAACAAAATAACGCGCGCTGTATTCAAACCCTCCAACCACGTTGAGCCACGCAATCACCTTGTTCGTTTCACCTGTAAAAATATCAAACAGATAGCGGGTGTTTTAAACCCCCACTAACTACAACGACAGAAAATATCGATTAGAGTTAGGGATAACATAAATTGAGCGCGAGGGTTGGGTTGAATTCGTCTGGCCTTGACGAATTCAACCATTCTTGTCTCAAGGTCCAATTTTTCCTTATGTGCAAAGCCCTAAATTTCAAGCTTCAAAACCCTAGATATCTCCAATGGTGGATTTCGATTCAGAACGCTATAACCAAATTGGTTTATACCAATAGCTTCAGAATGTCCCTATTAACATAAATACACCAAGAAAATGGATTAAAAACGCATGAATTATGATATGTAATTTTTGAAATATATTCAAACTGTGGGACTTGTATTCTTTGATTCTGATGGTGTTTGGGGTTGTTCTTGATGGCAACAAGTTCCTCGCAATGTCAGCAACACGTTTGAATCTTTTTTAGGCTTTGAATTATGCTGCAAGTGAGATTTCAGTTTCACACTTTTCATGAATTTTTTTTGAATTTTGGTTCTATGGTTTCAGCGGCTTTTTCACGTGTAGGGTTTTAGGTTAAGCTTCAGTACATATAGCACAATAGAATTAGGGTAAATCTTGGCCCAACAATCCATGGCATTATGGTTTGAATGTGTGATTGCCAATCAAATCTTTTTCAATCTTTTTCTTTGATAAAACCTTGCCAATCATGGAGATTTTGAGGTCTTTGATGTGTACACGAATTGCCAGCTTGCCCTAGCTTTATTTGCATCACAAATGATTTAAAAATCATATCTTTTGAATTTTCCTACAATTAAAATCAATTAAATTAATTAATATTAACAAAAATTCAATTAATTAATTAAAAATGAGAAAATAAATCATCTTAAGCTCAATGGGTCGTGCATAAGCCTTGGGCAAATATTCAAGAAAGAATTTGAGGCCCATTAGCAAAAATGAAGTGTTTTAGGCAAAGTTGACTTTTGAAAGTTCCCAAAAATTTCCCAACTTCTCCAATGCATATCTTGCTCAATTTTGAAGCTATGAACATGTTCTTGGACATTTTGGAAAGGTCTTGAAGTCCTCTAACCAATGCCTTTGGTCTCATGTCATTTTGATTCACCAATATCAAGTTATGGTCTTTGACTTAAAGTGCCTTTTTGTTGACTTTTGAAAATGACCTATAATGTAGAAATTGATAACTTTTTGTGAGAGCATTTCTTGGACTTGGAATGTGAAGATGAGTTGTAGGAAATGTCATCCCCTTCAAAATGAGCATTGGATGGGATTTTTATGATGAACCATGAAAAAGTTATGCCTTAGTCAAGTTACAGTTGACTTTTCAGCTGTCCAAAAATATAAACTTTTTGCATCTTGTTGATTTCTGAGCCATTCTTGAGGAATCATGATCAAGACTTGATCAAATGATGATTGTGGCTTCAAAATAGGATGTTGACCTAAATTTTTGACTTTTGACTGTCAAATGACCATTTTGCCCCTGCAGTTGACTGTGAAGCAATTAGGGCTTTTGACTGTGCAACTTGATGCTGTGAGTCTTGAAACTTGACATATGGATGTTTGACAATGTATATAGGCATATGGGACTTGATTGGACCCTTGGAAACCTCAACTTCCTTGTAAGAACCAAAACCCTAATTTTGACTTTGTTAGGAGGGTGTTTGAACTGTGCAATCCTTAATCCATTTGTAGCATGATCTTGCCCAATCTTGAAGAATATGGGAGGGAAAATTTTGGGGTACAACAGTTGCCCCTGTTCAATCTTCTTAGACCTGAGGATGTAGATTGGCTTGCGTGCCTTTCGTAATCCGAAGGTGGAAGATGATTGAACACTAGAGTGGCCAGAAATTAGCACTCACATAGTAGAATGTCAGCAGTGTGATGGCGGGAATGGGCTTACAGATGCCATTTTGAAAGATGATGGATAGGAGGATGATGGGCTTATAGATGCCATCTGGAGATGTGACAGGTTCTTGTCGGGAATGGGCTTATAGATGCCATGTGGAGACTGTTGGTATGTGGATGGGCTTATGGATGCCATCTAGGTGTCGATCGCGTAAGAGATTCCTTAGCGAGAACTTGCGTACCTGAGAAAGAAAAATAGTTACATGGCCTGTTATAGGGATTGATCTTCAAACTCTTTATGCAGATATGCCCTGGCTGGATACAGGTATCGAATCTTCAAACTTTTCAGACGTGCCCTGGCTGGATACAGGAATCGAATCTGGAATTAATCATCAACAGATATGCCCTGGCTAGATACAGGAATCGAATCTTCAAACTCTTCAAACGTGCCCTGGCTGGATACAGGAATCGAATCTGGAATTAGTCGTCAACAGATATGCCCTGGCTGGATACAGGAATCAAATCTTCAAACTCTTCAGACGTGCCCTGGCTGGATACAGGAATCGAATCTGGAATTAGTCGTCAACAGATATGCCCTGGCTGGATACAGGAATCGAATCTTCAAACTCTTCAGACGTGCCCTGGCTGGATACAGGAATCGAATCTGGAATTAGTCGTCAACAGATATGCCCTGGCTGGATACAGGAATCGAATCTTCAAACTCTTCAGACGTGCCCTGGCTGGATACAGGAATCGAATCTGGAATTAGTCGTCAACAGATATGCCCTGGCTAGATACAGGAATCGAATCTTCAAAATCTTCAGACGTGCCCTGGCTGGATACAGGAATCGAATCTGGAATTAGCCGTCAACAGATATGCCCTGGCTCGATACAAGAATCGAATCTGGAATTAGTCGTCAACAGATATGCCCTAGCTGGATACAGGAATCGAATCTTCAAACTCATCAGACGTGCCCTGGTTGGATACAGGAATCGAATCTGGAATTAGTCGTCAACAGATATGCCATGGCTGGATACAGGAATCGAATCTTCGAACTCTTCAGACGTGCCCTGGCTGGATACAAGAATCGAATCTGGAATTTCTTCATGCAGATATGCCCTGGCTAGATACAGGTGTCGAATCCACAAGTAATCGCTCACAAATATGCCCTGGCTAGACACAGGTGTCGAATCCAGAATTGCGACAGTTGATAGTAATCATCTTTGTATTGACCTTTTTCCTGAAAAGGCAAAACATTAGTTGTATGCAATGTCATGATGTATGAAATGCGTGATGTTCTCAAAATAAATGAGATTGTATGTTCGTAATGCGTATGTGCATGCTATAATGTATGAAGGTGTGAAATGTCTTATGAACGTATTTTCGTCTAGAAAAATAAATCCTTGACGGATGTCGGAAGTCAAATCCTGGGCTGAATTTGAATAGTAGAGTTCTTCGTCTCTGCTGGGGATGATGGTTGCAAGAATAAACCGGTCCTTCCGTTGTAATTAGATGAGGATAACCCAGTTATAAGCCCTGGTGAAGAATAACTTTGAATAAAGCCGGGGTGACGCGTTCGTGCTCTGCAGTTCATAAGCTTCCAGAATCTACTGGGGATAAGCTTTCTACTGGAGAGATTGATTCAACTTTCCTGGGGAGACTTTGGACTGCACTGGGGAATGGCTCCGCTGGATGTCTGGTATTCCGCCGGGGAACAATCTTAAATCAAGATTGCCGGGGATGCTTGTTAGGAATGTCTGTATACTCCGCTGGGGAATATTGAGATTTTCTAGGGATACTCAACTTCCTTAAGGCTGACAGTAGACTAACTCTGCTTGGGGAGAGTGTTGACTTGCTGGAGATACTGGGTCTTCTCTGCTCGGGGGAGAGTATAGCTGCATCTTTTCTTACTCTGCGGGGAGTGAAGGTATCCTGGTTTTATTCTTCAGCCGAACTTACCTTGGTACCTTGGTGGACAGAGCAACTAGATTGCTTAGACAACTCACTATTGCCCATGTTTCTGATGTCACCTGTATTTAACTCTTTGTTTCGTATGCAAATATTTATGAGTTAGCAATTAATGTCAAATGCATATATCAAAAATGAACATTGGACGTTCTTCACACGACAAAACAGAAAAAGGAAAAACAGTTGGCAATTTGTCTGAAAAGTGAATTTGTATTGATTTTTGAATTTGCCTGAAAATAGGCATTTATGTATAAGAGGCTGACGTCCTAGTAAGAGAACACCGCCGAACAAAGTTTATACAATTTGTACAAAGAAAACAAAACAGCTATGTGAAAATATCCCACTGGGTTCCCACTCTGCTATCGCCTTTATGTCTTCAAGCGTCTCATCACTTGGCTGCTTAGTTGAAGATGAAGTTGATTGATCGATGCCGTCTGAACCTGATGGTTGATACCGGATTCTGGATGCAAGGTGATCCAATGAGACATAGTATTACGCTTCATCCCTAACTTTTTCCTGGACCGCCCTTTCGGGTTTTCAGTCCACCGGGATACCCATTTTTGCCCAAGCCTCCTTTTCAGGTTTTCGACTTGCCGGGTGTACAGATTTTTTCATTTCATCCCTTATTTTTGCCCGAACCCTTTTGGTTCGCCGGGAAGCCCTTACTTTTGCCTAGGTGTGTCAACCTAGCGGGTCTTTAATTTTGCGTAGTATCTTTTTACTATGTCTGCATTGGCGGGGTGAGGAAGATCGTCACCATCCATGGTGGTTAGAATCATAGCTCCTCCCGAGAAGATATGTTTAACCACAAATGGCCCTTCGTATGTGGGGGTCCATTTGCCCCTGGGATCACTTTGAGGAAGAATGATGCGCTTGATTACCAGGTCCCCAACTTGATACTCTTGTGGTCTGACTTTCTTGTTAAATGCCCTGATCATCCGTTTTTGATACGTTTGACCATGACAAATAGCAGTGAGTCTCTTTTCGTCAATTAGGTTTAATTGATCAAGTCCAGTCTGGATCCAGTCATCTTCGCTCAAGCCTGCATCCTTCATTATCCGAAGATAAGGTATCTGGACTTCAATCGGCAAGACTGCCTCCATGCTATAGACCAAGGAAAAGGGAGTTGCCCCGGTTGACGTTCTTGCTGAGGTACGGTACCCATGAAGAGCAAACAGTAACATCTCGTGCCAATCTTTATAGGTCACTGTCATCTTCTGCACAATCTTTTTGATATTCTTATTAGCTGCTTCTACAACCCCATTCATCTTAGGTCGATAAGGAGAAGAGTTGTGGTGCTGTATCTTAAATTGCCCGCAGAGCTCAGTGATCATCTTGTTGTTGAGATTGGTACCGTTATCCGTAATGATTCTTTCCGGGACACCGTAGTGACATATCAGGTTATGCCGAATGAAACGTGACACGACGTTCTTGGTTACGATAGCGTAGGAAGCTGCTTCAACCCACTTTGTAAAGTAATCAATCGCCACCAGGATGAAGCGATGCCCGTTGGATGCCGTAGGTTTGATCTCGCCGATCATATCAATGCCCCACACTGCAAAAGGCCAAGGTGCAGTCAAGACATTCAGAGGGACTGGAGGAACGTGCACCTTATCAGCATAGATCTGGAATTTGTGACATGTCCGTGAATGTTGGTAACAATCAGCTTCCATTGTGGACCAGAAATATCCTGCCTGAAGGATTTTCTTTGCCA
This sequence comes from Vicia faba, assembly GCA_948472305.1. Lineage (NCBI taxonomy): Eukaryota > Viridiplantae > Streptophyta > Magnoliopsida > Fabales > Fabaceae > Vicia > Vicia faba. Next base: position 993,999,842 of record OX451735.1, read on the forward strand.
TAGTGTGTCCACTGGGATGCGTTCCGAAGGTACCTTCATGTAGTTCTGCCATGATCTTTTCTGCTTCAGTTTTATCCACACAGCGCAGTAAAGTTGAATCATGTTTTCGCTTGTACAGAATGCCGTTGCTGAGGAAGAATTTTGCTGCGAACCTTCTCAGAAGCTTCTTGTCATTGACAGATGCACCCTCAGGGTATTCTTGAGCTTCCAAGTACCTCTTCACTTCATGATACCAAGGTTTTTCAGTTACCACCTCAGCCTCAAGATCACAGCAATATGCAGGTTCATCCAGTTTCCAGATAATGATCCGGGGAGCCTCGTTGTCCCATTTGACTTTGAACATAGAAGACATCGTAGCCAGTGCGTCCGCCAACTAATTCTCCTCTCTTGGGAAGTGTTTAAAAGTCATCTCCGTGAAATGGGGGATCAACGTCAAAACACACTCTTTGTAAGGAATGAGATTTGGGTGTTTCGTATCCCACTTGCCTTTGATCTGATTGATCACGAGAGCGGAATCTCCGAAGACACTCAGAAACTTGATCCTTAAGTCAATTTTAGCTTGAAGACCCATGATACACGCCTCATACTCCGCCATGTTGTTGGTGCAGTTGAAGCATAGTCGTGCGGTAAGTGGAGTATGAGTGCCTCTTGGGGATATGATCACAGCTCCAATATTGTTACCCAAAGCGTTGGAGGCTCCGTCAAAGTGCATAGACCATCGGGATCCTTCCTCAGGTCCTTCATCCGGTCCAGGTACTTCACAATCAGTCACTACCATGATGTTCTCATCAGGAAATTCAAAGTTCATTGACTGGTAGTCGTCCACTGCCGGGTGTGCCAAATGGTCTGCCAATACACTTCCTTTGATTGCTTTCCGAGTCGTGTACTGGATGTCATATTCCGTCAAGATCATCTGCCATCTTGCTATTTTTCCGGACAAGGCGGGCTTTTCGAATATGTACTTTATTGGATCCATTTTTGAAATCAACAGAGTAGTGTGAGTCAGCATATACTGTCTCAGCCGGCGAACAGCCCATACCAAAGCACAACAAGTTTTCTCGAGCAGTGAGTATCGGGTCTCACAGTCGGTAAACTTTTTGCTAAGGTAATAAATGGCATGCTCTTTTCGGCCAGACTCGTCATGCTGCCCCAGCACACACCCCATTGAGTTGTCAAGTACCTTCAAGTATAAGATTAGAGGTCTCCCTTCAACCGGTGGCATAAGAATGGGTGGTTCTTGGAGATACTCTTTGATTCTGTCGAAAGCGGCCTGACATTCATCATTCCAACGTACTACTTGATCTTTCTTCAGTAGCTTGAAGATTGGTTCACAGGTAGCAGTTAGATGCGAGATGAATCGGGCAATGTAGTTCAGTTGTCCTAGGAAGCCTCTGACTTCTTTCTCTGTTTTGGGAACTGGCATCTCTTGTATGGCTTTCACCTTGGCAGGGTCCACTTGAATACCCTTTTCGCTCACGACGAAGCCTAGCAACTTCCCAGATCTTACCCCGAAGGTGCACTTGTTCGGGTTCAACCTCAGCTTGTACAACTTCAACCGGTCAAACAGCTTCTGTAAATGGTCAAGGTGTTCCTCCTCAGTTTGAGACCTTGCAATCATATCATCGACGTATACTTCAATTTCATGGTGGACCATGTCATGAAATAAAGCAACCATGGCACGTTGGTAGGTTGCCCCTGCATTTTTCAACCCAAAAGGCATGACCTTGTAGCAGAAGGTGCCCCACTGAGTAACAAAGGTAGTCTTTTCCATATCTTCAGGAGCCATCTTGATTTGATTATAACCTGAGAACCCATCCATGAAGGAGAACACCTTGTGCTGAGCAGTATTATCAACCAGAACGTCAATGTGAGGCAGAGGGAAGTCATCCTTAGGGCTCGCCCTGTTCAAATCTCTGTAGTCAACACACATTCTGACCTTACCATCTTTCTTCGGCACTGGAACCACGTTGGCGACCCACTGAGGGTAAGAAGTCACTGCTAGAAACCCGGCATCAAATTGTTTCATAACCTCGGCTTTGATTTTCTCGGACATCTCTGGATGCATACAGCGGACCTTTTGTTTAACCGGAGGGCAGTCTTCCTTGGTAGGCAGGTGATGAACCACAATGTCAGTGTCCAACCCGGGCATGTCTTCGTAGGACCAGGCAAAGATTTCCACATAATCATGCAACATCTGAATCAGCCGTTGTTTCACTCTGAGCTCTAGATTGGCACCAATCTTGACTCCCTTTCTGTCTGCCTCAGTACCCAGATTTACCGTTTCCACTGGCTCTTCATGTGGCTGAATGGCCCTTTCTTCCTGGAGTAACAGTCTTGCAAGCTCACCAGGCACTTCGCAATCATCTTCACCTTCGTCTTCGGCTAAGTTGATTGGATTTTCGAAGTCATAACTGGCAGTAGCAGAGTCGTTACCAGTGAGATCCAGAGTGGATGTGGACCTGTATATGTGAGTGTGTGTAAAATAGCTGTTTTGCAATATATAAAGAAAGAAAGGGAGCGCAAGATTTGAAATGCGAAAAACGTCCAATGTTTTTATTCATGATATATGGAAATGACAAGTAATAAGCCCTCACAAATGAAGCCACGGTGCCCCGGGTAAGACACCGGGCCATAAAGTTTCAAATTATTGTTCGTTACAAATTTAAAAACAAAAGAGTTCATTACTGAGTAACAAAAGTAACAGGTATGAAATCTTTGGCAGTCCAATTGTTCAGCCCACCTTCGGTTGTTGGGTAGATGCAACTGTCGAATTCAGATTCCTCCGCATTGTCTTCAATAGCGTTCACTCCCGGGTTGCTGATGAATACGGGACGTATTCCAATCCTTGCTTTACGTACAGCCCTCTGAGCCTCTGCAGTGAAACCCAGCCCAAACTTGTCAGTCTTCGGAGTAAAATCAGGAAGTCGGCCCCAGTTTGCACACTCACCCTTTTCCACCACAGCCCGGGCATCCTTCAAGGAAGCCATCTTCAAAGGAGAGTCTTCTTCGGTCATAGTCTCTGCTGACGCCAATGTTGGAGGCACCTCTTCAAAGTGTTGAAAGGGGGTCTCAATGAACTCCCCGTCCATCTCTATATACCGAAATGAGTTAAGATGGCTAACCATGTATTCTTCATCTCCCCGAACTGTAACAATCTTCCCTCTGACCGGGTACTTAAGCTTTTGATATAGAGTGGAGGTCACAGCTCCAGCTTTGTGGATCCAAGGACGACCCAGCAAAAAAGAATAGGATGGACGAATGTCCATCACATAGAATGTCGAATCAAAGACTTGAGAACCACCCCGGATTGGAATGTCCACTTCACCATGTACCATCCTCTTCGACCCGTCAAAGGCCCGGACAATAATGTTACTAGGCTTCAACTCCAAGCCCTCACAATCCAACCTGTCTAAGGCCTTCTTGGGCAATAAGTTCAGTGAAGAACCGGTGTCTACCAACACATGGGCAAGAGTAGTGCCCCTGCATTCAATGGAGACATGCAGGGCATCGTTGTGGTTCTTTCCCTTGGCGGTCAGATCAGCATCAGAGAAACCCAGACCATTATCAGCGGTTAAGTTGGCCACACCATCAGTAAATTTACCAGTAGACGTTTCTTGTGGCACATGTGCAGTCTTCAGGAAGGAAATCAGGGCCTTGGCATGGGCCTCTGAACAAAATAACAGTGATAGCATAGAGATCTTAGAGGGGGTGTGCCCCAGCTGTTCAACGATGTTGAAATCACTCTTCTTGATAATCTTAAGGATTTCTTCCATCTCTTGCTGGGAAGCTTGAACATTAACAGTCTTCGGTGCCTCTATCTGGGCAGGCACATCAGCAATCCCTTTGCCCCGAGTGTCAGATGACTCGGCAGCAGGGGTAGAAACTTGATCAGGAGGGGAAACAGGCGCACTGGCAGGTGTGATAACAAGAGGTCTCTGAATAGCTGGAGGTGCAATATCAAGCGAGAAGAGCCTGCCACTGCGAGTAACTTTAGCAGGACCGGTGATGCTACTGATGTCAGTACTAGTATTGGACTCTTGTTTTACTCCGAGCACATAAACATCTGCCCCATAGTGCCACGGAACAGCCTTGTCAGATTTATAGGGGAGGGGCCCCGGAACAGTAATGATGATAGGTGCAGCAGACATGATTTTGACAGGCTTCCTCGGGGGAGCCTTGGTAGGATTGTTGAAAATGGTGACAACGAACACTTCTTCAGTAGGAATAACAGGAACAACAATCTTTTTGAACAAGATCTCTTTGCTATCCATCAGGTTTTGGACGCCTGACTTCAGCAACGGACAACCAGCAGGTGAAACAGCACATAGAAGGCAACCTTTGCTACAACCCGGAAATAAACCGGCTAGCAACAGGTTCCTCTTGACGGTCAACAATGGAGTAACAATCTCATCCATAGAGACTACATATAGGTCTTCCTCAACAGCATTCACTCCATGCTGGGGCATAGGAGCAGTCACAACGTTGGGCCTTTCGGGCGCCTCAAACTGTATTTCCTTAGCATCGATAAGGTCCTGAACCTTATTCCTCAGGGCCCAACAATCATCAGTAGAATGCACCGGGCTATCAGAGTGATAAGCATAGCGGGCGTTGGGTTTGTACTTCGGAGAGGTTGTGTTTACCACCTTCAGAGCTTCTCTGACAGTTACCAAGTTGGTTGATAGCAGTTGCGGCAAGATCTGAGACAAGGTCATACTAAGCCGAGTGTATTCTCTTTTGGGTCTCTCACCCCTTGGTTAGTTAGGTTGCCGAGGAGCGGCAACATGCTTTGAAATCACCACCGCGTTGACAGCTTGGCGGCGTTCTGGTTTATTTTGTCTTCTGGGACCATACACAACACTAGCTTCCTTCTTAAAAGGCTTTTTTTCAGAACTGGAGGATGCACCTTTCTGTATCTTCCCCGATTTCATACCAGCTTCTATCCTCTCACCAGTCAGGATGAGGTCTGTAAACCCTGCAGAAGAATTACCAATCAGGTGGTTGAAGAACGGCCCAGACAGGGTCCCCAAGAACATGTCCACGAGTTCACGGTCAGTCAACGGTGGCTGCACCCTGCCAGCCAGGTCCCTCCACTTTTGAGCAATTTTTTCATTATGATGCAAGATGATTCATAGGAAACTTCCAACATGAAAGTTGTAGATCTCCATGAAATCTACAACTTTTTCTTCACACAACTTCTCCTAAGAGTGCTTGGATCTCAAGTTATAAATTTGTGAATACATGTTCATGAACTAAAAAATACTTAGTGAAATTTTGCCCTAGTTAGGCAGATTTTTGACCTAACTTCATGACACTTTTTCATATAGTTCCAAGGGGAATCTTCAAAAGCAATTCAAATATGAGTTGTAGAGAACATTTCAAGCTTTCCAAAATGTCCAAGAACTCCTTGAGATCATTCTTTAGTAGGGAGAATCGAAGAGATGAAGTTGGTGTTTTGTCACTTGGATTACAAGCCATTTTGTGAAGAACACTTGGTCCAATCCTCAAGCATGTTGTACAAATCTCACTTTGCAGGCCTCTAGCTTGACTTTCACTCCATAATTAAGTATTTTCACAACTGTTGGAAGCTTTATTCCAAGCATTCAATGCATTGTACAAATATAATTCCATTTTCGGAAGAAAGGCAACATTGCCATTTTAGAAAAGCAAGCTTTATGCAAAGTCAGCTTGCATTGAGCCTTGCATTTGTTCTTTCTGCACAAACACACTCTACACAATCAGAACAAGTATGTTTAAAGGTTTGATCCACCCTACAAGCCTTGTACCTTACATTGAAAATATGCTTGTCAACTTTGCTTCAAAAAGAAGTAACCAAGCCATAACATGTGAGTTTCAAATTCTGAGTTGTGACAAGCCTCAAAATCTCTTTCTTATAAGTATACACAGTATTTGAAAGTTGACACACGCATACTAGTGCCCTGAAACTACCTCAAATACTCAAAAACCATAAACCTGTTCAAGAACACCATTAACACACAGTTCTAAACCAAAACTCAGGATCTTCATTTCCACTCGTGCGTTTTGAAAACTAATCACTCAGACACTTTCTATACATCATACCAAAGCAATCCATACCCTTGTTTCCTCACTGTAACTCCTCCGTCACTATCCACCATTTTCAAATATCAAGCTTGCAGATTGACTTGAGTAGCGATATTCAGAGACTTTCAAGGGAAAGTAAGAGTTGGAATACACTCAAGGAGGTCCAGGCAAGCTAATAGATCCACAGGACATCTCAAAAGTTTATCAAACTCCATTCACGACTCCAGCTACAAGAGGTAAAAACTCAAACTTCTATCTCTTCATACAAGCATCATTTGATCCTGATTTGTGAAAACAAAATGTATATATCTTTCCTCTAAACTGATCATGTTCATAGTTCCCATTTATATTGACTGTGTATAGAGAATTTTGGATTTGAAATTTCTGAGAAAATTATGTTTCAATTTAGGTCAAGCAAAATTAGATTTTATCTTTGACTTTTACCTTATATAAGTTATATGGTTGAAATCGTGGGAAGAAACACCACAACTTTCATGTTTGAACATTCCATTTTTGTGGAGAGATGAGGAAGATACAGGTGGTTCGGCTAGGCGCGAGGTTGAAGATGAAGTTGCCTTCAGAAAGCAGTTTCTAATATATATTTATGCTTTGATTATATGACCGGATGAAACAGCCACCCCAGTGGCAAGAGCGCGCGTACTAAGTCATGTGTTACCTAAAGGGCGAGGGTTCGAACCAATGTGAACCCACCTTTTACATTTTTTTTATTTTTCTGATTTCCTAACATCTTTTTTTGCAGGCGCTGGGCCCTTTGGGCCTGGAATTTTTTTTAATTTTGCTAGCATACTTCCCTTCCTACTTTTGGCACCCCCTGGCCCATTTATTTTTATTCACTTATTTATTTTATTTTTCCTTTTAAATATATTTTCTAAAATACCAAAAAAAATCATAAAAAGTATAAAAATAATAGATTTATATTTTGACATAATTTAAATATTTTTCCACATGAAAACGTATTTTATTCATTATACTTTATTTACTTTTATTAATTTCCTTGTAAATTAAATTAAAACTAGATTATTATTTATTTAAATACACTTATTTTAATATTAAAAAAGACCAAAACTATTTCATAACACCACATACTATTTTCAAGACAAAAATATAAAAAAATACTTTTTCTTTAAACTTATTTTCCTTTAATCAACTAAAATGGATTTATGATTTTATTCAAAAATATTTTCTTAATTAAAATATTTTCTTAATTAAATTCTTTTATTAATTAAAATATTTTCTTAATTAATTTTTTTTCTTAATTAACTTAAGTTAATTTAATTTAATTACTTTTTTCTCTAATTAGGATTAGGTTAAAACCTCCTTAATACAAAAATCCAAACACAAAAATCTTCTCTTTCAATTTGCATTTGTACTTTATATATTCCTTCAATTATTTGTACAATATTCAATTTGGTTGTAATAGATTAATTAGGTTTATATTATTGCAATCCCCATTCATAAATTGTATACCCCCTCCCACAAATATTGTAATAGCGTAGTAACTTTAAATTTCGCAATTTATCGATTTTACATAATATGCTAGTAATTAGGGTTTGTATGGAAAAAATGAAATCAATCAAATATAAAATCCTAATCTAAGACAAAAACAAGCATGAAAACAACACATTTTCACATAAACACCCCTAGGGTAAAATCCACTTGTTTGCCTTGCAAAATGGCCATATTACGCATGTAAGGTATCTTAGCAAAAACAAACAAATACAAGATCATAGTCCCTTGATGACATTATTCAAAGTTGCCTCACAAATGATCTTAGTCCCTAAAAAAGAATGCTAAGATACCTTGCAACATTTCTAATCATGGCTATACGATGACCCAAGCCCGTCCCGTTTACATCCAAAGATAGGGTTACTTACCAAATCAATAGTAAGACAACAATGTTAAAGGAAGAGGAAATTAACAAGAAAGACATTTGAGTAGGTAGATTGCTCCTAATTACTCGCTCCATTTCAAAACAAACATCCTTTCTATTTTCAAATAAAAAAAACAAACACCTACACATTTTAAAACATCTTACAAAATTGAAAACATTTTCAAAAGATCAACATCTTTGTATATATTCTTACGAACGAGAATCATTACAAAGATTTCCTAAACAATGGCCTCTTTACAAAATACTTTTAAAGACCACACAAAGCACAATTTCAAACAAAAGCAAGAGATCTAGAAAGTAACTAAGAGCCCATGGAAAACCATGGATGAAAAGGGTGCTAATACCTTCCCTTTTCATAATCTACCCCCCGAACTCAAGAAACAATCTCGAAGGTCTTTCCTGTGCTTTTTCACCTTTCCTTTTGGATAAAAGAAAATTCGGTGGCGACTCTTGTTAATCGCAACATTTGTAATAAAACGCAAAACCCTCAAGTCAGTTCTCCCACTGTATCACAACACCCCACACGGCCGTAGTACTCTACGGTATCCACTCTTGTTGTCTATCTTATGGGTGTGTTTAAACTATTCTTATTGTTTACTACTTTTAAAGGGAGAATGCATGTAAAAGAAAGGAGAAAAGAATGTAGGAAAAATAAAGTTGTACTCGCTTGGGCCCTACCCCAATGCCTACGTATCCTTTTTGAGGAATCAGATCTACCGTAGTTCAGCTCACATGTTTTGTTTGTGTTTTTTATGGACGATGTTAATTCCTCCTTCTGTCACAGCTCGACCTTTGGAGACTTATGTGTTGGCACATAAGTAAATTAATCATGTCCTTACCTGAAAAGGCTTTTAGAGAAAAGGTGCTTGGGCGCATAAAATAAGTTTCAGTTGGCTTGTATTTTTCGTTGCAGATAATGACTAGTTAACCTCAAGAGAGAGATATTAGCCACTTTTCCACTTATCCATGAAAGGAGTTTTTTGAGACTTGAACCACACCTAGGCCTGAGATGGAGAATAATAAGACCGAGAAGAGACCCGCTTATCATCATCCATACTAAGCAAAGGTATGATTCTCATCAGTGATTTTAAAGTGTTTTGAAGTTTGCAAAGAAAAAGAAGTTTTTGTCTTAATGCAAATGCAAGAGTCCACTAACAATCTTCTCTTTTTTTCAAGATCTTAAGCCTAATCAGAAAAGTGTTGTTGTGGGCCAAACAGACAAAGCCTGGTCCATTAGCATCCATGTTATGACTTATTTATTTTTGCTTTTATCTCAAAAATGTATGGGCCTGTCAAACTTCTGTGACCCTTCCCCTTCTACCGAGTTCTCTCTATGAGATTTCCGGACGGCATTTTTTGCCCCCGTCGCCAACACGATCTCAAATGACATTGTTTCAAGAAACTTTTAACACCACCCTATCCTAATCCAATTCCATGAACCTAAATATAGTGCTAATTCCTTGAGAGAATCCCTCTATATGACCAAATCTAAGGAAAATCACCAAGAAAACCTAATTTCAAAAGTTTCGGTTATCCGGCATTTGGACATAAAATTAAGTGATTGATAAAGGATTATGCATCAACCTATCAAGCTTGCTGAAGTAGAAACAAGAAAACGCGAAGAAGAGGAGCATAATCGACTTACCGACCAAAGTGGCCTCGACGACTCTTCGAAGAAGGAAGATACGGAGAGAAATCCAGTAAATCTCGCATATTCAGGTAATACCACTCCTTAATTGTTGAGTGATATCTTACGCATCCTTTTTCATCTTTTTCTTTGATCGAATTTCATTTTTTGTCTCTTTTCCTCCATGTTTGCTTTTTCTTTTTGTGCCATGTATTGCGGTTGTTGTCATTGCATTGTGAGTGCTTTGCAATGCCCTGTTGCAGAGGGATGGAGATAATGAGTTAGAGCTCTCAGGGGATGGAGGAGCTATGAAGGTGATGATGGAGATGAGATAGCATAGGGAGGTCACGGTTGTAGGGTGAAGGTTGAAGCGTGAAGAAGATGAAGATGGAGCTTAGAGAGAGAGACAAAGAGAAAGAATTAAAGGTATGTGTGAAACTGGAAAAAATAGTGGAAAGGTTTTGAATGATGTGTGAAGATTATGCAGCGTCCCTTTTCAGATTGTTGATGAGTTTATTATATAGATGAATCAGTTAGGAATTCAATTGGAGCTTGACTTGTTTTTAGGCCATTGGATTGAGAAATTCAGTTATGAGATGGAGGGTTGGATTGAGGTTGTTATAAACAGTTATCCGGCTGTTAGTTAGAGTGGATTTGAGTTAGTTAGATGTTAGGGATTGTTATAATTCAGTTACAAGTTAGTTTATGCGATTTTCTGTTAGTTGTTTGTTTGAACTAGGAATTCTATTAAATTCAATTGGGCACTGTTAGCAATTCTGTTTTTTTTGTTGAGAGGTTGTTAATATTCTATTAGTTTGTTAGGATAGTTTGTTGGTTAGGTTATTTTTCTTTCTGTTAGCAGTTGGCAGTTAGAAGGATTTTTGAGGGAGCTAGGAACTGTTAGGAGTTATCTAGGGAGGTTGAAACTGTTAACTGAGCTAGCACTTTCTGTTATAATAATTAGTTATGGACTTCTAGTAAATTCTCAATGTAATTCTGATAAATGGATCATCCATGATGGTTCGTCTGTTACTCTTCAAGATTTTTCTGAATTCCAATATTTCATTTTGTTGATAGGCTGCCATCAGATTTTTTATTGCCAATATTTCAGGGACATTCTTGTATGGCTTAGCTTCCTTCCCATCAAATGGATTTATCTCGGACTTCACCAACATGTTGGCAAGAACGAAGTACTTCAAGCAGTAGATACGCCTTTGATTCCCAGTTTCAAAGAATTTGTAGCTGCCTCGACCCACTGGCGCTCATCCATATGCAATTTACCCCCACATTCATGGATGATCCCCATTATCCTTGGATGGAGAATTGCAAACTTAATAGTAATTACTTTCTGGTAAAGTTGCTTGAATTTTTCTTTGAACTGATATGTGCAGGTCCTGTAATGAAGCTTGGCGTGGTATGGTAGGTTTTATGCAGGTTGGCATATTATGGCTGTAATGTCGTGGTGCAAATGTGATTTATGCTTGGATTCGTTATGTTTACCTTGGCTGCAAATTATATACTGCTTGTGGAATTTGCTTTCGCTATTGCAGGTTTGTTGCCTTTGGTTTGTGATGCCCACTTGACTGTTTTTGGTTTTGTTATAGCAGGGTTGTTCTATGCATAGTTTGTGGGTCTGTCTTAGTGTACAGTAAGTGAAGGTATCCTTCGACATGTTATGACTTTGTGTATGCACCTATTTAGTATTGTCTGTTTTATGCTTGGTCTGTTATTGAAATTTGTCAGGATGCAAGCCAAGGAGGAAGAGTATGAGACATGAGGTCACACTTAGAAAAGCATGACATTCTTGCATATGAAGAATTTTGGACTATTGAGCATCGGACTAAATCTGAAATGAAATCTTAAAGATTGGATCAAAAAAATAGTTCGTAGGAGTCCATTTGACTTTGGTTATAACCATGTTTTCTTGTCAACTTTCTTAGTGTAATGTGATGTACTCGGATTTTGTACTGCACTTGGAATATGACTTTTGTAATAATATTTCCCAAATCAAATTCGAAATTTTCTATTTTCCCTCCTTCATGCCTCTTTTGAAATTCTAACTTTTCTTCAACTTTTGCAACACGTGTATGAATACCAATGTTGAAGAGTTGAAAGCTCAACAAGTTCCAATAAAGACCTTGGCCAAGACCTTTTAACCTTGACATGATGCTCTAATTCCACCATGCCTCCAATCTTTGCAAAAACCAAATTGATAACTTGGAACCCAAGTAACTTTGATGAAACCAAACTTAAATTGATATAAACCAATGAAATCCCATTGTATTGAAATAAACCTCATACACATTAACAAACTCCGAGACCCATTGATATTCGCAAGCACAATTAAAATGCATCTCGATCATTAATTCAACAAGAATTCCACATATGATTTCAAGAATATTAAATGAATGCCAATTGAATGCTTTGTACCACAAGTAATAAATGGACCATTCCTCTTATTAAGAACAAATCCCATGTGTTGAGAGAGAGAAACCCATGATGATTACACAGACAAACCCTACTGATGAAGATGAGAGCTTAAAAGTAATAAGGAAACCCTAAATTTCATGTTTCCTTGATCCCAATGCTAAATTTATTGGTCAATGATTCGTGATACGTTAGATGACCTAATGTAAAAGTATGCAAATGAAATTTATGAAAAGCATAAGTCAGACGATCCTTATAGAAGGGTGGGACAAATTTGGGGTATTACACTTTCAAACTTACACACACCACCAAGCACATTTTCAGACAAAGCAAGTGATCTAGAAAGCAACTAAGATTCCGTAGATAACTACGGATGAAAAGGGTGCTAATACCTTCCCTTTTCATAATATACCCCCCGAACTCAAGAAAACATCTTTAAAGGTCTTTCATGTTATTTTCACCATTTCCTTATTGGATAAAAGAAAAATCAGTGGCGACTCTTGCTATGCGCAACAATTGAGATCAAACGCAAAACAACCAAGTCAGTTCTCACACTGTATTACAGAACTGGAAACTCTGTTGGGGAATCATACTTAAAAGTGGGGTTACCTTAGGGCTAGATCACCTTTACTTGTTTTCCTTATTTGACTTGCTTGCTTTACATTATGGTTCCTTGTTTGGGTTTGTATTGATCCTCCACCCGGATCTGGGGCACCTTTTAGGTAAGTAGCAATAGATTGTGGAAACTGTATGGCATAGACCGATATGGTTGAAGAAATGGCTGTTAGTGTGACGCATTTGTTGGTACCGATATCCATTGTGTTGAATCGAGGAGAATACAGGGCCGCTGAGCAGTGTTATGAAGCACTAACTAACCTTAGAACCTTAATTGAACAACTTGGCCATTAGAAAGTAGTGAGATAGCTGACATTGGTGTAAAGCTGGAGATTGGTTGATACCCGATGCTACACTCATTGAGATTAGACTTTTGGGATATCTCGGCTGCAAGAAAAGATTGATTATGCTGAGACAATGCCTAAAAGAAAGGTTAGTGATATTGAGATCCCCTAGAACCCGGTTACTATTACTAGGACAGGTTGAGCCAAATAAACTTCAAGAGGGTACTTACCTACAAACCCCATGCAAGCCTAAACCTAAGGACTTGTCTGCTTTGTGTGTATATGATTATTTGTACATAAAGATTTGCATACTTGTAGATAACATCATGACATCATACCATAGCATTTTCAATAACCATTTCAATGATATCAAGGGCCTATGATGCAGGATCATGTTGAACCAGAAGTCCGTCAAGGGGCAAGAGGATTTATTCTCCTCTAACCGAACACCATTAAAGACCAAAGCATGGTAATTTAAGTCAAGGGCTATGACCCACTTGACATGGCGAGCTTGATTCTCGTGGAAGGACGTCCACTGATACAAAGTTATCCAATCAAATATGTGATCAAAGCTTAACTTCTACCATCTTCTTGTGTTTACCTTGCGAGATCCTTGAAAACATGCATCCACACACCATGCATCATATCATGACAGGTTTTCCCCACGCAGGTTTCCTTATCTCTCTACTGTTTATTTCAGTAAGATGGATATGGAACAAACAATGAAGAACCTTCAAGCACAAAATGCCCAATTCCAACAAATGTTCCTGGCTATGGCTAAGGGGAAAGAGGACCTGAAGACTCTCATTCTCAAAGACAAGAAGAAAAAGACAAAGAAGTTAGTGGGTGTCCTGAATTTGGGAAGGAGGGTCAGAGGACCAACAGAGAGAGCTCTAGAATTCCAACTCCATCAACTGAGGGAGACAATTAGACAAAAGAAGGGGATCACAATCTGGGGTCTAACTACAGCGGTAGAAATGTTTCAAGACTAATCCATTGGATTGACTAGACTTTATACAAATCAAAATAAAAATCGCCACCGCGCTTTATTGTTTCCAAAGGAATGGGAAAAGAGCGAATAACCCAAAAAGAGGGGGAAATATTCAAGGTAAGGGGGTTGGTTATGCAAAGGGAATGTATTAGCACCCTTAACATCTACGGTACTCCGCAGGAACCTCTTTGTAAAATCTGTATATTTTGGCTATAAAAATGTGTTGTATAGAAAATGGATAGTGGAGGTGAGAAAAGAAATATATTTTTTATGATTTTTGCACCTGCCGCGGTTGCGAACCTTTAGTTCCTACGTACCACCTTTCGTGCAATAGGGGATCAGGGTACACGTAGTTCCTCTTTTAAAAATTTGAAACAACAAGTGTGTTGGTTAATTTTATGAGATAAGACGTCATCGTCATTGTCCGTGTGGAAAACATACTTACTACCCACAATCATGAGAAAGGAGAATTTGCATCATCTCAAAGTGTAGGATATGGCTTGGATTTTAAAATAAACAATGCCTCACTCAACACCGAAGTGGAAGATATCTCACTTCACTACATATTGTGGAAGTATAATTGTTTGCATCACTACAAGGATTCACAAGAGTTTAACCTTTTGAGAAAAGTTTCAAAGATAAAAGGCCAAAGTGGCAAAATGGTTTGAAATGAGATTGATTGACTTTTAGTCTTCTCACAAAAAATGTCAAATTATTATTAAATTGAATGAAATTTATTGATGAAAATGTTTTGAAAATTCATGGACCTAAGTCCAAGTTTATTATGAAAGTGGTTTAAGTTTCAAAACAAGAAGGGTTTTCAAAAGGAGGGAGAAGATTTTTGTAATTAAAGAAGATGGGAGGAGAAGAAGAGACTATCCTAGAGCATAAGGTAAAAGCTAAGGATAAGGACCATCTAACCAACAACAAGCCAAAACTTGACATTATGAGCCAAGATAGAATTCACATTCTTTGGATTGAAACCAAGCAAGCAAAGATACTAGACCTCTTCAAGTGTATTAAGTCTTCACAAAAATTGGGAAGAGTAACGGATGTATCCGGGTGAATTCCAGATTACAAACAAATAGTGTAATCACAAAAACCTGCACACAAAAACAAACAAGCAACCCAATGTCTTGAGGTAAACCTCAAGAGCTCCAGACAAAATAATCAGATAAGATCACAAGGTATCCAAGATAGGCCAAGGTTTCTAATCCTAAGTCCAAGAAAAAGTCCACTGCTCCATCATGCCAAGGATAGTAACCAAATAGTCCAAGTACTATTAAGAGTTTTTTAGGGTTTAAGTTGGTTATTAAGTATCTTAGGAAAAGGAAAAAGAAAAGCTCAAGTGAGCAAAGTAAAAATGACAATAAAATAAATGCTCAAATGAGCAAAGCTGAAAATGGCATGAAATGTAAATGCTAAAAGTAAATGGTACATAAATCATAAAAAAGAATAAAAGCATAAAATAAAACAAGTCAATAATTAGTGGTTAGTTGGATGTCCATCTTGAAACTTTCATTTGGAACTCATTAGAGGATTAGTAGAACCAAAGCCTCCACACAACAAGTTGCATTTGCTTTTTGTCAAGTATATCATCCATTTGGAATTCTCACAAGTACCATTTAATGATCAACAATGTTTAAGTGACCCGCGTTGACCAAAGGTGTTGTAGATCCATTAGAGGATTGGTAGAACCAAAGCCTCCACACAATGGATCTCAAGGTTATTGGATCAAAGAAATCAAATTAACATTCTTGGGCTTGCAAACATAAGTTTGGGCCACAAATGATCATTTATTCGAATCAGGACAAAATTTAGCGCTATGTTAAGCAATCGTAAGTGCAGTTATATAGAAGTCGCACCTATTTTGAGGTCTGTCAATAGAAATCTATGCACCATTTGTTTTGAGACATGATATAGAGATCATGCTCCAACAACATTTAGTGCAATGAGAATGGGATGGGATGAAGGGGATTTAGGGTAAAAAGAAAAAACCACATTTGAATTAATATTTAATCAAACTATTATTAAAATCATTCATCCATTTTTTGTGGAGTTAAACTCAACACCATGGATCCAATGATGTTAATAAAGCCATGACAAAAAAATCAATCCAAGACAGCCAGAAAATATTCACAAAATAATAATATAATTAATATGTTGATTAAAGGGTTTAAAAATGTTTTCAAAAAATGAAAAATAATGAAGAAAATGCCAATTATATTCAAATTAATCAAGAAATGAAAAATAAGACCATAGAAAAATCTGAAAAGAGGCCAAGTAATTTTACAAAATTTTTGGGAATTTTTAAAAGTCAGCAACTACTTTTAAAAATTAAAATAAATGGGTAAAATAAACAAAAATAGTAAAAAATAGCAAAGTCAGAAACAAAAATGAAATAAGGTCACCAATATTTGTCACAATATCATTGGATCATTCCATAATTTTTTTAGAATTTAAAAATGTGTAAAAGTATTTTTAAACATTTTAAACAAATCAAATAAGTGTAAAATTCATAAAAAAATATCAAAACATAAAATTAAATTCTGAAAAAATAAAAATCAGAAAGAGAGTAATCAAAAATAATTTCCATAATTTTTTCAGATTCTTTGGACTAAAAATGAATTTTCTATGGTTTTTTGAAATTTAAAGCAATTAAAATATATAAATCAGAAAAAGAAAATAAAAGAAAAGGATGTGGACCATTGGATGAGAGTCAAAAGGCGTTAGTAATCAAATCTAAAGGATCTGGCGCGTTGTGCATATCATGGTCTTTATTAAATAATGTACAAAATCATTAAATAAATCAGAATTTGAAAATAACAAATGTCACGCTTTCTTTGGTTAGAAGATGACACGTTGGTCATCTTCAACCTCCAGCCTTCACGAATTGCAGGTCTCTCAAACTGTAAAATCAGAAGCTCAGACCTATGCCATTCGCTTCGTCTCTTCAAGACGAAGACAACCAAACCCTCGCGTCAAATTTATATAAGTTGTAACTCAAGCAATTTGGAAAGAAAGTTTTGAAAAGGGATTTGAAAATTCTTGGTCAAAACGTGCTTCCAGATGAAAGTAAGTGTTGCGACTAGAACAAGGGAAATGAGAGCAACACAATGATACCAAAGTTTTGAAGAATTGATGAAGGAATCTACCTATTGAAGTTGAGTTGCAGAGATCTGAAACTGGACTTCTATGGAGCATTATAGGGCACGATTCTTGAATGTGATTATATGGTTAGCTTCAGGGAATATCAAGGAAGGTGAGTTGATGGAAAAAATTGATTGAAAAAGGCTGGAGAATAGGATTTGAAGTAGCTGAATTCTGAGTTGTGAAGCAAGTTTGGCAGGGTGATTCTGGCTATCTAAGCTTGGGAAATTGAATGGGGGATGACCCTCTATTTATAGGGAATCAAATGGAATGCTCAAGCATGTGGAATGCTGCAAATTGGAGGGAAATCGTGTGAACCTGGTACACGAGCAAAGTGCGATCTGATTTGCATAAAAACTCATCTAATCCTTGCGTTTCAAGGCTCTAATCCACTTTGGCAACTTGGTTAAACATGTTTAGATCACAAACGCGTGCTAATTTGATGTTTAAAGGCCAAAACATGGATTTCAAATTCTGACTTTTGGTGAAACTTCAGTTCCAAGTTACCAAGTTCAATCCAATGGCATTTCCACCTCATGGGGTCTTAGGGAAAAATTCTTGATGCTTTGGAAAGATGAGGTAACAAGCTTTGTAATGGAAAAAGAATGGAATCAAATGGATGCTTGATCTGAAAGTTACATGGAGTCAAAGTTGAAGAAAAAGAGTTGACTTTCCATAGTTAGAAATATTTCAAATTCTTATTTAAAAATGACCCATAATCTCTTGCATCCAAACATGGTCTTCCACTTAGAATTTGCTCTTGACCAAAAAATATGGAATTAAGTAGATCTCTTGATGACATTTTACAATTTGAACCACTCAAAATCTCAAAAAATTGAGCAAGTTATGACTTGTTGAAGTTGGCAAAAATTCACGAAATGACCTATAATATTTTGCATTCTTAAGGAAACTTCCATCCATTTTCTCACTTTGCACATAAAAGAAGGCATTAAGTACACATCCTTAAGATCATCATGGAAAAAGAATGGGCTCAAAGTGATAAAAATGACCAAGTTATGATCATTTGAAGTCACATATGGAAATTTGGGGATTCATCTGGATGACTTGTAATCTTCCTTCTTCACTAAGTTTCTTCCACATGAAAACTCCTTTTAATTTTTGAAGTTATTTGTTGGTAACTCTTTGAAGAGAAATATTTTTTTTGGAATCACTCAAAAATACCTAAAGATGAGCAAGATATGCCCCTCAGAAGTCCAAAACCCTAGCCTCTAGATCAAGAGAATGCTTGGTGGAACTTTGCCAAGTTTGAACAAACTTTTTGTGCCAATATTCTTCCTTTGTGAATAGAGATTGTTGAGGATGACGATGAGGACTCATGGCCACCTAAACCACTTCCATACCATCTTCAAAACAACTTCAATGGTGAGGTTTGAATTTCTCAAGCTTTTGACTATGGCATGGAAATAAACTCATGAACCCATGATGCAACTTGCTAAACCTCATTGCCTTTACCTACATTATTAACAAGTAAGACAAACCAATATTGTATTTGTTAATTTAGAGAGAAAATTAAAGCAAAATATCCATGATCACCAAAGAAAACAAGTCAAGGTGCTTGGTAGCTCCTCAAAGAGCAAGGCTAAAGATAGGGAGAAGAACCAAAATCCCTAATGTGATTTTGTGGTGATTGAAACAATATGGTATGATGAAGGGATATTAGGGGGGAAATTTGGGGTACAACACTAACAAAGAAGAAGCTGACTACGCTGAAGAACAGTATCCTCCTGCAGATGACAAATACAAACAATTGGAGGATCGTCTCAACGCCATGGAAATTCAGAGGGTACCTGGTCTAGATTTTGAAGATTTTGGTTTGGCTTCTGGAGTGGTCATCCCATCGAAATTCAAGATTCCTACTTTTTCCAAGTATGATGGGGTCTCTTGTCCTAATATGCATCTGAGATCTTATGTCTGCAAGATTCAGCCACACACCACTGATCAGAAGCTCTGGGTACATTTCTTCCAAGAGAGTCTAGCTGGGACTTAACTTGAATGGTTCTATCAATTGGAAGGTTCTCGCATCCACACCTGGGAGGATCTAGTTGCTGCTTTCTACAAGCAATACCAATACAATGTTGATCTAGCACAAACTCGCGTGCAACTACAAAATATGACCATGGGTTCCCACGAGGGCTTCAAAGAATATGCCCGAAAGTGGAGAGACATGGCTGGAAGGGTACAACCACCCTTGACGAACAGGGAGCTGATTTACATCTTTATGGGAACCTTGACAGGACCTTTCTTCAATCACCTAATCGAAATCTCCTCATTTGGGTTCACCGAGCTGATTCTAACTAGGGAACGAGTCGAAAATGGAATCAGAAGCGGAAAGATCCAAGGAGCTACATCCTCTGATACTCAGAAAAATACATACAATGGGAAGAAAGAGTCCAATTTTGTGTACCGCCAAAAAGGTCGTAACAAGAGCAACCACTATCAACATGTGGGGGTTATCCTGATCTCCAGTCCTGCATCGCGGTTGCAACAACAACGGGGAAATCAGCGAAGGCGAGACGATCCCAAAAGACAGTTTACCAACATCAACATGCCATTGTCTCAAGCATGGTAACACATGTTGAGGATGAATCTGATTACGTCGATAGGACCTTATCCAAACCATAAAACTTCTTCTCCTAACTACAATCCTGATGCAATATATGATTATCATTTCGGCAGTCCTGGGAATGATACTAACGATTGCTGGGCGTTGAAATACAAGATTCAAAACATGGTTGATGCCAAGGAGATTGAGTTTGACCCTCTGGAGGCTCCCAATGTGATCAATGCTCCTATGCCAAATCATTGAGAGCTTCCTTTTCATTTTGAATTTTCAATTGTAATCTCTTTTGTTGTTCAAACACTTATCTATTATTGTTAAACTTTGTTTCATTAATGCATTGCATATGTTTGTCTTGAATTAATTAATTCATTTTCATTATATTTAATCTATGCTTTTTACTCCCTTTATGATATTCAACTCTTGTTTCAAAAAGTTGCAAGCCTTTAGAGGGAGGATGACGAAAACAATGTCATAATCTCATACAATATGCTTTTGAACAGACCTTGCTGACGATGTACAGGCATTTCTTTCAAACCCTAAACACTGGAGTTATAAGAAAGATAATCCCTAGTCAACCCCTTTGAGTTAAAGAAGTAGGAGTTTTCTTTTTCACACGAATTGAAACCTTTAATCAATACCTGGGGCAGGGTAGTCTCTCAGTTAATTCAAATGCGCGTTTAGTCGCAAGCTTTCACTTTGTAAACAACGAATGACATCAAGAGCGTCCTTCTGAATCAAAAGACGGTGATAATTCCCTATCAAATAGGTAGTCGTTATCTCTCAAAAAAAATCCCACTAAGTCAAAACCTATGAAGGAGACTTAAGAAAAAACTGGGGCATCCCGCTGGCTGTAATCTCAAAACAAGAACAGTCAGGAAAAAATCAGGGATAATAAAAAAAAAGAGGTCAATACAAATCTTCGACAACGTGAAAAATGTTTCAAAAATGATTGCTTTCCAACAAACTAAACTTGTCCGAACAATCACCAAAATGCCATTCCATAGTCAATTGGAATCCAAACACATAATTAACTGAGTTTAGGACTGAAGAACGTCATGAAGAATGGGCGGCTAAAAATACACTTTGAGCCTTATCCTTTGTTTCTTAAACCGTGAAACAAGCCATGTTACAACCCTCTCAAAAGTCCTAATTAAAGCTTGGGTTAGTTAGAAAGCATATTGTTACAAAAGGTATCCTGACTCCTATAAGGCTTACTGCAAATCCTGAGTCGAATTCATGTTTTTTACAAAATTATTCTACTTGCTAAAATGAATTTTCAAAACATCAAGACAAAACATAAACTTTGCATTATTTTGAATACTGTTGTTTGCATATATATATATATATATATATATATATATATATATATATATATATATATATATATATATATATATATATATATATATATATATATATATATATATATATATATATATATATATATATATATATATATATATATATATATATATATATATATATATATATATATATATATATATATATATATATATATATATATATATATATATATATATATATATATATATATATATATATATATTTGTTTGACAACAGAGAAATTTGCATGAGGAACGTGCAATGAATGGAAATTCTCTCAAGAAATAAAATCATTTCAATGGGAAGACACTTCCAATGATAAATCTCCTATAAACAAGAGGGCATGACATGTCACTATCCAACTCGTCTGAGGCAGTCAAGTCGAGATTCCAAGAAATCTCTCAAGAAATGCTGAATAACCAGGGGAAGGTCTGTATCTGAATCACTTGGAGCATTGAACATGAATTCCAACAAAGGGTTACGTACGGCCAAGCAAATATTTTCTGGCAGTACTACAACACTCACTGCTAGGGGCAGTGATAAGTTCCCACAAAGTCCTTTTCACAAGGTGGTCCCTAGTCAAGTCCCCATAAAGTCATCTCTACAAGGTTATCCACATAGAATAATCTTCATGGATAAAGGTACAAACCCCTCGAGGCCAAATTCATGGATATCCCCACAAAGTTGGATCCAGGCAATCCCCATCCAGTGTTTCAATCTCTGGAGAACCTTCTTCCCAGTTAATTTAGTCTCAAGAAGAATCCTCGAGGAGTTCTGCCAAAAGAAAACACCTCCATAAAAGTTTGTCAAATATTCTCTTCAAAAAGGGTTTATTTCCCCAACAAACTATAGATTCCCCCAGCTTGAATTTTCCTCTCAGACTATCACAAGTTAAGGGACCACAACCCCTCTTCCCCAATAGACTTTTCTATAATCCCCAGCGAGTTGATACAAATCCTGGAAGACAACCAGATAATAGTTAACTCCTTTATCCCTAACAAGTTATTAACTTCCATTCTCTTCAATCAAGAGATAACTCCCCAATAGAGCAATGGACAGCTAAAACTCCTGAACTCTTTTTTTTCCAAAGCAGAAATCAACACTCTCCACAGAGTTTTCCCTCAAACAAATTTAATATTCCCCAACGGACTCCTCCTCAAACAACAAAAAAGGAATCCCTAGCGGAAACATTCTAAAACAAGGTCTGAAGTTGTGTATACTCTTCATCCCCAACGGAAGTCCGGGATTTAACTTCCCAAAACTCCCCAGCATTTTTCAAGGATTTATTTTCCAAGACAAAGATACATTCCAATAACATTTCATATTTCATGCGTTATAGCATATGCATACAAAACGCATACAGCACATTCTCATTTATTTTAAGAACATCATTACGCCATGCATTTCATACATCATGACATTGCATGCATCTAACTTTTTACCTTTTCAAGAAAGATAAATCAACAGATCGTTATCATCAACAATTTTCAAAAAGTCAGAGATTAATTCCTGAAACCATCCAGGGCAACTATCTCTACGACCAATAAAAATAAGTTCCAGATTAATACATGGAAAAAGACAGGGCAACTATCTAAGGACAACTGATTGTAGATTAATTCCTAAAACAAGTCAGGGCAATTATCTAAACGACCAGCTGAAGAAATCCTACACGAGCTCTTTCTCATACACTCTTCTAGAAACAGTTCAGATGCGATCCAGATACGGCTGACATTCTGATAATTACTCCAGATTCTATTCTAGAAACAATTTAGATGCAATCTAGATAAGGCTTACATTCTGATAGTTACTCCAGATTCCTTCTAGAAACAGTTCAGATGCGATCCAGATACGGCTTACATTCTGATACTTACTCCAGACCCCCTCCAGAAACGGTTCAGATGCGATCCAGAGATGGATATTATTCTGATACTTACTCCAGATCATTTCTCAAATACAGTCCAGATACAATCCAGATACATATGTCATTCTAACACTCATTCAGCATATTTCTCAAATACAGTCCATATACGATCCAAATACATATGTCATTCTGATGCTCATTCAACACATTTCTCAAATACAATCCAGATACGATCCAGATGAGGATGTCATTCTGACTCTCATTCAATACATATTTCAAAAGCGGTTCAGATACGTTTCAAATACGAATGTCATTTTGACGCTCATTCAGTACATCTTTCAGATACGAGTCAGATACGATCCATTTATGGATATTATTCTGATACTTTTTCCAATTTCTATCAACAGTCACCTTTGGATGGCGTCTGTAAGTCCATCTCCGACAACTCTCCAAATGGCATCTTTAAGCCCATTCCCTACAAAGTCAACCACCACATCATCGAGTGCAAATTCTAGGCACTCTAGTATACTATCATCTTCCACCTTCAAGTCACGAATGGCGGACTCGCCAATCTAACTCTTCAGGTTTAAGAAGATTGAACAAGGGCAGATATTGTACCCCAAAATTTTCCCTCTCATTTCTCAAGATTTTTCTCACAAAATTCCTACTGGGTCAAGGCTGCACAAGTACAATTAGATCATATTGGATTTCCATGCATCAGGTCAAAGAGGAAACTATTGAAACAGCAAAGCAGATAAATTTGATATTCTTGACAAAATTGAAGAAAAACAAGCTTGCTTCATTTCATGATTAGCTTCGATTGAACTGTCTCCTGCATCCTAGCTTTGAATGGGCTTTGTTTCCCTTTGAAACAACTTCCTTCGATTCAGAAGGAATGGGATTCCTTTTGGTTTCCTTCAATTCAGAAGGTAGTGGCTTCCTACTGGCTTCTTTCGATTCAGAAGGCAATGACCTTCTGAGATCTTCCTTCGATTTAGAAGGTAGTGGCTTCCTACTGGCTTCTTTCGATTAAGAAGGCAATGACCTTCTGAGAGCTTCCTTCGATTTAGAAGGTAGTGGCTTCTTGTTGGCTTCTTTCGACTCAGAAGACAATGACCTTCTGAAAGTGTCCTTCGATTCAGAAGGCAATGGCCTTCTGAAAGACTTCTTTTGATTCACAAAGTAGGGACCGCCTGCGTGCATCCTTCGTTTGGGCATGTGGCCTTCTTTGAATGCAAGCTTGGTTTACATCCTTCGTTTGGGCATGTGGCCCCTTTTATGCAAGCTTTTGTTTACATATTTCGTTTGGGCTTGTGGCCTCCTCCGAATGCAAGTTTGGTTACATCCTTAGTTTGGGAATGAGGCCTCCTTCGAATGTAAGTTTAGGATACATCCTCCATTTGGGCATGAGGCCTCCTTCGATGCAAGTTTAATCCATAAGCTTCGACTGGGAATTTTTCTCCCTTCGAAGCAACCTGCTTTGATCCATTTCAAAAAAAAACCTTCGACACACAAGTTGAAGACAGGATTTTGAAAGAACACTAATCAAATCCATAGGCCATGCTACATTATCTTACTTTACAGGCCTCAATGCTTGTATTTCACTCCATAATTAATTGTTTACATCATGAATTAAGCTATTATCTAGGTAATTAAGCCTTTGTCCAAAAGATTATTTTATGAAGTAAACTTTCTAGTATAAAATTTGTCTTAAGCCCATACCTTGCTTAAATCCTGATTATACTTCACCATAAGTCATTGAAATCAGCCCCTTTTAATCAACAACTTTGGTACTTCACCTTGGGATCATGGAAAATCTGACATAACTTAATATTCATGTTTCAACCAAAGCCATATTTTGTTTAAACTCCCCAACCTTCTCTCTATAAATAGAGAAACCATTAACAAATAAAGGGCCAGAATTTGGTGGTGTGGGAAAAATCATCAAAGTCTCAAACTCTCAAATCTCAAATTATCAAACACTCTCAAACACTCTCAAACATTCTCAAACATTCAAACTCTAAAACTCGCACAAGAAATTTTAGAACCCTTCATGCATTAGTGAACCCTTCGATTCACTCCCTAGACTGCTATATAACAACCTTCGATTCAGTTACTCTTCAAACAAAGCAACAACTGAACAGTTCAAGAAAGGTCCCTGCAGGCTTGGCCCATCTTCGAATCCTTCTTGGAAGTCACATACAACTCCTTCAATTGTCACTTCAAGAGGTAAGTTTCCTCTAACCTTGGAACTTTCCATTTAAATATCATTTGAATATATAAATAAAAGAAAAATGTAGATATCATATCTAGGAAGTTGACCATGCCTTAACTTTCGATTCTCACTGCCTGTATGTTGAGAATCTCAACTCTGACTGGTTAGCCGTTTGATTTCGGTATCAAACAAACTTGTGCTAACCCCTGGCTTGTAGATTTCGAAAGTTACACTTGTTAGGTTTATTTTCAAATTTTATACAGGTTTTCTGTATCCTTCGATTGGCTGAAGATTGAAGCCTTTCAAATCTCAACTTGGGAGATTTGCATTCCTACAATCGAAGGAGGGAGCTGGGCACTTCAAACATTCAGAAACAAGTTCATCTTGTACCCAATCGAAGTTGCCTTATGAACGGGTGAAACAGACCACCCCAATGGTACAAATAGTGTGCGCGAAAGGCATTTCTGTGTAGTGTCCTGAGTTCAAACCTGGGCAGGACCAAAACAGTTTTTACCCTTTTGTTTGTTTCCTTTTTCTTTTTAACAAAATTCAAACATTTTTCTAACCAATCAAAACAACTCCTTTTGAGTTGATTTTTTGCACACAATTTATTTACAAGTTTTATTTTATGAATATATAAAAATATCACAAAAAATATTTTATTTTCATAATTATCTTAACTAATCAAAATCTCTCTTTAACAAAAATCAAAACAAAGTTCATTTTATTTTCATTCCAATTCTTGTACATTTATTCAGATTTAATATGGTTGTAATAATTATTTAGCATTTAATTTCTTGCAATCTCCATTTGTACATTTGTATACCCATCCCCAAGTGATGTAATAGCATAGTAAATTTACTTTCTGCAATTTACCACTTTATATAAAATGCTAGTAATTAGGGTGTGTATGGAAAGATAAAAACAATACTTAGACCACCCTAAATTCAAGAGAAAAATGCATGCAATTCAAGACATTCACACACATGCACCTCTAGGATAATCTCACTTGTTGCCTCAGAAATTAGTCATGTCCCTCAAATATGGCCGTTTTAGCAAAGACCCTCGATAAAAAGATCGTAGTCCCTCGATGACCCTCGATGTTTCCTTTGATAAAAGATCTAGTCCCTAACGAAAATTAATAAAACATCTCATAGGTTTCCTTCTATGACTATACAAATGACCCACGCCCGTCCCTTCACATCCAATGATGGAGCTTCTTACCAAATCAATGGTAAGATAGCAACATCTAAAGGAGCAGGAAAAGAACATTAGACCTTTTGAGTAGGTAGGACGCTCGTAGTTGCTTGCTTGCTCACAAAAACCATTTTCTCACAAACACTTTCAATTGAAACATTTTCAAAAGTAAAAACACTTTGTATGCATTCTTATAGAGACGAGAATCATTACAAAGACACTTTTCAAAATCACTTTCAAAAACATCTTCCACAACAAACATCTCTTTGAACTATTTTCAAAACTGACACTTTGTATGCATTCTTATAGAGACGAGAATCATTACAAAGGAATTTTGCAAAATACTTTCAAAGTTACACATACCACCAAGCACATTTTCAAACAAAGCAAGTGATCTAGAAAGCAACTAAGAGCCCGTAGATAACTATAGATGAAAAGGGTGCTAATACCTTCCCTTTTCATAATCTACCCCCGAACTCAAGAAAACATCTCTAAAGGTCTTTCCTGTTCTTTTCACCCTTTCCTTATTGGATAAAAGAAAATTCGGTGGCGACTCTTGCTATTCGCAACAATTGCAATCAAACGCAAAACAACCAACTCAGTTCTCCCACCGTATTACACACACCAAACACTTTCAAAATATGAAATATTTTCAAAAAGGCAAACACTTTGTATGCATTCTCATAGAGACGAGAATCATTACACAGTTTTCCTAAATGAAGGCACTTTTCAAAAATACTTTCAAAACCCACCACAAACACATTTCAAACAAAGCAATTTAAAAAGTGATCTAGCAAGCAACTAAGAGCCCATAGATAACTATGGATGAAAAGGATGCTAACACCTTCCATTTTCATAACCTACCCCCCGAACTCAAGAAAATATCTCAAAGGTATTTCCTGTTCTTTTCACCCTTTCCTTATTGGATAAAAGAAAAGTCGGTGGCGACTCTTGCTATCCGCAACAATTGCGATAAAACTCAAAACAACCAACTCAGTTCTCCCACTGTATCACAGAACTGGCGACTCTGCTGGGGAAATTTAAAAGTGGGATTACCTTAGATCTAGATTACATTTACTTGCTTTCATTGTTTGATTTGTTTACTTTACATTTTATGGGCCCTTGTTTGGGTTTGTATTGATCCTCTACTCAGATCTGGGAACACCATTAGGTAAATAGTAAAGATTTTGGAGACTGTACGACATAAATCGATATGGTTGAGACAATATCTATGTTAGTGTGACATATTTGTGGGTACCAGTATCCCTTATGGTGAATTAAGGAGAATACGTGGCCGCTGAGTGATGTTATGAAGCACTGACGAACTTTAGAACATTTAATTGAACAACTTGGCCATTAGGAAGTAGTGAGATAGCTGGTTTATGTGGAAAGCTGAAAATTGGTTTATACTCGATACTACGCTCATTGAGATCGTACTTTTGGGATATTTTAGCTTCAAGAAAAGATTGATTGTGCTGAAAACAATGCCCAATGAAGAAAGTTCAGTGATATTGAGATTCCCCAGAACCTGGTTACTTTTTAGGACAGGTTGAACCAACTAAACTTCAAGAGGGTACTTACCTATGAAATCCATTCAAGCCTAAACCTAAGGTCTTTGTGTGCTTTGTTTGTGATTATTATTCATGTAATCATAAACATCATAACATCATAAAGCATTCTCACTAACCTTTTCAAGGATTTAGGAATTTATCTTGGTTCTTTTTTGTAGGTCATGACTTATACTCGTAGGAATACCATCTGAGTCAACTTCCTGAAAGTGCATCCTCAAATTCAAGAGTTATCATCAAGAGTGCTTGGAGATTCTCCTTTCACCAAGAAATATGGTCGACTTCTCAACTTGGTTACCTCAAACTTCCAAGAAGAAATGATGTGTGTGCTTTTCCAATTCTTTGATCCTATGCATCATTGCTTCACCTTTCCTGACTACCAATTGGTGCCTACATTAGAAGAATTCTCTCAATTGTTAGGAGTGCATGTGCTTGATCAAATACCATTCACCGGTTTAGAAGAGACTCCAAAACCTTAAGTTATTGCCAAAGCTTTGCATTTGAAGAGATCTGACATTGTGGAAAATTGGGAGACAAGAAGTGGAGTTAAAGGTTTCTTAGCCAAGTTTCTATTTGAGAAGGCTCGTTTGTTCTGGGAAGATATAGATTTTTAAGCTTTTGAGGATGTCTTGGCCCTTCTAATCTATGGTTTGGTTCTATTTCCCAATCCGGACCAACTCATAGATGTGAATGCCGTCATGGTTTTTCTCTCTCGTAATCCCATACCTACTTTGCTTGGAGACATTCTACATTGTTTCCACACTCACACCTTGAAGAAAAGGGGTACTCTTTTTTGTTACATTCCATTACTCTCTAGGTGGTTTATTTCACACCTACCTCGATCAACATTGAAGAATGAGCAAGGCTTGACATGGTCTCAAAGGTTAATGTCACTCACACATTTTGATATTTATTGGTGTGCTCTATCTTTGGAGGACATTACTATTATTAACCGTTTTGGGGAATTCCATAATTTCCCTATACTTGGCATTATGAGAGGTATTACCTATAATCCTTGGTTGGCTTTGCGACAGTTTGAATATGCTAGGAGGGATGGCCCTCATGATGCACTTGTCCAAGGAATTACATTTGACTATGAGAGCGATGACCAAGGTTATCGTTAGAGATTCATACGAGCTTGGGGCATGGTTAACAAGGTTGATAATAAGAAGTTAAAGCATAAGAAATCCATTCCTTTGGAGCCTTATCTCAAGTGGGTACAAACTTGATCCCAAAACCTCATGATGCTCTATGAAGCCATCCTACCTATCATCATGAAGCCTGTTGCCGAAGGAGATGTTCCGTATACTGTCCTTTATCCTAACATGCCTACTTCTCTTAAAGATTTGCAAAGAGCTTGGATTCAGCTAAAGGAAGAGCGAGACACCTTCGAAAACTAGTTCTACGCAAGTGAAAAGAAGGTTTTGGAGCTTACAAGACAGCTTTATGAAGAGCGAAGTTTGAACGCCTACATTGCACCGAAGAGGATGCGCTCAATTCCCAATTCCAAGCAACCTTGCTGACTCAGGACAAAATACAACAAGAGCTGATGACACTGCTAGCAACCAAAAAGAAGACTAAGAAGAAGGCCCTCATCAACATGGGGAAAAGTTTTAAAGGCCTAGTCTGTCAGGTGCAGGCAGTTGAAGAGTCATCTGAGGAAGACGGGAACCAGGTGGAAGAGGAAAAGAGCACCCGTGCTAGGGGTGAAAATGATCAAGCTTCTGAGGACGAAGATTACTTTGATGAGAAATACCCACCTACCGAAGATAAATACAAACAGTTAGGGGATAGACCGAAAGCTGTTGAAATTCAAGTCGTACCTGGTTTAGATTTTGGTGATCTGGGATTAGTACCTGGGGTTGTCAATCCCCATAAGTTCAAAATACCATTCTTTGCCAAGTATGACAGGGTTTCCTGCCCGAAACTTCATCTAAGGTCTTACGTGCGCAAGATACAGCTCCACACTATCGACAAAAAGCTATGGGTCCATTTCTTCCAAGAGAGTCTGGTTGGGACTCAACAAGAATGGTTCTATCAATTAGAGGGTTCCCGCATCCACACATGGGAAGATCTAGCCGCTTCTTTTTATCATCAGTATCTATTTAATTCCGATCTGGCACCAATCAGAATCCAAATTACGGGTATGATAATGGGAACTAATGAGGGGTTTAAGGAGTACGCACAAAAATAGAGGGATCTTACTGGTAGGGTCCAACCACCACTAACTGACAAAGAACTAGTTGACATATTCATGGGTACATTAACTGGCCCATTTTTCAACCTATTGATTGGCAGTTCTTCGTCTGGTTTCACTGAGTTGATCCTAACTGGTGATAGGGTCAAAAGTGGCATTAAGAGCGGACAAATTTATAGGACATCTACTTCCGCATCCAACGCTGTAAAGAAGCCTTTCATTGGAAAGAAGGAAACAAATGTTGTGTATGGGGCAAGGGCCCATACCAAGAAGGATCATCGACCTTCTATTAATGTTGTGTTAATATTCAACCCTCCATCTACTCAAAGGCAATCATCCAACAATCAATGATCTGAAGTTCCTCGAAGACAGTTCACAAGGATAAGCATGTTACTGTCCCAAGCCTTACAACATCTGTTGAAGGCCAATTTAGTGACATTGCGTGATCCACCATCCAATCCAAACATTTCATCCCCAAAATACAATCCAAATGCAAAATGTGCGTATCATTCCAACAACCGCGTGCATAAAACTGATTAATGCTAGGCTCTAAAGAATAAGATTCAAGATCTGATAGACAATAAAACAATTGAATTTGATCCACCTGCTGCTCCAAATGTGATAACCGCACCAATGTCGAACCATGGAAAAGGTGTTAATGTAATTGATGATACTACTTTTGTATCCTCCATTTAAGATTTACAACCCCATTAACTACTGTGAAGGTTAATTTGTTGAGAGTCGGGTTGTTCCCTGGTTATTCTAAAGATTGTGTTTTCTGTGATCAACAAGTGAATGGGTGCAAGCAGGTGAAGGAAGGTGTGCAACGCCTGATAAATATTCGTGAGATTCTATTTGAGAAGATTCCTACCATCAAGAGTTTGACCAACAAAGCTGAAGACCTATCCATAATAACAATTTCCAACAAGCCTTTTGGAATCCCCTCAAAAGGTCCTATTAGAATTTCAAATGAACCAACCATTGCTCCTTTAATAATCATTCTCGTTGGGTCTATCCCTTACTCCTCTGACAAAGTAGTGCCATGGAACTATGGTGTCGAGGTTTATTATCATGGGATAAAACAAGATTCTTGGATAAACAAAGATGAAGTTGATGTCATTAATATTGCAGGTTCTAGTAAAGTGACAAGAACATGGAGGATCTTTTCCCCTGATATTTCACCACCCACTACTACAACAACTCTCGTCTGCATAACCAATGACATGTCTAGTGCTAACACTAGAGGCAAATAAAAAGAAGGTGAGCCTGTTGGGATAGAGGCACCTACCAAAGATACTGATGGTGAAGAGCCCTCCACTCAAGAGATGGAGGAAATCCTGAAAATCATAAAGAAGAGCGACTCCAAAATAGTGGAGCAACTAGGGCAAACCCCCTCCAAAATTTCCATGCTGTCATTATTACTCTGTTTGGACGACCATGCCCAGGCTCTAATCAAGTTCTTGAAGAAAGCCCCTATGCCCCCAAGAAACCACCGCTGACCAGTTTGAGAATTGTGTAGCAAGTTTAACGGTTGACAATGGATTAGGGTTCTCCGACGCTGATTTGACTCCTATGGGAAGGAACCATAAAAAAGCCTTACATATCTCTATTTAGTGCAAGGGGACCACCCTGGCCCATGTCCTAATTGATACTGGCTCATCTTTAAATGTGTTACCCAAAGGTGCTTTGGACCGGCTAGATTGTGAAGGACTGGTATCACTACGCTAAAAATAATATTAGACAGCACACCTAAGGCAGCACTTCTTATCATAAGCGCTGCTAAAAGTGCATTTTAAAAACACGGAAATTTTGTCCTATACCTTAGACAACACTTTCTAAAAATGTGCTGCCTAAGAGGGGTGAATATTGTTTGATAAATAACTGCTAAAGGGGGTAGGTCCTGAAGCGCTGCCTAAAGGGTGGGCTTACAAAGCGCTTTTCAGAAGCACTGCCTAAAGGGCGGGCTTAAGCAGCGCTTTGTGAAAGTGCTGTCTAAAGGGGGTTAATTGGAATTTATAAAGCGCTGCTAAAGGAGGTAGGTACTGTAGCGCTTTAGAGAAGCGTTGCCTAAAGGGTGGGCTTACAAAGCGCTTTGCTAAAGCGCTACCTAAAGGGGGGGGGGGACTAAGCAGTGCTTTCTTAAAGTGCTGCCTAAGGGGGGGATTAAGCAGCGCTTTCTACTACAAGCGCTGCCTAAAGTCATGTTATAAAAAAAATAAAACACATGCCCAGCATAAAACACAGTAACTCTTTATTATTTGCAAAAGCCATTTTCACAATACAGTAGTTACGAACAAAACCCACTTTGACGTGATTTTTTGTTTGATTCTTGAGAAAATCATTGCATCCTTTCTTCAAGGTTTTCATCCTTCTTCCATTCAAGACCATTGCGTCCTTTCTTCCATTCACAAACAAGGTTCTCTTCTCCTCTAGGTATGATTTTTGATATATTTGATATATTTAATAATGTTGATATATAATGTTGCATTTGGTTTAGTTAATAGTGTTGATAGTGTTGTTTTAGTGTTGATTTAGTGTTGATAATGTTGCATTATGGTGTGTTTTGTGTGGCATGTGGTTTTTGCATGTAAGGTGTTTGGGAAAATTTCACAATGAGATTGCATGTAAGGTGTTTGTGTAAATGTCACAACGAATATTGCATGTATTGAATGAGAGAAAAAAGCATTGTAATTGAAATGTGTATATATTACCATTGTGATTATTATTGTGAAAAGTTGGTTTTTAGACAAGAGTCATGGAAGAGACACAGGGATGAAATGTTTTATTAAAATTGGTGATTAGAAATTGATAAAGAAATAGTTTATATAGTGATAAAAATTCTAGAGAAAAGTGACATGTTACATAAAGTATTTATGGATCAATAGAATTATGGAAACTTGGATTCTCTAATGTAAGAGTCATACTTACACATAAATTAAGATAGTTAAACAAATTATGATTGTTGGATTAAAATTTGAAGATCTAGATTTGAAGTTGGAATATAATTTGAAGGGGAAAAAATGAAAGTTACACTTTATGAGCCATTTGATTAATATAGAGTCACATGAATTGTTTGATTGATTTATATTTTCAATGTAGAATATTAAAATAGATCTTTATTAAACAAAAAAAATTTATTAATATTTTACCTTCATATTTTAAAATCAAATATTTATACTTTTAAAAAAAAATTATAACAGTAAAATATATGTTAAAAAGAATATTAGTGATTATTTAATGGTGTATACATATATGTTTAATGTTGTATAAATATTCTATGTAATTCTTATTATATAGATTTGTTTTATTATAATGAAATTAATTGATCATTTATATAAGTTACTTGTGAAGAGTGGAGTTTTTGAGCGTTTCCAAGAATATTACACTGTGTGGTTTCAGAAGTTATTAACTTCTCTATAGGTATTTAGTTGTTCTTTTAATTTTCTATAGTTGCTTGAATAATTATAGTATTTTTATTTTCGATGAATATGCTTAATTGGTATTAAGCTTTTTAGTATTTGTCCTTTTTTTAAGTATTGTTTTTGTTTAGCTTACTTAATAGTAAGACCATGGATAAAAAATGGATGTCTGCCAATCGATTGTCCAAAGAGTACGAGAATGGGATATTGGAATTCATTAACTTTGTTGTTGAACATGCCGAAGACGCCAATCGAATGAAATGTCCTTGCTTAAGTTGTTGTTTTGTGGGTTAGGTTGACGTAGTTGGGTTGCAATCGCATTTATTGAGGCGTGGAATTGATCGAAGTTACACATGTTGGATATTCCATGGTGAGAAAAGTTATGAGAATGTTGAACCGGGGGATAGTACGACATATGCTTCAGATGACAATGACACAGATACATACGATTGTGATCTAGTCGAAGAGATTGCAGAAGCACTTGAAGAAGATCTTCAGGAGTGTCCCAAAATGTTTGAGGTTGGTAAGCAATGCAGAGAAATCGTTGTATAAAGGTTACACTAAATTTACAAGACTATTTGCGGTATTAAAGTTGTACAACTTAAAGGCGGGTAATGGATGGTCGGATAAAAGTTTCACAGAGTTATTAGCCATTATGAGAGATATGCTTCCGGAGGATAATGTTCTTCCTAATCGAACCTATGAGGCCAAAAAATGTTGTTCTCTATTGGCATGATCTATAATAAGATACATGCTTGTCCAAATGATTGCATTTTGTTTTGAACCAAATATGCATCGTTAAATGAGTGCCCTAAATGCAGTTTATCTCGATATAATAAAAATTTGACTCCAGCAAAAGTCTTATGGTCTTTTCCTATAATTCTGAGATTTAGACGCATGTTTCATAGTGAAACCGATGCAAGACACTTGACTTGGCATGCAGGTGAAACAATTATTGATGGAAAGTTTCGACATCCAGCAGATTCACCACAATGGTCGAAAATTTATAATGATTATCCTGATTTTAGAGGAGATGCAAGAAACCTTCACTTGTCATTATCTACTAATGGAATGAACCCGCATGGTATTCAAAGTATCTCACATGCCAGATGGCCTGTGATTATAATGATTTATAACCTACCTCCATGGCTATGTATGAAGTGCAAGTACATGATGTTGTCTATGTTAATTTCTGGACCTAAACAACCAGGGAATGACATAGACGTTTACTTGAAACCGTTAATCGAAGATTTCAAGATTTTGTGGGAGAACGGGTGGAGGTTTGTGATGGATATAGGAAAGAAAGTTTTAATTTGAGGGCGATGTTGTTTGGCATAATTAATGATTTTCCGACATATGGAAATTTATCAGGGTATAACATTAAAGGTCAAAAAGCGTGTCCTATTTGTGAAGATCACACAAATTGGAAGCGATTGGAATTTTGTCAAAAGATCACTTGGTCATCGTAGATTCTTAAATTCTAATCATCACTATTGTGGGTGGAGAAAGGCATTCAATAGAAATCCAAACATGATAGAGCTCCACCTATGTTGACAGGTGACCAAGTTTTTGAAAAGGTGAAAGATATGAGTACCCAGTTTGGCAAGCCTTTTGCACATACGCTTATCAAAGGTGGGTGGAAGAAGAGGTCAATGTTTTTTTAATTGTCGTATTGCAAGTTGTTGTATGTAAGACATTTTCTTAGTGTTATGCATATTGAAAAAGATGTATTTGAAAGTGTTATTGGTACGTTACTCAATATACAAGGAAAGTCTAAGGATGGCCTTAAAGCAAGAAAGGACTTGATACAAATGGGAATAAGAACTGAATTAGGACCCATGAAGAAAGGAACACGAACATATATGATGCCTACTGCTTATACATTATCTAGAAAGGAGAAAAAATATTGTATAAGTTTCTAAGTGAAGTAAAAGTTCCAGAAGGTTACTCTTGAGATATTAGAAGACTTGTGTCTATGAAAGACCTCGAGTTAAAGAGTTTAAAGACAAATGATTCCATGTTATAATGGAGAATTTTCTACCAATAGGTATACGTTCTATTTTTCCAGAAAAAAGTAAGAAGCGCCATAACTAAATTATGTTTTTTCTTCTGGTCAATTTGTAGTAAGGTGATCGATCTCGAGATCTTCCGATATTGCAAAAAGAAATAATTATTACTTTTTGTGAGCTTGAAATATATTTTCCTCCCTCATTTTTTGATATTATGGTACATCTTGTTGTTCATCATGTGAAAGATACACAATTGTGTGGACCAGCTTATATGAGATGGATGTACCCTATTGAGCGGTATATGAAAATATTAAAAGGGTACGTGAAAAATCGAAGTTAGCCAGAGGGTTGTATGTTTGAACGATACGTTGTTGAAGAAGCCGTTGAGTTTTGTACTGAATATTTGACGAATGTTCAATCCATTGGACTATCCAAATCTCATATTATAAAAAGGAAGGAAGGAAAAAATTTAATAGGAAATAAAATTGTGACAGTATCAAGGGTTGAACGGGATCAAGTGAATTTATATGTTCTGCACAATGACAATGAGGTTGAGTCGTATGTTGAAATGCACAAGGATGTACTATGGGGTTTAAATCCGAGTAGAAATGAAAATTGGATAGTACGAGAGCATAATCAAAGTTTTATACAATGGTTCAAAGATCATATTTATTCAAAGTTTGATTTAGATCCCGGTACAATAACTGAAAGGTTGAGATGTTTAGCATATGGTCCGAGTATGCTCGTGTTTTCTTATAGCGCATATGTAATTAATGGATACAATTTTATACAAAAGAACAAGATGATATAAATACTACGCAAAATAGTGGTGTCATTGTTTTAGCTGAAGCAATGCATATTTCAAGTATGAATGACATAAACATCAAATATGTAAATCTGTCATATTTTGGGGTTATCGAGCACATTTGGGTGTTTGATTATGAGATGTTTCAGATGCCTATCTGTTGTACCCCAAAATTTCCCTCTCACTTTTTACAAGATCTTCTCTCACACGGGTGGTTACAAACACTTGCTTGAAGAAAAAAACAAATTTTGAAGTTGGTCAAAGTGCCTTTCGATTGGCATCTCCAAAGTGCCTTTTGATTGGCATCTGCAAAATGCCTTTCGATTGTCATCTGCATAGCGCCCTTTGATTGGCATGGACAAAGGTCCTTCGATTGGCCTTTTAACAAGGTCTTTCGATTGGAATTTTAGAAAAGTCTTTCGATTGGAATCAGAACAAAGACGTCTTCAATTGGCATCTTAACATCGCTTCGATGGGTCTAAACTTAAGGAAATCTAAGATAACCAAACAAAGTTTTCGAGCGATCAACAATGCCCTTCGATTGGAATTTCAACAAAACCTTTCGATTGTCTTTGTAACAAGATCCTTCGATTTGCATTTCAACAAGGTCTTCGATTGGAATGGATATAAGGCCTTTCGGTTGGCCTCATGGCCAAGCCCTTCGATTGGCACGACAAAGAATCCTTCAATTTAACATCTCAAACCAGGCAGCTTCGACAGGCATGTTAACCAAGCACCCTTCGATTGGTATGGACAAAGGCCCTTCGATTGGCATTCCAAAAGGTCCATTCGAAGAAGCCTTCAGAAGGCCCATTCGAAGCATGCATAAGAAGTCCATTCGAAGATGGCAACTCATATGCCAATTGAAGAGAAATGCTGGAGGGTATTCGAAGGGGTCAAGTGTCCAAGTTCATCCAAGATTTCCAAAGAGACATGAATTTTTCCAAAATAGGAATGCTTTTAATTCGTCT
Organism: Vicia faba; assembly: GCA_948472305.1. Lineage (NCBI taxonomy): Eukaryota > Viridiplantae > Streptophyta > Magnoliopsida > Fabales > Fabaceae > Vicia > Vicia faba. The sequence goes on from OX451735.1 coordinate 994,037,075, forward strand.
GATTCTTGTCTCATAGCTTTAAAGGCCTGTTTAATTGGTTGTTTCTTGCTGTTACTAGACCATCATACTCCTACAAATATAAGGGCAAGCATACAGTGCCAGGGGGCGGAAAAAAAAGAAAAATGAGGAGGCGCATGAACCAGAAACAAAAACTTGGAAAAATCAAGAAAAAGTGGTGAATCGAATTCGTACTTAGAGGGAAATTCAAGACCCTTGGACGATTCCAATCGATTCCTGTGAGTGTAGGCAAGCAAAAGCAACCCAGAACAAGCATTTCCAGGCCTTATATCGCGTTGTAAGTCACCCACATCATAGCTTCTTTTTTGAAATCGAATATCATCATTCTTGCACTTGTAGCATAAAATAATTGTATATTCTCGATCACCATCATGTTTGCAAGCTTCCTGTAACATTTGATTGCATTTTCATGGCTTGTATTGAATTTCACCATAGCTAGGGTTTTATGGTTCGATTTAGGAGTTTTGTTTTCAGGAAAAATTGGGTCATGAAAGGGCTACCAATGAATTCAGTAGATCAAGACGAAGATGTCCATGGCCTTCGTTTTTATTTTTCACACTTGTGTAGAGTTTTAAGATTTGCAGGACTTGTAGCTACAGACAAACATCCGTAGGTAAAGGTTTGGAGCTTTTACCAACAGATCCAAGGAGGAAGATGACCAGCTGGCAAATAACCATTGGCTTGTTCAAATTTTCGCACGATTTTTTCATATTATGCTTGTTTATAATATAATAATTGTTTTGTATTATTTGACAAAAAAAGAAAACAGCGGAGTTGGTTACAAGGCAAAGGCAAAACGCTTCAGGACCTGGGTTTGAATCCCAGGTCCCCCAATTTCTTCATATTTTTTCCTTTCAGGCAATCCAGCGTGCACCAAGGACCATCATGCACTCTCACTGTCCAATCTGCCAAGTGGCCAGATGGCCAAATCTGATGGCCATCATCTGGAGGAGCACCATAGGCCACAGTCAGCGTGCAACATTGGATCCAAAAAGTCAAACGGACCTCCATCTTTTGGGCCCAAGCTTGCTATTCACCCCCCCTTCAGAATTGTTATTGCAGGCCCAAAATTCTTCTCTTTATTCTTTTATATTTTATTTCACTTAATTTATTTATTTTTATTTTACTAACCAATCAATTATTTTCTTTTATCAAAAAACCATAAAAATAATGCTTTTCACAAATTAGGTTTAGATTTTATTTTTTTAAAATTAATTTATTTAATTAGGTTGTTAATTTTAGATAATTATGATCCTTTTTGTACATAATTAAAAATAATTAGAACAAATAGGTTTTATTACTAACTAAATTATATTTTATTTTTCTTAAAATAACCAAAAACCACAAAAATAGGCCATGTCATTAATTTCATTAATTAATTAATTAACTAATTAATTTTTGTATTTAGTTTAGAAAACTTAATTCTTTTATTAAAAACAAAAAAAAACATTTTCTCTTTTAATTAGGATAGAAGGGTCAAAACCCTAGTTCGCATTCGTTCTAATTTTCATCGCGTGTTTTATTTTATTATTTTTACCCTATTATTGTAACTGCTCACAAGGTTGTAATAGTTTAAATTAGGACTTTATTTTCATTTACCGCTTTACTTTTCAAGGGTTTGTTTTTGGCTATGTAAATACCCGAAGTCTTGTAATAGCATAGTTTAATTTCCGCATTTTAAATTCTGTAAATATTTAACTGTTAGATGTATGATATTAGGATGCATGACAAGAATGTATGTGAAAAACTTTAAAACAGTTAGATAACCCTAACATGTGCAAAGATAAATAATCTGAAATTGAATCACTCGCACATGCGCACTCCTAGGGTACACTCCCACTTGGTTGCCTTCGGTAAACGGTCATTGAGTATAGGCTGCTTTAGTGGGCATCCTTTAGTCCAAAGATCAAAGTTGCCTCAGAAAGGTTGCCTCAGATATTGTCGCCTCGGATAATCGATCTAAGACATTAGGGTTACTACTAAGACGTCCTAACATTGCTTTGATGACCGTAAGTCCCTTTCGAATTGACCCTCAAAACTCCAACGATAGTGTTACCTACCCACTAATAGTGGGATAGCGCTGTCTAAAGGAAACGAACATAGAACAATTCTTTTTTCGATTAGGTAGATTAGCTCTTAAGTACTTGCTCAAACAAAACAAACCTTTTTCACACTTACACTCCTTTACAAACAAAGTTTTTCAAAAACACTTCATTACACTCTTGAAGACAGAAGCAAAAGTTAAATCGAAGTCAAAACGAAAGCTTTTCAAATCACACAAACACAAAGAAAACAATTTTGAAAATGATGAGCAAGTACCTAAGAGCCCGTAGATAACTACGGATAGAAAGGGTGCTAATACCTTCCCTTTCTATAATCTACCCCCCGTACTCAAAAATATCTCGAAAAAGGAATTTTTCTGTTCTTTTTTCCTTTCCTTGTTGGATAAAATAAAAGTCGGTGGCGAATCTTGCTTACCGCGACATTTTGCGAACATAAACGCAAAACGCAAACCAGCAATTCCTTAAAAAGGGAAACACGTCCCGGTTCTGGCCACCGTATCACAGAACTGACGACTCTGCTGGGGAGTTAATAACTGGGGTGTACCTTAGAATTAGTTCATCATATTGTTTTCTATTGTCTGATTTGATTGCTTTATCTTTGTGGGCTTTATATCGGAGTTACTATAGATCCTAACCCAGATCTGGGGATACCTTTTAGGTAAGTAACAATAGACTGTGAGGGAACTGTACGGCGTAGACCGATACAATTAAAGCAGTAGCTACGTTGGTGTGACACATTAGTTGGTACCGATATCCCTTGTGGAGGAACAAGGAGAGTATGGGGCTTCTAATGGGTCATTAAGCATCAACTGACCTTAGAACCTATAATTGACCAACTTGGCCACAGAAAGTAGCAGGATGCTACACTCATTGAGACCATACTCTCGAGATGGTTCCGGCTGCAAGAAAAGATTACGTGACTGGAGTTATGACCGATGAAGGATGGTCAGTGATATTGAGAACCTTTAGAACCCGGTTACTATTATTAGGACAGGTTCAACCAACTAAACTGTAAGAGGTTAGTACTTAAACCCCGTGCAAGCCTAAACCTAAAGCTATTTGTGTGACTTGTGTGCTTTCAACTTGAACTACTTGCACATTTTTATTGTCTGACAACATGAGTTCCTTGCAGGTTTTGTTTATAGTCCTTATCCAATAAATTGGATTTCTTGCCGGATTTACTTGTTTACATCACCTCGCATTTTGCTCAAACGCATAGCATACACATCATAACATCATGCCTTAACATTTCCTTAACCATTTCAAGGATCTCAAGGGTTTGTGATGCAGGTCATGGTAAATCAAACGTCTAGCAAGGGGCAAAGGGGATTTAGTTTCCTCTAGCCAATATCGTCTAGAGATCAAAACATGACAACTTGAGTCAGTGGCTATGACCCACTCAATATCGTGAGCTTGACTCTTGAAGAGGGACTCTCAACGACATGAAGTTTCTATAATCAAGCTAAATTTCAAATTCTAACAGTTTCTTGTTTACCCCGCGAGATCCTTGAAAACATTGCATACATATATCATACATATCATTGCATAACAGGTCTTCCAGTACAAGTCTCTCATGTTCTCGCTGTTTATTTCAGAAATGGTTCTCCAACAAGACAACCGAGATCTTAAAACTTAAGAAACTCAGTTCAGGGAAATATTCCTAAACCTATCCAAGGGGCAGGAAGAGTTGAAAACACTCCTCGTTGGGAACTTGGTCAAGAAAAGTCCTGAAGATCATAAGGACGAACGGCTGGAACAACTGCAAGCTGAGATAGATGCAATAAGAACCCAAATGCTGGGGCAGATGGCCCTTATCCAAAGCTTAGCCCGGGAACAAGAAGAGTTGAGAACCATTATCAACCAGCTTTATCAAGACCGATACAATAGTATGAAGCAAACAGTCGAGGCCGGGGACCAAGTCATTGATCAACCTTCAAGAAAACAAGGGTTTGGTTCGATGAAGAATAGACCTCTCCAAGTTGCTACTACCTCACGGGTATAACAATAACCTTGCCAAAAACAACAGGTTAATCAAAGTAAGCCAGATACTCCCAAGAGGCAGTTTACCAAGCTCAACATGCCTTTGTCTCAAGCGTTACAACACATGTTGAAGATGAATCTGGTGACATTGATAGGACCTCATATGAATCCCAAGATTACTCCACCTAACTACAATCCTGATGCAAGATGTGCATACCATTCCAACAACCCTGGACATGACACCAACAGTTGTTGGGCGTTGAGAAACAAAATTTAAAACCTGATTGATGAAGGAGCATTGGAATTCACACAAGATGGTCAACTGGAATGTTTTTGTCAATCCTCCAAGGCTCACCATTTGAAGTGACAAGTTCTGACAAGAGAGGCTTTTGTTCATTAGAATTTTGAAGTTGTAATTTTCTTTTGATTGTTTGAATATTTGTTCATGTCAAACTTTGTTACTTTATCAATGCATTGCATATGTCTGTTTTGAATCAATCCATTCGTATTCACTATATTTAAATTGATTTCCTTTTTGTGATGTTCAACTCTCGGATAAAAAACTCTAAGCCTTTAGAGGGAGGATGACGAAAATGATACCAAAATCTCTATAGTATGCTTTTTAACAGACCCCGCTGACGAGGTACAGGCGTTGTTTCAAATCCTAAACAGTGGAGTTATAAGGAAGATAATTCCTAGTCAACCCCTTTGAGCCAAAGAAGTTGGAGTTTTTCTTTTCACAAATTAAAACCCTTAATTATAACCTGGGGCAGGGTAGTTTTCTCAGTTAATCCAGGTGCACAATGAATGGCTTCAAAAATGTCCTTCCAAAACAAAAGACGGTGATGGTTCCCTATAATCGTCAAGAAAGGAAGTCATTATCTCTCAAAATAAAAGCCCAATAAGTCAAAACCTATGAAGGAGACTTAAGAAAAACTGGGGCATCCCGCTGACTGTAATCACAAAAAAGAAACAGTTCAGGCAAAAGACAGGGATAATAAAATCAAAAAGAAAGAGGTCCTGCAAACCCTCAACAAAAAGGAAATGACTGCATATTTGAAATAAATTGTCAGTATCTGAACCATCACTGGAACATCCGAGCAAAGACTCAAACGGGATCTAAATGCACAATTAACTGAGTATAGGATCGAAGAACATCACGAAGAACGGGTGGGTACAAATAAAATTTGATCCTTTATCCTTTGTTTCTAGAACCGTGAACCAGACCACGTTATAACCCTTAAAAGTCCTTGCTGAAGCATGGGTTAGTTCGAAAGCATACTGTTACAAAAGGTATCTTGACTCCTATAGGACTTGCTATAAATCCTGAGTTGACATCACATTTTACAAAAACTTGTTTTACTAAAAAATGCATTTTCAAAAATTTCAAGACAGACATAAGCTTTGCATTCTTAAAATAACGTTGTTTGCATATGACTATTTGTTCAACAGCAGAGAAATTCGCACGACGAATATCTAGTGAACAAAAACCTTCTCAATAAAAAGGATCACCTCAAGTGAAAAAACACTTCCAACCAAGGGGCACGGTATGATCATTGTCCATCATTTGGGGCAGTCAAGTCAAATTCAAGGAATCTCTTAAAGATGTCAAATAGCCAGGGGCAAATCTCCATCTGAATCACTTGGGGCAGTGGACATGAATTCCATCAACGAATCTTGTATGATCAAACGAACATCTTCTGGTAGTATGGCAACACAACACTACCAACAGTGAAAACTCCCTACACCCTGAGAGTGTGGACATAGTCATAAAATATTGCGCATGAACAAAGACCCGCTAGGTTGACTGGCCTAGGCAAACATAAGGGAATCCCGGAGAACCAAAAGGGTTCGGGCAAAAATTAGGGATAAAAGCGGAAAAAGATATGTGCACCCGGCAAGTCGAAAACCTGAAAAGGAGGCTTGGGCAAGAAAGGGTATCGGTGGACTGAAAATCTGAAAAGACAGTCCAGGCAAAAGTTAGGGATTAAAGCGTACGACTATGTCCCGTCATCTCTTCACTTGCCTACCAGAAGAAGACTTGTCATTTAGCTCGAAAGTTACCAAGCACCTCATAAGTTGGGATAACACTCGATCCACAAGGCCTCCACAGGCACCTTCTCCAGCAGATAAAGGGGCAGAAAAGTCTCGATACGAAGTCATTATCATATCCTTAGCATGCGTCCCAGTAACATTCACTCCCTGCAGAGTAAGAAAAAGACAGTGATGTTAAGTTGTCCCGAACAGGACACAATTCTCCCCAGCTAAGGCTCATAACTGCGAATGAGTCGGCGATATTCTCCCCAAGCAGAGTTTATCCATCACCAGCACTGGAAGATTATCCCCAGTGAAGTTTGGAGAATTATCCCCAGTAGAGTCTGGAAGATTATCCCCAATAGAGTCTAAAAGATTATGCCCAGTGAAGTCGCAACTGGAAAATCATCCCTAGCGGAGTTCATTCCTTTCACAAATAGAAACTCAATTCCCAACAGAGTTTATCATCACCAACAACGGTAATTCATCCTCGGCTGAGGTTATTCTCCAAATCAACAGGTCCTCTAGCAGAGTTTGTGCTCCCCACAGAGTCATTTCCTCGTCAGTTTATTCCCTAGCGGAATTATTCTCTCCTACAGGATCATTCTCACAATCATCTTCATTCACTATCCCCAGCGGAAACGAAGAGTTCAACTTCTTGCACTCTCCAGCAGCAACCCGGGATTTATTTTCCCCAGCTAGAGATTACCATAAAAACATTGCATGTCCATACATCATGACATGTGCATACACATCATACATCACAATCTCATTTATTTTGAGAACATCATTGCTTGATACATATCATGCATTACATACAGCTAACCTTTACCTTTCAGGAAAGATACAATCAAATTCTCACAAAAGTTCCAGCTATGAAGCCCGAGTACGACCAGATAGTATCTTGATTCCTACAGCATATAGTGAAGCCCGGATTACGACCGGATAACAGTATCACACTACCGCAAAGCCTGGATTACGACCAGATAGTGTTATCTCTTAAAAGCAAGCTATGAAGCCCAGATTCGATCGGATAATAGTTTAAATCCTCAGCAAGCCGTGAAACTCGGATTACGACCGGATAACAGCTCAGCAAGTTCCTGTGAAGCCTTAATTACAACCAGATAGAAACCCAAGACACCGTGAAGCCTGGATTACAACCAGATAGTGGTATATCTTTAATACAAGTTATGAAGCCCAGATTACGACCATATAGTATCTTGATTTTCTCCAAACACCATGAAGCATGGATTCGACCAGATAATGGTATGAGACATCGCGAAGCCTGGATTACGACCAGATAGCGATTAAAGACACTGTGAAGCCTGGATTTCGACCAAATAATAGTAAGGGATACTGTGAAGCTTGGATTACGACCAAATAGCAGTTCACCCAGCCAGATACTATGAAGCTAGGATTACGACCGAATATTAGTGGGCCTAAAGCCAAAGGGAAGCCCGGGTTACGACCGGATAACCATTTGATCTCTTCTGAAGACTGGATTACGACGAGATAAGAAGTAAAGTATTGTGAAGCCTGGATTACGACCGGACAGCAGTATGGAACACCATAAAGCCTGGATTCGACCAGATAATGGTATAAAGCATCGTGAAGCCTGTATTACGACCGGATAACGATAAAAGGACTAAAGCTTGGATTACGACCAGATAGCAGTAAAAGACCCTGCGAAGCTTGGATTTCGACCGAATAGCAGTTTACCTAGATAGTTACTAAGAAGCCCGGAGTCGACCGGATATTAGTGTGCCCTAAATTCAAGTTAAAGCCCAGATGCGATCGGATAACATTTGAATTCCTTCTGAAACCTGGATTACGACCAGATAAGAATTGAGAAATTGCGAAGCCCGGATTACAACCGGACAACAAGTTTAATCTCATCTCCCCAGTAAGTCACTGTAAAGCCTGGATTACGACCAGATAGTAGTTAGTCTTATCACTATGAAGCATGGACCACGACCAAATTGTAGTTCATTCTCACCTCCTCGACTAAGAGATGATTCCTCAGTAGAATAACGGACAACCGAAGTTCCTAAATTTCAATAGAGATGATTCCTCAGTAGAATAACGGACGACCGAAGTTCCTAAATTTCAACGGAGATGATTCCTCAATAGAATAACGGACGATCGAAGTTCCTAAATTTCAACAGATATGATTCCTCAGTAGAATAACAGACGATCGAAGTTCCTAAATTTCAACAGAGATGATTCCTCAGTAGAATAACGGACGACCGAAGTTCCTAAATTTCAACGGAGATGATTCATCAGTAGAATAACGGACGACCGAGGTTCCTAAATTTCAACAGAGATGATTCCTCGGTAGAATAAGGGATGTTCGAAGTTCCTAAATTTCAACAGAGATGATTCCTCAGTAGAATAATGGACGATCGAAGTTCCTAAATTTCAACAGAGATGGTTCCTCAGTAGAATAACGGACGATTAAAGTTCCTAAATTTCAACAGAGATGATTCCTCGGTAGAATAAGGGACGATCGAAGTTCCTAAATTTCAACAGAGATGATTCCTCAGTAGAATAACGGACGACCGAAGTTCCTAAATTTCAACAGAGATGGTTTCCCAGTAGAATATCGGGCGACTAAAGCTCCTAAATTTCTATTTCTCTCAAGACAGAGATCAGCATTCCCTAGAGGAATCTTCCTCAACAACATGTATACAAGCTCTCGCTAAGGAATCTCTTATGCGACCGAAGCTCCTTTGGGTGGCATCTTTAAGCCCATCCCCCATCAGCAAACTCCAAATGGAATCTATAAGCCCATTTCCGCAAGATGGACACCACATCATACGAGTGCAAATTTCTGGGCACTCTAGTGTTCGATCATCTTCCATCTTCGGTTCACAAAAGGCACGAAAGCCAATCGATATCCTCAGGTTTAAGAACATTGAACAAGGGCAACTGTTTTACCCCAAAATTTCCCTCTCACTTTTTACAAGATCTTCTCTCACACGGGTGGTTACAAACACTTGCTTGAAGAAAAATAACAAATTTTGAAGTTGGTCAAAGTGCCTTTCGATTGGCATCTCCAAAGTGCCTTTCGATTGGCATCTGCAAAATGCATTTCGATTGGCATCTGCATAGCGCCCTTAGATTGGCATGGACAAAGGTCCTTCGATTGGGCTTTTAACAAGGTTTTTTGATTGGCATTTTAGAAAAGTCTTTCGATTGGAATCAGAAAAAAGACGTCTTCAATTGGCATCTTAACGTCGCTTCGATGGGTCTAAACTTAAGGAAATCGAAGAGAACAAAACAAAGTTTAACAATGCCCTTCGATTGGCATTTCAACAAAACCTTTTGATTGTCCTTGTAATAAGATCCTTCGATTGGCATTTCAACAAGGTCTTCGATTGGCATGGATACAAGGCCTTTCGATTGGCCTCATGGCCAAGCCCTTCGATTGGCATGGCAAAGAATCCTTCAATTTAACATCTCAAACCAGGTAGCTTCGACAGGCATGTTAACCAAGCACCCTTCGATTGGTATAGACAAAGGACCTTCAATTGGCATTCCAAAAGGTCCTTTCAAAGAAGCCTTCAGAAGGCCCATTCGAAGCATGCATAAGAAGTCCATTCGAAGATGGCAACTCATAGGCTAATCGAAGAGAAATGCTAGAGGGTATTCGAAGGGGTCAAGTGTCCAAGTTCATCCAAGATTTCCAAAGAGACATGAATTTTTCCAAAATAGGAATGCTTTTAATTCGTCTGATTCGTATCTCATGGCTTTAAAGGTCTGTTTAATTGGTTGTCTCTTGCCGTTACTGGACCATCATACTCCTATAAATACAAGGGCAAGCATACAGTGCCAGGGGGCGGAAAAAAAAGAAAAACGAGAAGGAGGTGCATGAACCAGAAACAAAAACTTGGAAAAATCAAGAAAAATTGGTGAATCGAATTCGTACTTAGAGTCCAATTCAAGACCCTTGGATGATTCCAATCGATTCATGTGAGTGTAGGCAAGCAAAAGCAACCCAGAACAAGCATTTCCAGGCCTTATATCGCGTTGTAAGTCACCCACGGCATATCTTCTTTTTTGAAATTGAATAGCATCATTCTTGCACTTGTAGCATAAAATAATTGTATATTCTTGATCACCATCATGTTTGCAAGCTTCCTGTAACATTTGATTGCATTTTCATGGCTTGTGTTGGATTTCACCATAGCTAGGGTTTTATGGTTCGATTTAGGAGTTTTGTTTACAGGCAAAATTGGGCCATGAAAGGGCTACCAATGAATTCAGCAGATCAAGACGAAGATGTCCATGGCCTTCGTTTTTTATTTTTCACGCTTGTGTTGAGTTTTAAGATTTGCAGGACTTGTAGCTACGGAAAAACATCCATAGGTAAAGGTTTGGAACTTTTACCAACAGATCCAAGGAGGAAGATGACCAGCTGGCAAATAACCATTGGCTTGTTCAAATTTTCGCACGAGTTTTTCATATTATGCTTGTTTATAATATAATAATTGTTTTGTATTATTTGACAACAAAAGAAAACAGCGCAGTTAGTTACAAGGCGAAGGAAAAATGCTTTAGGACCTGGGTTCGAATACCAAGTCCCCCAATTTCTTCATATTTTTTCCTTTCAGGCAATCCAGCGTGCACCAAGGACCAAGGACCATCATGCACTCTCACCATCCAATCTGCCAAGTGGCTAGATGGCCAAATATTATGGCCATCATCTGGAGGAGTACCATAGGCCACAGTCAGCGTGCAACATTGGATCCAAAAAGTCAAATGGACCTCCATCTTTTGGGCCCAAGATTGCTATTCACACCCGCTTCAAAATTGTTATTGCAGGCCCAAAATTCTTTTCTTTAATATTTTATATTTTATTTCACTTAATTTATTTATTTTTATTTTACTAACCAATCAATTATTTTCTTTTATCAAAAAACCATAAAAATAATGCTTTTCACAAATTAGGTTTAGATTTTATTTTTTTAAAATTAATTTATTTAATTAGGTTGTTAATTTTAGATAACTATGATCCTTTTTGTACATAATTAAAAATAATTAGAACAAATAGGTTTTATTACTAACTTAATTATATTTTATTTTTCTTAAAATAACCAAAAACCACAAAAATAGGCCATGTCATTATTTTCATTAATTAATTAATTAACTAATTAATTTTTGTATTTAGTTTAGAAAACTTAATTCTTTTATTTAAAACAACAAAACAATTTCTCTTTTAATTAGGATAGAAGGGTCAAAACCCTAGTTCGCATTCGTTCTAATTTTCATCGCGCGTTTTATTTTATTATTTTTACCCTATTATTGTAACTGCCCACAAGGTTGTAATAGTTTAAATTAGGACTTTATTTTCATTTACCGCTTTACTTTTCAAGGGTTTGTTTTTGGCTATGTAAATACCCGAAGCCTTGTAATAGCGTAGTTTAATTTCCGCATTTTAAATTTCGCAAATATTTAACTGTTAGATGTATGATATTAGGATGCATGACAAGAATGTATGTGAAAAACTTTAAAACAGTTAGATAACCCTAACATGTGCAAAGATAAATAATCTGAAATTGAATCACTCGCACATGCGCACTCCTAGGGTACACTCCCACTTGGTTGCCTTCGGTAAACGGTCATTGAGTATAGGATGCTTTAGTGGTCGTCCATTTGTCCAAAGATCAAAGATGCCTCGAAAAGGTTGCCTCGGATATTGTCGCCTCAGATAATTGATCTAAGACATTAGGGTTACTACTAAGACGTCCTAACATTGCTTTGATGACCGTACGTCCCTTTCGAATTAACCCTCAAAACTCAAACGATAGTGTTACCTACTCACTAATAGTGGGATAGCGCTGTCTAAAGGAAACGAACATAGAACGATTCTTTTTTCGAGTAGGTAGATTAGCTCTTAAGTACTTGCTCAAACAAAACAAACCTTTTTCACACTTACACTCCTTTACAAACAAAGTTTTTAAAAAACACTTCATTACACTCTTGAAGACAGAAGCAAGAGTTAAATCGAAATCAAAACAAAAGCTTTTCAAATCACACAAACACAAAGAAAACAATTTTGAAAATGATGAGAAAGTACCTAAGAGCCCGTAGATAACTATGGATAGAAAGGGTGCTAATACCTTCCCTTTCTATAATCTACCCCTCGTACTCAAATATCTCGAAAAATAAATTTTTCTTTGCTTTTTTCCTTTCCTTGTTGGATAAAATAAAAGTCAGTGGCGAATCTTGCTTACCGCGACATTTTGCGAACATAAATGCAAAACACAAACTAGCAATTCCTTAAAAAGGGAAACACGTCCCGGTTCTGGCCACCGTATCACAGAACTGGCGACTCTGCTGGGGAGTTAATAAGTGCGGTGTACCTTAGGATTAGTTTATCATATTATTTTCCATTGTCTGATTTGATTGCTTTATCTTTGTGGGCTTTATATCGGAGTTACTATAGATCCTAACCCGGATCTGGGGATACCTTTTAGGTAAGTAGCAATAGACTGTGAGGGAACTGTACAGCATAGACCGATACGGTTGAAGCAGTAGCTACGTTGGTGTGACACATTAGTTGGTACCGATATCCCTTGTGGAGGAACAAGGAGAGTATGGGGCTGCTAATGGGTCATTAAGCATCAACTGACCTTAGAACCTATAATTGACCAACTTGGCCATAGAAAGTAGGAAGATTCTATACTCATTAGACCATACTCTCGAGATGGTTCCGGCTGCAAGAAAAGATAGCGTGACTGGAGTTATGACCGATGGAGGATGGTCAGTGATATTGAGAACCTCTAGAACCAGATTACTATTATTAGGACAGGTTGAACCAACTAAACTGCAAGAGGGTAGTACTTTAACCCCGTGCAAGCCTAAACCTAAGGTTGTTTGTCTAACTTGTGTGCTTTAAACTTGAACTACTTGCACATTTTTATTGTCTGACAACATGAGTTCCTTGCAGGTTTTGTTTATAGTCCTTATCCAATAACTTTGATTTCTTGCCGGATTTACTTGTTTACATCACCTCGCATTTTGCTCAAACGCATAGCATACACATCATAACATCATGCCTTAACATTTCCTTAACCATTTCAAGGATCTCAAGGGTTTGTGACGCAGGTCATGGTAAATCAAACGTCTAGCAAGGGGCAAAAGGGATTTATTTTCCTCTAGCCAATATTGTCTAGAGATCAAAACATGACAACTTGAGTCAGTGGCTATGACCCACTCGATATGGTGAGCTTGACTCTTGAAGAAGGACTCTCAACGACACGAAGTTTCTTCAATCAAGCTAAAATTCAAATTCTAACAGTTTCTTGTTTACACTGCGAGATCCTTGAAAACATTGCATACATATATCATACATATCATTGCATAATAGGTCTTCCAGTATAGGTCTCTCATGTTCTCGCTATTTATTTCAGCAATGGTTCTCCAACAAGACAACCGAGATCTTAAAACTCAAGAAACTTAGTTCAGGGAAATATTCCTAAACCTATCCAAGGGGCAGGAATAGTTGAAAACGCTCCTCGTCGGGAACTTGGTCAAGAAAAGTCCTGAAGACAATAAGGACGAGCGGCTGGAACAACTGCAAGCTGAGATAGATGCAATAAGAACCCAAATGTTGGGGCAGATGGCCCTTATCCAAAGCTTAGCCCGGGAACAAGAAGAGCTGAGAACCATTATCAACCAGCTTTATCAAGACCGATATAACAGTATAAAGCAAACAGTCGAGGCCGGGGACCAAGTCATTGATCAACCTTCAATAAAACAAGGGTTTGGTTCGATGAAGAATAGACCTCTCCAAGTTGCTACTACCTCACGGGTACAACAACAACCTCTCCAAAAACAACGGGTTAATCAGAGTAAGCCAGATACACCCAAGAGGCAGTTTACCAAGCTCAACATGCCGTTGTCTCAAGCGTTACAACACATGTTGAGGATGAATCTGGTGACATTGATAGGACCTCATATGAATCCCAAGACTACTTCACCTAACTACAATCCTGATGCAAGATGTGCATACCATTCCAACAGCCCTGGACATGACACCAACAGTTGTTGAGCGTTGAGAAACAAAATTCAAAACCTGATTGATGAAGGAGCATTGGAATTCACACAAGATAGTCAACTGGAATTTTTCTGTCAACCCTCCAAGGCTCACCATTTGAAGTGACAAGTTCTGACAAGAGAGGCTTTTGTTCATTAGAATTTTGAAGTTGTAATTTTCTTTTGATTGTTCGAATATTTGTTCATGTCAAACTTTTTTACTTTTTCAATGCATTGCATATGTCTGTTTTGAATCAATCCATTCGTATTCACTATATTCAAATTGATTTCCTTTTTGAGATGTTCAACTCTCGGATAAAAAACTCTAAGCCTTTAGAGGGAGGATGATGAAAATGATACCAAAATCTCTACAGTATGCTTTTGAACAGACCCCGCTGACGAGGTACATGCGTTGTTTCAAATCCTAAATAGTTAAATGTTATAAGTTCTGTCATCCAATAAAATTGTGTTTTTGTTTTTATGTTGTGTTTATGGTTTTATGTATTGTGTTTATGTTTTTATTTTTTGGTTATTCATTCAATGTTACTTGAATTTTATATGGTGTTTATGTTTTTCTTTAATATTACAGATGAAATGGATTCTAATGAGGAAAAAGATCACCCCGCTTCTAATATTGATGGAAATGAATGAGCTCGTGATATGGACAGTGAGATTAGAAGAGGAATAACAATTATGAAGTCAATAATTCGTGCAAGAGATAAAGGTTTCAAATTTGACGTACATTGGAATGAAGACAAACAGCTAATTGAGCCTAACGGTTCAATGTTGACAAGTTACATTGGTTTCGTTGTGAGGAGAAAAGTTCCAATCGCTTGTGATGATTGGGGAAGGCGTGGGCTGAAACTCGTTAAAGAAAAAATATGGACTGAAATACAGGTGCGATATGTGATGTCTTTCGTTTTTGTTAACGCTTATGTATATAAATTACTAACGCACTCTATGCATGTTTTTTTGTAGAGGTCTTTTAACATTGATGA
Organism: Vicia faba; assembly: GCA_948472305.1. Classification (NCBI taxonomy): domain Eukaryota; kingdom Viridiplantae; phylum Streptophyta; class Magnoliopsida; order Fabales; family Fabaceae; genus Vicia; species Vicia faba. The sequence goes on from OX451735.1 coordinate 994,052,208, forward strand.
TGATCGAAAATCATATTTTCTTCAATTGGCCGGAAAAAGACTAAGAGGGTTTCTATCTTTTTTGACAAACAAGTTTCTTAAGGATGCCGATAACAATTTTATCGATGCAGCACTTCCATAGGTGTATGCAGGCTTGATTTCTCCTGAAGAATGGGAAACCTTCAAAGAAAAAATAAGAACCTCATATTTTAAGGATGTGAGTGGCGTGAATCACCAACGAGCATCAAGTCCCCCGTATCTATACAGAAAAGGGCATATGGGATATGCACGCTTGCAATAAAGATTGGTAAGTATATACAAATGATATGATATACTTGTTCATCAAGTGCTATTATTGATTTATTATTTCTCTTAATGTGTAGTTAGAAGAGGAAAAAAGTCAAGAAACATCTCTTCCGGAACATGTTTTGTGGAAGGCTGCCCGAATGGGTAAGGATGGAGTTGTTAAGGAAGATGTGCTTCAAATTTATGAGAAGTGTGTAAGTATATCAATATTCCTATAGTTAAATCAAAATTTTATTAAAATATGGAATTTATGAGTTTAATGGCCACTAATTTATTTCTCTATGCATATGAACTTCACTAGAGTCTATCTCAAACTCAAGCTGAAGACCAGGATTGCAGGAGCATACTTAGTCGAGCATTAAATGTTCCTGAGTATACCGGTCGTGAGAAGGGTAAGGGATTCGGGGTGACTCCAACATCTTTGGGTAGTCATTAAAATAATAAAGGTCATAGCAATAAAGAAGTTATGGAAGAGTTAGAAAAATTAAAAGCTAAAGTTCGTGAGTTGGAAAAGGACAAAGAAAAATACATGTCAGAAAGGCAAGGGTTTGGGTTCAAGGATACCAGTGACAAAGATAGTATCAATTGTGATTTCCAACTGAAAAATACAGAGGTAACATATATTATTATGAATTAGCATAATTTTTTAATTGACATATATAAACATTAACAATTTCATATTTTTTATTGGTTTACGGCATTTCACCTTGTCAGCTATATTTATCGTCACCGACTTATCGCATGTTTGGCAAGGGAAAAGTGAATAACACCTTGGGGGAAGTACTTCACCATAAACCGCTCCCTATTGGATTTTTGAAAGTATCAATTGAAATTGCAATAGAGAGGGATGTGCCATTACCTTTTCCTGACGATATTTAAGATGCAACATTGGTCGGAGAGGCAATAGGATCTTATGTTGCATGGTCGTCAAGCCTCATTTGCATAGATTATGAGGTATGTTAACATTTGAAGCGTTGAAAACTTTTATGAAAACTATTATGAACATTTAACGTACATTTTTTTCATGGTAATATTAGACTCCCACGAAATCCAAATCAAAAGATAAGGGGATTAAGCATCAGACTGAGTCAGTTGCATCTAAAAAGGAGGTAAATTAATATATATTTTGCATAGAAAAGGTTAATTCACGATCTCATACTTCAACTAACTTATTATATGCATTTGATTTTTAGATTCATGTTAAAGACATGCAACAAGTCCCTATGAGTAACATGTCCGCAGAAAAAAGGGTTGTGGCAAAGTCTGCGGCTAGAAAAAAGCCTACTTCTCGGTATAGGTCGTGCCTTAAGACATTAATGGGAATTTCGGATTTGGCCCACGGGTGTGCTCGTAATATACCTATGGAGGAAGGTATTTTTGGTTTTTCCTCTTACGAAACAATAAGAAGAGAGGATGTGGATCAAATTATTAAACATGAAGAGTTAGGCCTCGGTTTTGTCCATACATATATCAGGTATTATCCTATCAACTTTATTTTGTTTTATTGAACAATTTATCTACTAATTTCATTGAATGGTCTTAATGTTAATGATGTATTTATTTAAGTTTGATGTATGCCAACTTGATGCGCCCGCATAAATTGGACCAAAGATTCTCCTTCTTATCTCCAAACAATATCAACGTAATATTAATCCAACAACGACCAGATAATGTAAAAGAGTATTTTGTCCGTACATTTATGGCCAACATAGATACGGAAAAATTGTTTTTGTTTCATTTAATACTGGCAATGGGTAAGATTTTTATTCAAACTTCATCTATTATAATTTTTCGTGTTTTGATGTTTTATAGAAAGTTTCAATCTAAACTTTGTTAATCCTACAGGGGACACTGGTTGCTGGTTGCGATCAATCCAATAAGAGAAGTTGTATATTATTTGGATTCGTTAGAAGGTGATTGGACAAAATACCCATACATGAAGGAGATGGTTGATACGTAAGTTAGATTGTTCTAAAACTTCATTTGTATACTTATTTATTTTTTTATGTGAGATTGTTCTAAATCTTCGTTTATGTTTTGTTAGGGTTATACAAATTTTTAGATCACAAAGAAATATTCAAGTACCAAAGAGTAAGGCAAACAACGTTACATGGATTAGAGTGCATGTATATTTTCATAATTTTGATTATATTATTGATGCTAATTGATAAAACAAGTTAAATTATATGAGATGATATATATTTGTATATTTTTCCATGTGTAGTGTCCTTGTCAGCGTAATGGTATAGATTACGGTTATTTCATGTTGAGGTTTATGAAAGAAATTATTCTTTTGAATCAAATAGATATTCCATCTATGGTATGAGTTTCTAACTTATGATTTATTCTAATATATTTAACACATTTCATCTAATTAATTTGTTTTAACTAAATCATATTATGTTATATTATGTAGCACTTTGGTGAATACAAGTGTTCTACTTATTCGAAAGATCATTTGGACAAAATTAAGGAGGATTGGTGTCAATTCATTATTGAGATGAGAATTTTATAAGGTATTGTGACACTTTCATTGATCATAATTTTGAGTATATATAAGTTTGAGTTAATGAGATACTATGTCGTCATAGTGTAGTAAATTGTTGCAATGTTGTTGCTGTTATTGAGATGAAAATTTTGTTTGTATTTGAAATTATATCGGGGATATTTTTATGGTGGGTTATAACAGAATCGGTAAATTTTGTTTGTATGTATGAATCGAGGAATTTTTAATGGTGGATTATAACGGAATTTTGTTTGTTTTTATGGACGAAATCAGGGAATTTTGTTTGTATGCATGGTATGAATCGGGGAATTTTGTTTGTATGTATGAATCGGGGAATTTTTAATGGTGGATTATAACGGAATTTTGTTTTTTTGTATGGACGAAATTGGGGAATTTTGTTTGTATCCATGGTATGAATCGGGGAATTTTGTTTGTATGTATGAATTGGGGAATTTTTAATGGTGGATTATAACGGAATTTTGTTTGTTTGTATGGACGAAATCGGGGAATTTTATTTGTATGCATGGTATGAATCATGGAATTTTGTTTGTATGTATGAATCGGTAAATTTTTAATGGTGGATTAAAACGGAATTTTGTTTGTTTGTATGGAAGAAATCGGTGAATTTTGTTCGTATGCATGGTATGAATCGGAGAATTTTGTTTGTATGAATCTTGATTTGTTTTTTTTACATTGATTTATAAGTATTATATATATAGGTTGATTCTAATATATATTCCTTTGTTTGTTTTGTTTCAGGTAGGTGCATATATGTGTAGAAGATATATGGATTCATTTAGGATTCTTCATTGTTGTTGTTTGTAGAGAAGATAGTAGAATATAGCAGCTCTAGAAGATAACAATATTGAACACTTTAAGTTGTATTTATGTATTTATGTATATATAAATTGTTAGATTAAAGTTATATATATATATATATATATATATATATATATATATATATATATATATATATATATATATATATATATATATATATATATATATATATATATATATATATATATATATATATATATATATATATATATATAAATATGTAAATATGTATTCAGCTTATATAAATATGCAAATTTGAAAGACAACGCTTAAATTTTAAGTGATTATGTGTACAGAACGCTTAAAATATAAGCTGAATATATTAGAAAATCCGTTAACATTAGACAATGCTTTATACCAAAAAGTGTTGCCTATGACATAACAAGCGCTGCCTAAAAGGGGACATTAGACAGCGCTTAACTAAAATATAAAAAAATATAAAAAATAATACAATAGACAGCGCTTTTTCTATAGTGTGCCTATAGCAGCGCTTTCACTTTAGACAACACTTGAAGAAGCGTTGTCTAAAGTGAAAGTGCTGCTATAGGCACACTATAGAAAGCGCTTACATTCTTAAAAGCGCTGCCTATAGGGGCCTTTAGAAAGCGCTTATTCAATAAAGCGTTGTCTAAGGTCTACATTAAGAAGCACTTTCACATAGACTAAAAGTGTTTCCTAAGGTTACAACAGTGCAGGAATAGGCAGCGCTTATAAGCACTGTTTATGTACTTGTTTGGCATAGTGTATTAAAGCCAAGCGATATTGTTGTAAGGGCTTTCGATGGGTCTAAAACGATGGTTCTTGGAGAGGTGGATCTCCCAATTAAAGTTGGCTCACAAATTTTCAACTCTAACTTTTATATAATGGACATATGTCCCGCCTATTCTTGTTTGCTTGGACACCCTCGGATACATGAGGCAGGGGCAGTAACATCTACCCTTCATCAAAAGTTAAAATACCCAGTCAAAGGGAAGATTGTCACTATTTACGGTGAAGAGGAATTCATGGTAAGCCACCTCAATTCCTTCAAGTATGTGGAAATGGATAGGGAATTCATAGAAACTCCGTGTCAGGCTTTTGAAGTTGTTCCTCCTACGATTGTCGCTACCAAAATCTCCTCCGACATATCAAAAGTTGACGAAGTTGTACCAAGAATGATTTCACTTAAGGATGCTCGTGCCATGGTCAAAGATGGGTACTATACTATCTGGGGACAACATCCCGATGTTCCGTTTAAAGCAGACAAATTTGGTTTGGGTTTCACCATCAAAGCTCAGAAATAAGTCAGGCGCGCTCGCGCGGGAAAGCCACCTCTCCATATCAGAAATCATGAAGTAAACGTTGTGGAAGACTCTGATGATGAAAATACTTTTGAAGATTGGATCTACCCTACTGTTGAAGAAAGCTCAACAATTGACATGAAAAGGATTTCACCCTCATCTCCTTCATTGAGGAGTAATTACTGTTTACTATTTTCCGTCAATTCAAGAACTTTTGTCTGTAATCTTAATTTCCAAAGACTGACTTTTAATCCATGTGCCTTGCTCGCGACATTATGGTCCATTTGTTAAGGGTTTTGTTCATGTTCATTTATCATATGATCATTTAATATAAACCATTGGATCTTTTGCATTCAAATTTTTGTGTTCATTGTCTTTCTTTTCCTTTATTACATTTTTCAATAGCCATGTATCTTACATGCACACACACACACACACACACACACACACACACACACACACACACACACACACACACACACACACAACACAATTTCCTTCATCAACTCCGGATCTCATTGCCAACGAATCTACTATTGCCAGTTATGATTTTGAACATCCATTCAACCAAGCCAAAGACGAAGGCGAGGAAGATTGTGAAATACCAGGAGAATTAGCCAGACTTCTAATTCAAAAAGAGAAAGTTATTCAACCTCATGAAGAGCCAGTCGAAGTTATCAACTTAGGTACTGAGATAGATAAGAGAGAGGTCCAGATCGGCGCCAACCTAAAAGATGGTATCAAGAGCAGATTGGTTCAGATGTTACATGACTATGTTGAAGTGTTTGCTTGGTCATATGAAGATATGCCAGGGTTGGATTTTGATATTGTGGTTCATCGTCTGCCAACAAAGGAAGATCGCCCTCCTATTAAGCAAAAGGTTCGTCGTACGCGGCCAGAAATGTCTGAAAAATAAAGGCTGAGGTAATGAAGCAGTTTGATGCAGGTTTTCTGGCTGTCACGTCTTATCCTCAATGGGTGGAAAACATATTTCCCATGCCAAAGAGAGATGGAAAGGTTCGTACGTACGTAGATTATAGGGATATGAATAGGGAAAGCCCCAAAGATGATTTCCCCTACCTTATATTGACGTCTTGGTTGACAATACTGCTCAACATAAAGTCTTCTCCTTCATGGATAGGTTTTCTAGCTACAACCAAATCAATATGGCTCCCAAAGACATGGAGAAGACCACCTTTGTTACACAATGAGGCACCTTTTACTACAAGGTCATGCCGTTCGGATTGAAGAATGCAGGGGAAACATATCAAAGAGCTATGGTAGCTTTATGTCATGATATGATCCATCATGAAATAGAGGTCTATGTTGATGATATGATTGCAAGATCACAAACTAAAGAAGAACATCTCGATCACCTACACAAGCTATTTGAGAGGCTGAAGAAGTACAAGTTGAGGTTGAACCCTAATAAGTTCACATTCGGTGTAAGGTCTGGGAAGCTCCTAGGTTTTGTCGTTAGTGGAAAAGGCATCGAAGTTGATCCTGCAAAGGTAAAAGCCATTCAAGAAATTCCAGTTCCCCATTTTGAAAATGAGGTTAGAGGATTCTTGGGTCATCTTAATTACATTTCCCGCTTCATATCTCACTTAACTGCTACTTGTGAGACAGTCTTCAAACTCCTGAAGAAAGATCAAGTAGTCAATTGGAACGAAGACTGCCAAGCTGCCTTTGACAAGATCAAAGAATATTTGCAAGAACCTCCTATCCTTATGCCTCCATTAGAAGGAAGACCATTGATCATGTACTTGACTGTGCTAGAGAATTCTATGGGTTGTGTGTTGGGCCAACATGACAAGTCTGGCCGAAAAGAGCATGCAATATACTACCTGAGCAAAAAAGTTTACTAACTGTGAAACTAGATATTCACTTCTCGAGAAAACTTGTTTCTCTATGGCATGGGTTGCTCGCAGGCTAAGACAATATATGTTGACTCATACCACTTTATTGATTTCTAAGATGGACCCTATCAAGTACATCTTCGAGAAGCCAGCTCTCTCCGGACGGATAGCTAGATGGAAAATGAGTCTAAATGAATAAGATATTCAATATACAACACAAAAGGCCATCAAAGTAAGTGTATCGGCAGATCATTTGGCCCATCAAGCTGTTGATGATTATCAATCTATGAATTTTGACTTCCCGGGTGAGAATATCATGTTAGTGACTGATTGTGCAAAACCTGGACCATATGACGGACCTGAACAAGAATTTCGATGGACTATGGTTTTTGATGGAGCTTCCTACGCTTTGGGTAATGGAATTAGCGTTGTAATAATTTCTCCTGAAGGTTGCCACACTCCTTTCACTTCTAGACTTTGCTTCGATTGTACGAATAACATGGCCTAGTACGAGGAATGCATCTTGGGTTTGAAGGTTTCCGTTGACTTAAGGGTCAAGCATTTGGATGTATTTGGAGACTCTGCTCTAGTAATTATCCAAGTGAAGGGAGAATGGTACACTAAGCATCCTAAACTGATTTCTTACAAAGAGCTTGTGTTAACTCTGATTCCATGCTTTAAAGAGATCACCTTTGAACATTTCCCTAGGGAGGAAAATCAGTTAGCCGATGTTTTGGCCACAATGCCTTCCATGTTCAAAGTAAAATGGGACAATGAAGCTCCTATGATTATAATTGAGAGATTTGATGAACCTGCGCACTTCTATGAGATTGACACAGACGAAGAGAAACCATGGTACCATGAGGTGAGGAGATATCTTGAGGCACAAGAATATCCTGAAGGGGCTTCCATCAATGATAAGAAATTCTTGCGAAGATCTTAAGCCAAATTCTTTCTAAGCCATGGAATCCTATACAAGCGCAACCATGATTCAACTCTACTCAAATGTGTGGACAAGAAGGAGGCGGAGAAAATTATGGAAGACATGCATGATGGCCTCTTTGGGACCCATTCTATTAGACACACTATGGCCAAGAAAATCCTGAGGGCTGGTTACTATTGGCCCATAATGGAAATTGATTGTCACAAACACTCAAGAACTTGCCACAAATGTCGAAACTATGCTAATAAGGTCCATGTACCTCCCATTCCTCTAAATGTCATGATTGTGCCGTGGCCGTTTTCAATGTGGGTCATTGATATGATTGGAGAGATCAGACCTAGGGCCTCAAATGGACACCATTTCATCCTTGTTGCCATTGATTACTTTACCAAGTGGGTCGAAGCTTCCTCATATGCCTCTGTTACCAAGAACATTGTAGCCAGGTTTATCAAGCATAACCTCATCTGCCATTACGGTATCCCCGAAAGGATCATCACTGACAATGGAACCAACCTCGACAATGTTGTGATTACGAAACTTTGTACTCAGTTCAAAATCAAGCACCACAATTCTTCTCCGTACAGACCCAAAATGAATGGCACAGTAGAAGATTCCATTAAAAATATCATGAAGATTGTGAAAAAGATGGTGGTAACCTACAAATACTAACATGAGATGTTACCGTTTGCTCTCCATGGCTACCGTACTTTGGCCTGTACGTCAACTGGGGAAACTCCTTTCTCCTTGGTCTATGGCATGGAAGTCGTCTTACCTGTCGAAGTTCAGATTCCCTCTCTAAGGATAATGAAGGAAGCAGATTTAGGTGAAGACGAATGGATTCAAACTAGGTTGGATCAGTTGAACTTAATTGGAGAGAAGCGATTGGCTGCTGTTTGTCATGGTCAGATGTATCAAAAGCGTATGATCAAGGATTTCAACAAAAAGATCAAACCTCGGGTATATCAGACTGGAGACTTGGTAATAAAGCGCATCATTCTTCCACAAGGAGACCCCAGGGGCAAATGGACTCCCACTTACGAAGGAACATTTATTGTAAAGAAAGTTTTCTCTTGTGGTACCTTGATGCTGACTACTATAGATGTCAAAGACTTCCCACATCCCGTAAACGCGGACATAGGTAAAAAATACTATGCATAAAATGACCCGTTAGGTTGACACACCTAGGCAAAAATAAGGGCATCCCGGAGAAACATCAATACAAATATACTTTGAAGTGCAAACTTTTTTGTTTTTTTTGTTTTGAGTACAAAAGTGTCTAATGACTAAAATTGAATGAACATGTGCATATGAACATGATTAAACTTTTAACAAATGTATACTTAAAAACAGTGACAAGAATCTCCTTAATTGCATTTGAGATATCCCCACAGAGTTATTTCATTAGCATTATCCCCAAAATTTTGGTTTCATAAAATCCCCAGCCAGAGCCCCAATCTCCGGAAGATCCTCTCCCCAACTGAGTTGGTCTTAAAAGGAAGCCTTATGGAATTCTTCCAAAAATATATATATATATCCTCCGCAGTAGTTCGTCAAATATCCTCTTCAACAGGGTTTATTTCCCCAACAAGCTACAGATTCCCCAGCTTAAGTTTGCCTCACAGACTATTACAAATCAAGGGACCGCAACCCCTAATACCCAGTGAAGTCATCAACATAGTCATTGCTATCTCCGAAAGTTTCTGTAAAGCCTGGAACCCGACCAAATAACAATTAACTTCATCCTTTCATGCAAGTTACTACGAATCTTGGACCCGACGAGATACTAGTTCAACTTCATCTTACTCTCAACTTACTGTGAAAACTAGACCCGACCAGATAACAGTAAATCTCAATTCCAAGTTACTAAAGCCTGGACCCGACCAGATATTAGTTTAACTTCTCAATTTTCTTAAGACTGGACCCGAATAGTCAACAGTCCAAGCCTGGTCCCGACCAGATACCAGTTAAACACTCTAAAGCCTGGACCCGACTAGATAACATCTCCAATTTCTGAAATCTGGACCAGACCAGATAATAGTAAATCTCAAATTTAGCTGCTGAAACCTGGACCCGACCAGATATTAGTTTAATTCCTTAAATTGCTAAAGCCTGGACCCGACCAGTTAAAAATTTAAAATTCTGAAGCCTGGAATCCGACCATAGAATAGTTTCAAGTTCTGAAACCTGGACCCGGCCAGATAACAGTTAACCTCAAGTTTAAGCTACAAAACTTGGAATCCGACCAATAACAGTTTAAATTTTCTGAAAAACCTAGAATCCGACCAGTTAACATTTAATTTCCTCTCCCCAGTAGAGTTTTGCACTGTCCCTAGCAATTTGTTGTAAATCCTGGAATCTGACTAGATAACAATTAACTTCTTTATCCCCAGTGTGATACGATGGCAGAACTGACTGTTTATATTGGTTTTGCGTTTGTGTTTGCAAATGTTGCGGTAAGCAAGACTCGCCACCGACTTTTCTTTTATCCAAATTAAGGAAAGGGTGAAAAGAACAGAAAAAGACCTTTTCGAGAATTTTCTGAGTAAGAGGGGTAGATTATGGAAAAGGAAGGTGTTAGCACCCTTTCCATTCGTAGTTTTCTACGGGCTCTTAGATGTTTAGCTCATTTTCTAAATACCTTGTGCTTTGTGTTTTTGAAAAGTATTTGAAAATTCCTGAGTACGGCGATTCGCTTTATGATAACTCTTGTATCAGTCCTCAAGAGTGTTTCCAAAGCAAATGTTTTTGAAACTGTTTTTGAAATGTTTTTGTGTAGGTGCAAAAGTTTGTTTTGAGAAAGCATCTAGGAACTATCTACTTATACTCGAGAAGGTTTATTCTTTTCCTCCTATCCTTTAGATAGTGCTATCCTACTATTAGTGAGCAGGTAGCCCCATCATTGGATGTTAAAGGGACATTCGAAGGGGCGTACAATCATAAAGGCAACATGTAGATACGCTTTAGCAATTTTGTTTAGGGACTAGATCATTTACCGAAAGGCAATTGTAGGGTCATTGAGGGACTATGATATTTTTATTTATGGGTCTTTTGCTAAAGCTTCCTTATTCTCGAGGGACATGACTATTTTACTTTATGAAAGGCAACCAAAGTGGGGGTACCCTAGAGGTGTATATGTACAATGTGTTATATTCAGTTATTTTTGTCTTTTTTGTTAGGTTTGCTAGCATTTTGATTTTAATCTTTTCCATACAATCCTATTAGTCATACATCTAGTAGTTAATATGAAAGCAATAAGAAATGCGGAAAATAAGGGTCATACGCTATTACAACCAAATCGAAAGGCAAGAAAAAGTAAAAATCAAAGAACAAAATAAAGAGGGGAAGTGAGTCCTTCGACCCAGGCAGTAGACTCCTTCATTCACCCTTCTTTTTCTTTCTTTTAATTGAGTTCGGGAGTTAACGTGAGCAACCTTCGATTGCACCCTTTCCTGCTTATTTCGATTGAGCTTGGGAGTTGGTATGAGCAACCTTCAATTTCACCCTTTCCTGCTTCTTTCGATTGAGCTTGGGAGTTGGTATGAGCAACCTTCGATTGCACCCTTTCCTGCTTCTTTCGATTGAGCTTGGGGGTTGGTGTGAGCAACCTTCGATTGCAACCTTCTCTGCTTCTTTCGATTAGACTATGAGGCAATATGGACCTGCAGAGCAGCATGAGTGCATATCCTTCATTCACACCATTTTTATCTTTCATTTGAGTCTGTACAGGTTAGTTCCAACATATATTTGGACAAGAAAAGAAAACAAACAAAAACGAGAGAAACGAAGAATATAACTAAAAGGCTATTTACATGTTATGCTTAAACGAAAAATAGGTGAAAGGCTATTTACATGTTATGCTGAAATGAAAAACAAGTGCAAGGCTATTTACATGTTATGCTGAAACCAGATATGGAAGGTCAAGAGGACTTACCTTGCTTGAAACTGGAACTTGTGTGTGGACTGGAGTTTTTGGATACTCTTGGATTTGAAATGAGAGAGGCAAGTGTGGTGTGATCTTGTTGAATTTTGAGGATTTTTGGTATGCTTCTCTTAGGTTGTGTATGCGTGTAAGGAAATATATGTGTAGTTCTTGGGCCTCTATCTCTAGTCACCTGGCGAATGTCCCTAGTCCTCTAGAGAATGTGTGTGGCTTTGTATTTATAGGGATGTGAGGGTGCATGGAAATGGAAAGGGACAGCCATTAACTGGGCTTTAAAGGTCATGAGACAAGAATCCAACACATTGAAGGTTGGCCATATTTGGATAATTCTTGCCATTTTGAAATCTTGAGTGAACCTGGACACATTTGACTCTTTCGAATACCTTCCATACTTGCTCTTCAATTGGCCCTGAGTTGCCTCCTTCGAATTTCTCTAGTTCCGTCTTTATAGCTCCTTCGATTGGCTATGACTTGCTCCTCATGGCTCCTTCGATTGGACCCATCTATCTGCCTTAGCTGCTTGATTCAAATAGCCTAAACGAGAACTTCATTCTAGCCAGTCGGAGCCTCTTTTGTCACTTCCTTCGAATGCCATTGCGTAGGAGGCTTGGGCCTGGCAACATGTAGGACCAAGACTCATCATAAGACAAACTTGTTTTCCATAATTATGTGTCTCTTTCGAATGGCCACCAATGTGTGTCCTTCGAATGGGCATTTGGAGTGCTCTTTCGAAGGGGTCATATTGTGTGTCATAGTGCGGAAACTGTGTTGAGGGGTCTTGGCCTTGTGCATTGAAACCAAGCACAAAGGAAGTCTTTTCCTTATGCACTGAAGGCAATCATAGAAGAAGCCTTTGCCCTTGTGAATCCCAGAAAAGTCTGAGGAAGCCTCTACCTTATCGATCGAAGGCCATTTGAAAGGAGCCTTTGACTTAGTGAATCTAAGGGAAGCATGAAGAGGCCTTTTCCTAGTGAGTCGAATCTTGCATGTAGAGGCCTTTGCCTATTGAGTCGAAGGTTGCATGTAGAGGCATTTGCCTAGATGAAAATTGGACCAAGGCTTACTCGAAGGGGAACCAACATGCAATCAAAGTTGATGGGCCAATGCTTGATCGAAGGATACTTTTCTCTGATATGCTAATCGAAGGACATTGTTCAGATGCCAATTGAAATACACTATTGACATGCCAATCGAAGGACATTTGGTTGACATGCCAATCAAAGGACATTGTTCAGATGCCAATCGAAGGACACTGTTTACGTGCCAATCGAAAGACATTTGGTTGACATGCCAATCGAAGGACACTGTTCAGATGCCAATCGAAGGACACTGTTGACATGCCAATCAAAAGACACTTGGCCATCATTCAAAAAATTTGATTTTCTTTAGGCAAGTGTTTGTAACCACCCATGTAAGAGAAAACCTTGGGAAACATGAGAGGGCAAATTTTTGGGTACAACACCCAGAAAGTTATTATGAAGCCTGGAATCTGACCAGATAAAAGCTAACTTCCAAGAGATAATTCCTCACCAGAGAAATGGACGACTAAAATTCCTGAATTTTGGTTCCCAAACAGAAATCATCACTCTCCACAGAGTCTTCTCAAACAAGTCAATATTCCTTAGCAGAGTTTCTTCCCAACAAAGCAGGAATCCCCAGAGGAAGCATTATTAAAGTCTTAAGATACACATACTCTTCATCTCCAACAGTAGTGCAAGATTTAACTTCTCAAAGCTCCCCAGTATTTGTCAAGGATACGCTTCAATAACATATCGCATTCATGCATCATATAACATATATAACATATACATACAACATAATCTCATTTATTTTGAGAACATCAATACACCATGCATACATTCACATACAACTAACCCCTTTTGTTCCTTGCAGAAAAAAAACATTAATCCAAAGACCTTTTCCGGATCAGAATTGATCTTTCTAGTCAAAGACAAACAAGACGTATAGTTTTCAGCACGAATTGACTAAAGATTTATGCTGATGTTTCTCCCAGTTTCTATCATCATCTCTCCAAATGGAATCCATAAGCCCATTCCCGGATCAATACATCATCGAGTGCAAATTTTTAGGCACTCTAGTGTTCAATCATCTTTCACCTTTGAGTCACGAAAGGTAGATTCGTAAATCTAACTCTTCAGGTTCAAGAAGATTGAACAGGAGCAGTTGCTGTACCCCAAAATTTTCCCTCTCGTTTCTCAAGAATTTTCTCACAAGATATCTATTGATTCAAGACTGCACAAGGTTTGATCAGCTCAAGATACCTCCTCAAATACCAATGACTCAAAACTAGGGCTTGAGTTTGCACAAATACCATTGGACTTTTAATGCCCCATATAGTTTCCATGGATCATATTAGGCTCTCAAGCATCAGGTCAAAGATGGAACTTCTGAATCCTGGAATGGAAGAAGAGGAAACTGTCGAAAGGGAAAAGCAGATAAAAAAAGGTGTGTAGTTGCAGATAACCATGTCGAATTCAAAATATGTTTCAGGTTGTTTGAACCACATGACTGATCGAAAGAGTCGTTGGCAGATTTTGACAAGTCGAAGAAGAGCAGCCTTGCTTCGATCCCTATGCTTCGACTAGGCAATGGCTTCCTTCGAGCAACCTTCTTCGATCCACCTCTAAACCCTTCGACACACATAATTTGGACACTATGAATTACAATTTAATAGACCACCTAATTCATTGTGTCTAAATAATTTATATTCATCATGGTTCTTAGTCTTCTAAATACTTCGACTTGCACTCCCTTCGTCATGATGTCTGCAATCTGATTCTCAATTCTGCAGTGTTCCAAATTCATCTTCCCATCTGCTACCTGCTCTCGGAGATAATGGAACCTCATTTTGATGTGCTTCCTTTGACCATGTGCTATTGGGTTATTTTCCAGATTGATAGTTGACATGTTGTCTATCTTCATGCTTGCTTCGATCCACAAGCTTCGATTGGGCAATGGCTTCCTTCGAGCAACTTGCTTCGATCTACCTATAAAACCTTCGACACACATAGTTTTGACACTATGAATTACAATTTAACAAAAAAACTTGCTGATAATAGTTCATTGCAAGAAGTGGGTACTGGCAACATAGTCTTTCAAATGAGTAATGGAGGAAAAGTTATGATTACAGATATGCTCTATGTACTTGGAATAAAGTGTAACTTGCTAAGTGTTGTACAACTAGTCGAAAAAAGTTTCTCAGTTGTCATGAAAGATGGAGTTTTGAGATTGCTCGACACCAAGAATAATTTGGTCTTAAAATCTCCATTGTCGGAAAAACAGGACATTTAAGACAATGATGAATTCGACAGAAGTTCAATGTTTGAAAATTGTTTCACCACAAGGATAGTTGGTTGTGGAATTTTATGTTTGGACATTTGAACTTTCAACCACTTAATCAATTGATTACTCAAGATATGGTTACTGATATTCCAAGTCTTGAGATGCCTAAAAAAACTTTGTGAAGTTTGTTTAGTAGGAAAGCAATCCAGAAATTATTTCGTTTCGACTATGCCAATGAGATCATCTTGCATACTCAAAATGGTACATTCAGACTAATGTGGTCCATTCGAAGAACATACAATTGGTGGAAACAAATATTGTTTTGTCTGTTGATGAGTTTGGTTGAATGTTGTGGATCTATGTGATCAAAATGAAAGGACGAAGTATTCAACATCTTTAAGAGATTCAAGATGCTTGTCGAAAACCAGAGTAAGAAAAAGATCAAAGTTCTACAGAGATTCAAGATCTTTGTAGAAAGAATCAAGTTGAAGACAGAATTTTGAAGAACATTGATCAAATCCAAAGGCTATGCTACATGATCCCACTTTGCAGGCTTATAACTTGCATTTCACTCCGTAATTGAATGCTTACACAACTGATTGAGCTATAATCCTAGTGTTTAAGCTATTTTCCAATTGATCATTTCATTTTTGGAATAAAGTAACATATCCACTTTGATAAAGAAAGTTTTATGCTAACCACTCCATTCATTCAAGCTTGTGACTTGTTCCAAAGAGTACAAACAATCTTGGTGATCAGAGGCAATCTTATAGCAGCTAGTAAAGCATGACAAAGTCCCTTGAATCACTCCTTTCATCATCATGAAGAAAACTTGCATTTTGTGCATTTTCAAACCAAATTCAAAACCATAACTTGTTATCTCAAGATTCTGGTTACTTCAAGATGTCAAACCTCTTGCCTATAAATAGAGGGATCATTTGCAAGCCAAAAAGACAAAAACAAAAAAATTACAAGCCCTTAAACCCTCTCAAACACACCCAAAGCCAGAATCACATAGCAAACCTCCATTGTTGCATATTATGGCCAGAAATCCCAAAATCAAAATCCACTTATGCGTTTCTTGACCTTTTGCTTCCAAAACTTTCTAAACATCATACACAAATAATCTCAACACCTTTCAAAGTTCTGTAACACCATTTTTCTCAACCTCCATAACCAAAAAAATAGATCTTGCATCTTGACTTCTCAAGCACGACTAAAGCACTTCCAACACCAAGTAAAGGTTGCATTAGCTTCCTAGGAAATTGAGGAAGCTAACCTGATCATCACCATCACTTGAAACAAGTTCAAACAAATTCTATGATTTCCAATTTTTGAGGTATTTTTATGAATTTCTATCTCTTCTTATATGCATTGTTAGGCTCTCATTTTCAAATATAAAATGTAGACATCATGGCCCTGAAGATGACCATGTCCTTATATTTCATTTATATTGACTGAGTAGTGAGAATTTTAGAGTTGAACTTTCTGGAAAAAATTAGGTCAGATTTGGTACCATTTAAAATTCGTGTTCATCTTTGATCCATTGCTTAAGTTATTTACATATTTGAAATCATGTTGAAATTCTAACAAGTTTGATGTTTGAATTTTTGAGAATGGTTGAGAAATGAACAAGTTCACAAATTCAAAAATGTTGTTGTTCTCACTGTAAATGCACGCAGGGAAGAAGATGAAGTGCAGGCCTAGAGTTTGTTTTGTAATATAATAACATGGTTTCAATTTAATACGCAGATATATAGCTACCCTAGTGGTAGAGCGCGTGCGTATTATTGCTAAGGGTCTGGGTTCTAGCTCCAGCGCTGCCCTTTTACCAATTTTTCATTGTTTTTTTCTCTATTTTTGACACAACCATGCACGCCCGGACCTAAGGCCAACGGGCCTTGTTTTTTTTTGCTAAGACTCACCCCCCTGCCTTCTTATCACAACATAGGCCCAACTTTCTTTTTTTTTTCTTTTTTTTTCTGATTACAAAAACACCATTGGGTCAAACAACAAAAATGTTTTACTACTAAACTCCTAAATTCCATTTCAGACCCCCTGACTTAATTTCATTTTTATTCATTTAATTCATTTTTTTTTCATTATTTCTATATTATTATTATTATTATCATTACTATAAATATTATTTTAGTAATGAAAAAGACAAAAATATTTTATTTATTAATTATACTTAAATATACTTATTTTATTTTCTTTCAATACAAAAAAGACAAAAAAAAAAACATTTTCTTATACAAACTTGATTTCTTTTCTTAAATAATTTAAATAAACATTAGGTTTAATTTCTTTGAAATTATTTTAGAACTTGGGGCTTTCTTTTAATTAACTTTCATAACTATTTTCAAAACAAAAAAAAACTAAAAAATGTTTTCTTTGTTTGATCTAATCTCTTTTCTATTTTTACTTAGGTTTAATTTTTTTCTTAGTTTAATTAAATTGTTTTCTTTAATTAATTAGGTCAAAACAAATTTCCTAACAAAAATCTAAAGCAAAATCCATTTCTTTTTATATTCCTTGTACATTATATTCATATCATTTCTTGTACAAATTCAATATGATTGTAATAGATAGTGAAGGTTTAATTTCTTGCAATCCCCGTTTGTAAATTGATACCCCCTCCCCAAATGATGTAATAGCGTAGTAAATTTACTTTCTGCAATTTATCGCTTTCATATCAATGCTAGTAAATTAGGGTTTGTATGGAAAGATAAAATCAATGCTTAGAGAATCCTAATTCAAGATAAACCAAGCATGAAAAAATAAAAACTTCCACACTTACACCTCTAGGGTTAACTCCACTTGTTGCCTTGAGAAAATGGTCATGATATACATGTGAGACATCTTAGCGAAAACAATAAAAAATATAAGATCATAGTCCCTCGATGAAGATTCGAATGTTTCCTTACAAATGATCTTAGTCCCTTAAGGGAAATGCTAAGATATCTCACAACATTGCTATTCATGACTATACAATGACCCACACCCGTCCCTTTACATCCAAAGATAAGGCTTCTTACCAATCAATGGTAAGATAGCAATATCAAAGGAAGGAAGAAATGAACAAAAGACTTTTGAGTAGGTAGAACGTTCTTAGTTGCTTGCTCACAATCCATCTTCAAAACAAATATCTTTTCAAACACACCAAACACTTTTAAAACATGAAATATTTTCAAAAAGTCCAACACTTTGTATGCATTCTTATACAGATGAGAATCATTACAAAGTTTGCGTAAACGAAGGCGCTTTTCAAAAATACTTTCAAAACCCACCACAAACACATTTCAAACAAAGAAATTTCAAAAGTGATCTTGCAAGCAACTAAGAGCCCATAGATAACTATGGATGAAAAGGATGCTAACACCTTCCCTTTTCATAACCTACCCCCTGAACTCAAGAAAATATCTTTAAGGTATTTCCTGTTCTTTTCACCCTTTCCTTATTGGATAAAAGAAAAGTCGGTGGCGACTCTTGCTATCCGCAAAAATTGCAATAAAACGCAAAACAACCAAGTCAGTTCTCCCACCGTATCACAGAATGCAATACACCTGTTATAACTCACTAGGGAACAACATAACTCTAGGGCCGACTGTGTGATAGAGAAAACCAAAATCACAGACAGAAAAGCAAATCAATTATGATCCCACTAGGAAAACTCAACTCTATTTGTGAACAAACCAAAGAGGACAAGGCAGATAAATCAACTCTATCAGCACCAACCAATGTAGTAGAAAGTTCAAATCTATTGGGAACAACCCCAAAAGAACGAAGCAGGAAACTCAACTCTATCGGGTCTAACTCAAGGAGGATAAAGCTCAAATCTATTGGGAACAACCCAAAAAGAACGAAGCAGAAAACTCAACTCTATTGGGACTAACCCAAGGAGGAGAAAGCTGAAATCTATTGGGAACAACCAGAAAAGTACGAAGCAGAAAACTCAACTCTATCGAGACCAACCAAAGGATGAGAAAACTTAAATCTATTAGGAACAACCCAAAAAGAATGAAGCAGAAAACTCAACTCTATCTGGACCAACCCAAGGAGGAGAAAGAGCAAATCTATTTGGAACAACCCAAGAAGAATGAACTAGAAAACTCAAATCTATATGGACCAACCCAAGACGGAGAAAGTTTAAGCATATTTGGAACAATCCAAAAAGAACGGAACAGAAAACTTAACCCTATCGGGACAAACCCAAGGAGGAGAAAGTTCAAATCTATTGGGAACAACCCATAATGAACGAAGCAGAAAACTCAACTCTATCGAGACCAACCCAAGAAGGAGAAAGCTCAAATCTATTGGGAACAGCCCAAAAAGAATGAAGCAGAAAACTCAACTCTATTGAGACCAACCCAAGGAGGAGAAAGCAGAAAACTCAACTCTATTGGGACCAACCCAAGAAGGAGAAAGTTCAAATCTATTGGAACAATCCAAAAAGAACGAAGCAAAAAACTCAACTCTATCGGGACTAACCCAAGGAGGAGAAAGCTAAAATCTATTGGGAACAGCCCAAAAAGAATGAAGCAGAAAACTCAACTCTATCGGAACCAACCCAAGGAGGAGAAAGTAGAAAACTCAACTCTATTGGGACTAATCCAAGGAGGAGAAAGTTAAAATATATTGGGAACAACCCAAAAAGAATGAAGCAGAAAACTCAATTATATCGGGACCAACCCAAGGATAAGAAAGCTCAAATTTATTGGGAACAACCCAAGAATAATAAAGTTGAAAACTCAACTCTATTGGGACCAACCCATGAAGGAGAAAATTCAAAATCTGTTGAGAACAACCCAAAAAGAACGAAGTAGAAATATCAACTCTATCGAGACCAACCCAAGGAGGAGAAAGTCCAAATTTAAACCATATTGAGGATACAAGCCCTGAATAGGTAGTAACACCAAAAGTAATGAATATCGTCTACCAACCAAGTGGAATCTTAATACATGTAAACAACTAAAGGGATAGTGAATACCATCTATCAACCACAATGATAGTTTCAAAATAGGTAAACACAAGAGGTTACGGAAAAACTAACTTTTCAAGCAAGACAGTATTTGCTATCAAGGACCAAAGTTCAATCTAGGAACAAACTAGAAAGAAACAATTAACAAGACTAAACTCAGTGAGGAAGCAACTAAACTAGGCAATCTGTTATATCCAGATAATATAAACTAGCGAATACATTATCAACTTACGGGATACTCTTTTGGAGAGGAGACACACTCTGTTAGAGAGTAAACACCAGTAAAGCAATTCAAATGAGCATGAACCTGAGTTTGGTTATGCACGACATATAAATAAATAAATGAATGTTATGATGCGTATGTTAATGACACAACACCCAGATTACATTGGGGATAATGAGACACAACACTTGGGTACAACCAGCACTGGGCTAAATCACATCCAAGATGGAGTTCTTATTGGAGAGTAAGTGTAATACGGTGGGAGAACTGACTTGGTGTTTTTCCTTTGATCGCAAGTGTTGCGGATAGAAAGAGTCGCCACCGAATTTTCTTTTATCCAATAAAGGAAAGGTGAAAAGAACAGGAAAGACCTTTTGAGAATTTTCTTGAGTTCCGGGGGTAGGTTATGAAAAGGGAAGGTATTAGAACCCTTTTCATCTGTATTTATCTACGGGCTCTTAATTTCTAGCTCACTTTTGAAATGCTTTTGTGAATGTGTCTGTTTGAAAATATTTTTGAAAAGTGCCTTCGTTTGGCAAACTTTGTAATGATTCTCGTCTCTATAAGAATGCATACAAAGTGTTGACTTTGAATATATTTCAAGAAAGTATTGGTGTGTTGAAAGTTATTGTTTTTGAAATGTTTGTTAGCAAGCAACTACGAGCTATCTACCCACTCAAAAGAAGTCTTTGTTCTTTTCCTCCTCCTTTAGAAAATGCTTGTCTACCATTAGTTAGTAGAGAGCCATATCATTGGATGTGAGGGACAGACGTGGGTCATTGTACAGTCATAAAAGGAAACTTGTATTATGTTTTAGCAATTGTCGTAAGGGACTAATATTATTTAACGAAGGCAAACGTCGAAGGGTCATCGAAGGAATACGATATTTTAAACGAAGGGTCTTTGCTAAAACATCCCACGTTCGAGGGACATGATTATTTTTATCCGAGGCAACAAGTGTGGCTATCCTAGAGGTGCATGTGTGAAAAGTGTGTTTGATTCAAATATTTTATCTTAATTTATGGTTGTCTAATGTTGGTTTTAAATCTTGCAATACAAACCCTAATTACTAACAATAATAAGGAAAGCGATAAATTGCGGAATTTAAATGTCCTACACCATTACAACGCTTTGGGAATGGGGGTACAAACTTATGAATAGGGAGGAAAGCAATAAACCATAATTAAACTATTTCAATCCATAAGCAATTACATAACTGATGCAAAAAATAAACGCGCGAAGGTGGTTGAAAGGGGAAAAAAAATTTAAGAAACCCTAAAATATTTCCAAGTGTTGAAAAGAAATGTTTTGTTGTTTCTTTGTTTAGAAGAGAAAATTTGAAATGTGAAATAAAATTTTAGACCTAACTCTAGTTCAATTTACAGTTTTAAAAATGAAATAAGGTGTGATTGAATTAATTAATTTTATGAAAATTAAATTTTAAAAAAACTAAAGAATTCTAAGTATTTAGAATGTATTTTTGGTGTTTGGTTTAGAAAAAAGGTTTATGGTATTAGGTCATCTCCCAGCAATGCAAAATGTCCAATGTACCCTTGATGATCCAAAATTATAACAAAAATCTCAAAAAACAGGATTTCTAATGCCTAGACTGACACGGGCACCCGTGTCAACATCTGCCCTGCCACCTTGTGCATTTTCCTTGTCCCAAATGAATTGACACGAGCCGTGTCGTGTGACACGGGCACCCGTGTCAGCCCCTGTCCTGCCTTTTTGCTAAGTTTCTCCCAGACACGGTCCGTGTCTGGAGACACGGCCGCCCGTGTCAGGGCTCCCGAAGCATTCTTTTGAAATTTCTAAATGTTTGCACTCTTATGCCCCGATTTGTCCTGTCTTATTCTTTTGAAAACGAAAGCAAATGATGTATGGATAAGGATATCGCAGTTTTTAGAAAACTTACTTCTTGAAGTGGAAACTTAGAACATGTATGGATGCTTCCAGGTGCAATGTGATGATTTATTAAGCTTCCTTGGACCTCCCTGAAGTTGTTTTTATCCTTTCTTTATGCTTAAAGTGTTTGAATCTCTCCAACCAAGTCAACTTGCGAGGTACGTTTTTTTGAATTTAGAAGATGGTGATAATGATGTTACAGAAGTTGATCTTGTGTTTGAACAAGTTATATATGATATATGTGAAGTATTTGGATGATTTGTTTGGGAAAAACTTACAAGGTTTGAGAGATTCAAAGATTTGGACTTCAAAGCTCAAAAATTGAGGTTTTGTGGACAATTCTGGTTTTTTGAGAGTAAAGGAGTTTTGAGGGTTTGTTAATCTACTCCTTTATCTTGGAATTGATCTCACTATTTTTAGGCAAGAGGTTTTGGAGGTTGAAGTAATCAGATTTGCAAGATATCCTGTTATGGTTTGGTTGAAAGTGAAAAACCAAGTTGGATCAATTTTCATAGTTTCAATGTTTCAAGTACAAGCATGTTCTGAAGTTGTTGGATGCAGAGGGTTTTCTCCATGCTTTTGAGCTTGCTTGTAATCAACTATAACCATTACAGAGCTCAATGTGTTGACATTGTGCAAAAGCATGCTTTTCAAAAATGGAAGTGGTAACTTTGTGCCATTAATGGAATTATGCTTTGGACAATGCTTAAATCAAATGGACCATAGCTCAAAATTTTTTGTAAACATTAAATTATGGTGATATTTGCAAGTTAGAAGGCCTGTAAAGAAAGATTATGCAGCATAGCATGCATATTGAATTATGTGATCTTCACCAAAACGACTTGTAATTCAAGAAAGGTTGCCCAACTTCATGCCTTTGAATCTAATGATCTTGGATGTTTTGGAAAGCTTGAAACATTGCCTACAACTTTCATGCTGACCATTTTAGATAAATCATATTGGAACTTGATCAAAATTGTCTTTATAAAGTCAATTATCTTTATAAAGTCAAAATTCTAAGACTTAGAAATTTTTCTGTGTTGGAAAGTTAACCTTTTTTTCATGAATTTGTGCCAAATTTTCAACATGATGCAAGATGATTCAAGGAAAACTTTCAACATGAAAGTCGTAGATCTTAATGAGATCTAAAACATTGTAGGATAGAACTTTTTCTAGAAATGCTTGGATCTCGAGTTATTAATTCATAAATACATATCCATGAAACTAAAACACTTAGTGAAATTTTGCCCTAGTTAGGCAGATTTTTGACCTAACTTCATGGAAACTTTTCACCTAATTCCAAATTGAATATTCAAAAATTTCCAACATGAACGTTGTAGGGATGTTACAAGATTTAAATAAATGTCCAAGAACTCATTGAGGCCATGTTTGAGCTAAGAGAATCGAAGACAAGAAGTTGGGCATTCATTCTTGAACTATAGGTCATTTCCATGATGAACAAGAATTCAAATCTCTTAGCCATGCCTTGTAATCTTGCTTTGCAGGCCTCCAAGTCTCTAAATATCTCCATAATCAGAAGACTACACAAACTTTATGGCTATTATCCATTAAATCCAAGTTTTATCTAAGTTAACTTGCCATTTTTGAAAGAAAGGCAAGACTTCCATTTTGGAAAAGTTGTTTTAATCACAAAGTAAACTTCTTGAGCCTCTAACTTGTTTCCTCTGCACACAATCAATCCACAAGCTCATAAGAAACATTTTTAAAGTGTTCAACCACTCTAGAAGGCAGGCTATAAGCATTTAAACCTAGTTTGTCAAGATTGCTTCAAAAACAAGGCAAAAGGCCATAACATGTGATCTTTGTTTTCTAACCATCTCAAGTCCTCAAACCTCTTGCCTATAAATTAGGACATCATTTGCAACACAAGACATGATTTTACAAGCCCTCAGACTCCCCCAAACTCCCCAAAACCAGAAATTGCAATACAAGTACAAAAACTTGCAATTTCTGATTTTTGAATCCAACCTCCCAATCCACTCGTGCGTTTCTTGGCCTTTTGCTTCCAAAAGATTCTAAACATCATCCATAAACAATTCCACACCCTGCTACACTTCTATAACTCCATCTTCATCATCCTCCACTTTCAAAAACTGAAGCTTGCACCTTGACTTCTCCAGGACATTCCAGCCATCCATAGTTCAAGCTAAGGGTTGCATTAGCTTCCTAGGGACTTGAGGAAGCTAACCAGATCATCATAACACCTTGAAAGGTCCTCTAACTCAAAACGAGATCTTCAGTTGCAAGGTGAGTTTTATGACTTTTCATATCATTATTTAGACATTATTAGGCTTGCATTTTCAAAGACAAAATGTAGATATCATTGCCCTAAAACTGTACATATCCATAGATTTCATTTATATTGCTTGAGTAGGGAGAATTTTGGACCTAAACTTTCTGAAAAAATTAGGTTAGATTTGGTAATATTCAAAATCCATGCTTGTCTTTGATTTATATTTTTAATGAGTTACATTTCTAAATTCGTGATGAAATTTGCCACAAGTTTCATGTTTACATTTTTCATTTTGCTTGAGAAATGATTGAGATAGAGTTGGTCTGGCTGGGCGTGAGGTTGAAGATGAAGTACAGGCCTAGGAATGGATTTGAAATATATATTTATGGTTTGAACCAAGTTAACGGATGTATATCCACCCCAATGGTAGAGAGCGCGCACATTTATGCCTTGGGCCTGGGTTCGAGCCCCAGCGCTGCCATTTTGTCTTTTTTCTAACATTTTCCATCTTTTCTTTGTTTGAACAAGCCAGCGCGCCTCGGGCCTCCACAATTGGGTGTTTTTATTTTTACTTCTCCTAACCCCCCTCTTTGCATGTTTACAGTGCAGCCCATTGGTTCCTTTTTTATTTTATTTCATTTCTGATGACAAAAATACTAACGGGCCAGGCCAAACTCAAAAACTGTTTTCTACACAAACAAACACTCAAATTTAATTTTTACCGCTTCTGACTTTATTTCTTTATTTTATTTTATTTTCTTATTTTCTTTTCTTTAAATATTATTATTATTATTATTATTATTATAAATATTATTTTTATTAATAAAAAACCTAAAAATATTTTCTTATGGAAAATTTAATTTCTTTTCTTAAACAAATTAATATTAGACTTAGGTTTTAATTTATTTTAATTAAATCAACTTAGAACTTAGGTTTTCTTCTAATTAATTTTGTCATACTAGTATAATCAATATAAAATCCTTTTCATACAAAACCCCAAAAATTTGTTTTCTTTAATAAATTAATTTCTTTTTCTTAACTTAAGCTTAATTTTCTTGTCTTAATTAATTATTATTTTTAGTTAATTAGGTTAAAACCATTCCCTTAAACAAAATTCAAAACAAAAACATTTGCCTCTTTCTTTATACATCATATTTATTTGCTTGACCATTTATTTCCTTGTACATTATATATTCCAATTCTTGTACATTTTTTCAATATGGTTGTAATAGATAATTAGGTTTTAAATTCTTGCAATCTCCATTTGTAAGTTTGTACCCTATCCCCAAAAATGATGTAATAGCGTAGGATATTTACTTTCCGCAATTTACCGCTTTCATATAAATGCTAGTAAATTAGGGTTTGTATGGAAAGATAAAATCAATGTTTAGAAAACATTAATCCAAGATAAACTCAAGCATGAAATACAAAACACTTTCACGAATTGCCCCTCTAGGGTTTACTCCACTTTGTTGCCTTAAAAATGGTCATGTTACGCATGTGAGACATCTTAGCAAAAACAAACAAAATACAAGATCAAAGTCCCTCGATGATGCTATGAATGTTGCCTTACAAATGATCTTAGTCCCTCAAGAGAAATGTTAAGATATCTCACAACAATACTATTCATGACTATACGATGACGCACGCCCGTACCTTTACATCCAAAGATAAGGCTACTTACCAATCAATGGTAAGATACCAATATTAAAGGAAGGAAGAAATGAACAAAAGACTTTTGAGTAGGTATAATATCCTTAGTTGCTTGCTCACGATCCATCTTCAAAAACAAACATCTTTTCAAACACACTAAACACTTTCAAAACATGAATTATTTTCAAAAAGTCCAACACTTTGTTTGCATTCTTATAGAGACGAGAATCATTACAAAATTTGCCTAAACGAAGGTGCTTTTAAAAACTACTTTCAAAACCCACCACAAACACATTTCAAGCAAAGAAATTTCAAAAGTGATCTAGCAAGCAACTAAGATCCCATAGATAACTATGGATGAAAAGGATGCTAACAACTTCCCTTTTCATAACCTACCCCCCAAACTCAAGAAAATATCTCAAAGGCGTTTCCTGTTCTTTTCACCCTTTCCTTATTGGATAAAAGAAAAGTCGGTGACGAATCTTGCTTTCCGCAACAATTGCGATCAAATGCAAAACAACCAAGTCAGTTCTCCCACTGTATTACAGAACTGGCGACTCTACTGGGGACTAATTAAAAGTTGGGTTACCTTAGATTTAGATCATATTTACTTTCTTTCATTGTCTGATTTGTTTGCTTTATATTTGTGGGTCCTTGTTTGTGTTTGTACTGATCCTCTACCTGGATCTTGGAACACCATTAGGTAAATAGCAAAAATTGTGGAGATTGTACGGTGTAGACCGATATGGTTGAGACAATAGCTATGTTAGTGTAATAAATTTATGGGTACCGGTATCCCTTATGGAGAATTAAGGAGAATACGAGGCCGCTGAGTGATGTCATGAAGCACTAATGAACCTTAGAACCTTTAATTGAACAACTTGGACTTTAGGAAGTAGTAAGATAGCCGGTTTCAGTGGAAAGCTGAAAATTGGTTGATACTCGATACTACGCTCATTGAGATCAGACTTTTGGGATATTTTAGCTGCAATAAAAGATTGATTATGCTAAAACAATGCCCAATAAAGAAAGATCAGTGATATTGAGATTCCCTAGAACCTGATTACTTTCTAAGACAGGTTGAACCAACTAAACTTCAAGAGGGTACTAACCTATGAAACCCATGCAAGCCTAAAACTAAGATTTTTGTATGCTTTGTTTATGATTATTATTCATGTCATCATATACATTATAACACTATAAAGCATCCTCACTAACCATTTCAAGGATTTAGGAATTTATCTTTGTTCTATTTTGTAGGCCATGACTTCTACTCGCAGGAATACTATCTGAGTCAACTTCGTGAAAGTGCATCCTCAACTTCAAGAGTTAGCATCAAGAGTTCCTGGAGATTCTCCTTTCACCAAGAAATATGGGCGACTTCTCAACTTGGATACCTCACACTTCCAAGAAGAAATGATGTGTGTGTTTTTCCAATTCTTTGATCCTATGCATCATTGTTTCACCTTCCCCGACTACCAATTGGTGCCTACATTAGAAGAATTCTCTTAATTGTTAGGAGTGTCTGTGCTTGATAAAATACCATTCACTGGTTTAGAAGATACTCCAAAACCTGAAGTTATTTCCAAAGCTTTACATTTGAAGAGATCTGACATTGTGGAAAATTGGGAGACAATAAGTGGAGTTAAGGGTTTCTTAGCCAAGTTTCTGTTGGAGAAGGCTCGTTTGTTCTGGGAAGATTTGGATTTTGAAGCTTTTGAGGATGTTTTGGACCTTCAAATCTATGGTTTGGTTCTATTTCCAAATTAAGACCAACTCATAGATGTGAATGCCATCAAGGTTTTTCTCTCTCGTAATCACATACATACTTTGCTTGGAGACATTTTACATTGTTTCCAAACTCACACCATGAAGAAAAGGGGTACTCTTTTGTGTTGCATCCCATTACTCTCTAGATGGTTTATTTCACACCTACCTCGATCAACATTGAAGAATGAGCAAAGCTTGACATGGTCTCAAAGATTAATGTCACTCACACATTCTGATATTTATTGGTGTGCTCGATCTATGGAGGACCTTACTATTATTGACCTGTATGGGGAATTACCTAATGTCCCTCTACTTGGATTTAGGGGAGGATCACCTAAAATCCTTGTTTGGATTTGCGACAGTTTGGGTATGCTAGGAGGGATGGCCCTCATGATGCACTTGTCCAAGGAATTGCATTTGACTATGAGAGCGATGTCCAAGGTTATCGTCAGAGATTTATACGAGCTTGGGGCATGGTTAACAAGGTTGATAGGAAGACGTTGGGGCATAAGAAATCCATTCCTTTGGAGCCTTATCTCAAGCGGGTGTGAACTTACGCCCAAAACCTTATGATGCCTTATGAAGCCATCCTACCTATCATCGTGGAGCCTGTTGCCGAAGGTGATGTTCCTTATATTGTCCTTTATCCTAACATTCCTACTTCTCATGAAGGTTTGCAAAAAGCTTAGATTCAGCTAAAGGAAGAACGAGACATCTTCGAATCCCAGTTTTATGCAAGTGAAAAGAAGGTTTGGGAGCTTACGAGACAACTTCATGAAGAACGAACTTTGAACGCCTACATTGCACCGAAGAGGATGCGCTCGACATTTATGTCTTAGGAGTTTATTTTGTATTTATTTCCTTCATTGTACGCCAAAGAGGCATATTTGTAATCAATTTGAACTTATTAATACAATTGGTGTGTGTTCCTTTTGTCTAAACAAATTTAAATCTTCTAAGTCCTTGAAATCATTTGCATACGCATTTTCATGCATCATAACATAAATAGGTTTTCCACAACAGGTTTCCTTATCTTTCTACTGTTTATTTCAGTAAGATGGATATAGAAAAAATAGTGAAGGACTTGCAAGCGCAGAATTCCCAGTTCCAAGATACCTTGTTGACCCTGGCTAAGGGGTAACAAGAGCTAATGACTATGCTAGTAGCCAAGAAGAAAACCAAAAAGAAGGCCTTCATCAATATGGGTGAGAGATTCAAAGGTTTGGTTCGTCAGGTACAAATAGTCGAAGATTCAACTGAGGAGGACGAAAATCAAGATGAAGAGGCAAGGAGTACCCGTGTTGGGGGTGCCAATAATCAAGATTCTGAAGACGAAGATTACTTTGATGAGCAATATCCTCCAGCTGAGGATAAATACAAGAAGTTGGAGGATAGACTAAAGGCTGTTGAAATTCATGTTGTGCCTGGTTTGGATTTTGGTGAGTTGGGCTTAGTACCTGGGGTCGTCATTCCCCATAAGTTCAAAATACTGGTCTTCGCCAAGTATGACAGGGTTTTCTGCCCGAAACTTCATCTGAGGTCTTACGTGCACAAGATACAGCTGCACACTATCAACAAAAAGCTTTGGTTCCATTTCTACCAAGAGAGTCTGGCTGGGACTTAACTAGAATGGTTCTATCAAATTGAGGGTTCCCATATCCACACATGGGAAGATCTAGCCACTTCCTTTGATCATCAATATCAATACAAAGGCGATCAGGCACCAACTAGAGTTCAACTTCAAGGTATGACAATGGGTACTAATGAGGGGTTTAAGGAGTATGCCCAAAAATGGAGGGATCTTGTTGGTAGGGTCCTACCACCACTAACTGACATAGAACTAGTTGACATGTTCATGGGTACATTAACTGGCCCATTTTTCAACCTATTGATTGGTAGTTCTTCGTCTGGTTTCACCAAGTTGATCCTAACTGGTGAAAAGGTCAAAAGTGGCATTAAGAGAGGAAAAATACCCATGACATCTGCTTCCGCATCCAACGCTGTAAAAAAGGCTTTCACTAGAAAGAAGGAAACGAATTTTGTGTATAGGGAAAGGGCCCATATCAAGAAGGATCACCGACCCTCTGTTAAAGCTGTATTAATCTCAAACCCTTCATCTGCTCAAAGGCAATCATCTAACAATCAATGATCTGAAGTTCCTCGAAATAGATCACGAGGATAAGCATGTCATTGTCCCAAGCCTTACAACATCTGTTGAAGGCTAACTTAGTGAAATTGTGTGATCCAACATCCAATCCAAACATTTCCTCACCTAAGTATAATCCAAATGCGAAATGCGCGTATCATTCCAACAACCCCGGGCATGAAACTGATCAATGCTGGGCTCTGAAGAATAAGATTCAAGACCTGATAGACAATAAAACCATTGAATTTGATCCACCTGCTACACCAAATGTGATAACCGCACCAATGCCGAACCATGGAAAAGGTGTTAATGCAATTGATGATACTACTTTTGTCTCCTCCATTAAAGATTTAAAAACTCCATTAACTACTATGAAGGTTAACTTGCTAAGAGTCGGGGTGTTCCCTGGTTGTTCTAAAGATTGTATTTGTTGTGATAAACAAGTAAATGGGTGCAAGTGGCTGAAGGAAGGTGTGCAACGCCTGATAAATAGCCGTGAGATTCTATTTGAGAAGATTCCTAGCATCGAAATTTTAACCAAGAAAGCTAAAGACCTATCCATAATAACCATCTCTAATAAACCTCTTAAGATCCCCTCAAAGGGTCCTACTAGAATTTCAAATGAACCAATTGTTTCTTCTTTAATAATCACTTCCCCCGGGCCGATTCCTTACTCTTCTGACAAAGCGGTTCCATGGAACTATGGTGTCGAGGTTTATTATCATGGGATAAAACAAGATTCTTGGATCAACAAAGTCGAAGCTGATGTCACTAATATTGCAGGTTCTAGTAAACTGTCAAGAATAGGGAGAATTTTTTCCCCTGATATTTCACCACCCACTACTACAACAACTCACGTCCGCATAACCAATGACAAGTCTAGTGCCAACACTAGAGGCAAAGAAAAATAAGATGATCCTGTTGGGATAAAGGCACCTACTAAAGATACTAATGCTAAAGAACCATCCACTCGAGAGATAGAGGAAATCCTGAAAATCATAAAGAAGAGTGACTTCAAAATAGTTGAGCAATTGGGGAAAACCCCCTCCAAAATCTCTATGATGTCATTGTTACTCTGTTCGGACGATTATTCCAGAGCTTTAATCAAGTTCCTGAAGAAAGCCCATGTGCCCCAAGAAACCACAGCTGACCAGTTCGAGAACTGTGTAGCAAGTTTAACGGCTGACAATGGATTAGGATTCTCCGGCGCTGATTTGACTCATATGGGAAGGAACCCCAACAAAGCCTTGCATATATCTATTGAATGAAAGGGGACCATTCTGGCTCATGCCCTAATTGATATTCGCTCATCTTTAAATTTGTTACCCCAAGGTGCATTGGACCAACTAGATTATGAAGGACTGGTATGGAAGCCAAGCGATATTGTCGTAAGGGCTTTCGATGGGTCTAAGAGAATGGTTCATGGAGAGGTGGATCTCCCAATTAAAGTTGGCTCACACATTTTCAACTCTACATTTTATATAATGGACATACATCCCGCATACTCTTGTTTTCTTGGACGCCCTTGGATCCATGGGGCATGGGCAGTAACATCCACCCTTCATCAGAAATTGAAATACCCAGTTAAGGGGAAGATCGTTATTGTTTGCAACGAAGAAGAATTTATGGTGATCCATCTCAATTCCTTCAAGTACGTAGAAATGTATGGTGAATTCATAGAGACTCCATGACAGGCCTTCGAAATCGTTCCTCATATGGTTGTCGCCACCAAAATCTCCTCCAATATATCACAAGCGGATGAAGTTATACCAAGAATGCTTTCACTTAAGGACGCTCGTGCCATGGTCGAAGATGGAAATTGTATTATCTGGGGACAACTTTCAGGCATTCCATTTAAAGAATACAAATTTAGATTGGGTTTCACCATCAAATCTCAGAAAGAAGTCAGGTGCGCTCGCATGGGAAAGCCACCTCTCCGCATCGGAAATCATGAAGTGAACGTTGTGGAAAACTCTGATGATGAAAATACTTTTGAAGATTGGATCTACCCTACTTTCAAAGGAAAGCTCAATAACTAGCATGCAAGGGATTTCACTCCCATCTACTTCATTGAGGAGTAATTAATGTTTACTATTTTTTGTCAATTCAAGAACTTTTGTCTGTAATCTTAAATTCCAAACAATGACTTTTAAGCCATCTGCCTTGCTCGGGGCACTATTGTCCATTTGTTAAGGGTTTTGCTCATGTTCATTTAGCATGTGATCATTTAATATAAACCATTGGACCTTTTGCATTCAAATTTTTGTGTTCATTGTCTTTCTTTTCCTTTATTATATTTTTTCAATAGCCATGTACCTTACATGCATACACACACACGCACTTGCAGATCTTCATTCACCCCGGATCTCATTGCCAATGACTCTACTATTGCCAGTTATGACTTTGAACATCCAGTTAACCAAGCTGAAGACAAAGGCGAGGAAGATTGTGAAATACCAGGAGAACTAGCCAGCCTGCTGATGCAAGAAGATAAAGTTGTTCAACATCATGAAGAGCCAGTCAAGGTTATCAACTTAGGTACTGAGACAGATAAGAAAGAAGTTAAGAACGACGCCAACCTAGAAGATGGTATCAAGAGTAGATTGGTTAAGATTTTACATGACTATGTTGAAGTGTTTGCTTGGTCCTATGAAGATATGCCAGGGTTGGATACCGACATTGTTGTTCATCGTCTGCCAATGAAGGAAGATTGTCCTCTTGTTGAGAAATAAGTACGCCGTATGCGGCCAGACATGTCTGAAAAGATAAAGGCTGAGGTAATGAAGGAATTTGATGAAAGTTTTATGGTTGTCACATTTTATCCTCAGTGGGTTGTGAACGTGGTTCTCGTGCCAAAGAAAGATGGAAAATATTTCATGTGTGTAGATCATAGGGATCTGAATAAGGAAAGCCCCAAAGATGATTTCCCTCTACCATATATTGACGTCTTGGTTGACAACACCGCTCAACATAAGTCTTCTCCTTCATGGATGATTTTCTGGCTACAACAAAATCAAGATGGCTCCCGAGGACATGGAAAAGACTACCTTTGTTACACAATGGGGCACCTTTTGCTACAAAGTCATGTCGTTCGGATTAAAGAATGCAGGGGAAACGTATCAAAGAGCTATGGCAGCTTTATTTCATGATATAATTCATCATGAAATAGAAGTCTATGTGGATGATATGATTGCAAGCTCGCAAACCAAAGAAGAGCATATTGATCGCCTACACAAGCTATTTGAGAGGCTAAAGAAGTACAAGTTGAGGTTGAACCCTAATAAGTGTACATTCGGAGTAAGATCTGGAAAGCTTCTAGATTTTATCGTCAGTGGTAAAGGCATCAAAGTTGATCCTGCAAAGGTAAAAGCCATTCAAGAAATGCCAATTCCCCGCTCTGAAATGGAGGTCAGAGGTTTCTTGGGTCGACTTAACTACATTGCTCGCTTCATATATCACTTAACTGCTACTTGTGAACCAATCTTCAAACTCTGGAAGAAAGATCAGGTAGTCAGATGGAACGGCAATTACCAAGCTGCCTTCGACAAAATCAATGAATATTTGCAAGAACCTCTTATCCTTATGCCTCTAGTGGAAGGAAGACCATTGATCATGTACTTGACTTTGCTAGAAAACTCTATGGGGTGTGTGTTGGGCTAACATGACGAGTCTGGCCGAAAAGAGCATGCAATATACCACCTGAGCAAAAAGTTGACCGACTGTGAAACTAGATATTCACTGCTCGAGAAAACTTGATGTGCTCTAGAATAGGCTGCTCGCCGGCTAAGACAGTAAATGTTGACTCACACCACTTTATTGATTTCTAAGATGGACCTTATCAAGTACATCTTCGAGAAGCCCACTCTCTCTGGACAGATACCTAGATGGCAAATGATTCTGACTGAATATAATATTCAATATACAACAAAAAAAGCCATCAAAGGAAGTGTATTGGCAGATTATTTGTCCCATCAAGCTATTTACGATTATCAGTCTAATTGACTTCCCTGATGAGAATATCATGTTAGTGACTGACTGTGCAAAACCTGGACCATATGACGGGCCTGAACAAGAATCCCGATGGACTATGGTTTTTGATGGAGCTTCCAATGCTCTGGGCAATGGAATTGGTACGTTGATAATTTCTCCTAAAGGTTGTCACACTTCTTTCACTACTAGATTGTGCTTCGATTGTATGAATAACATGGCTGGGTACAAAGGATGCATCTTAGGTTTGAAGGCTGCCATTGACTTAAGGATCAAGCATTTGGATGTATTTGGAGACTCTGCTCTAGTGATTAGCCAAGTGAAGGGATAATGGGACACTAAGCATCCTAACCTGATTCCTTACAAGGAGCTTGTGTTAACTCTCATTCCATGCTTCGAGGAGATCACCTTTGAGCATTTCCCTAGGGAGGAAAATCAGTTAGCTAACGCTTTGGCCAGAGTGTCTTCCATGTTCAAAGTCAAATGGGACAACGAAGCTCCTATGATTACAATTGAGAGATTTGACGAACCTGCACACTGCTATGAGCTTGAAACTGACAAAGAGAAACTATGGTACCATGAGGTAAGGAGATATCTTCAGGCACAAGAATATCCTGAAGGAGCTTCCGTCAATGATAAGAAATTCCTGCGAAGATTTTCAGCCAAATTCTTTCTAAGCAACGAAATCCTATGCAAGTGGAACCATGATTCTACTTTAACCTGATGTGTGGACAAGAAGGAGGTAGAAAATTATGGAAGACACTCATGATGGCCTCTTTGGGACCCACTCTAGTGGACACACTATGGCCAAGAAAATCCTGAGGGCTGGTTACTATTGGTCGACAAAGGAAACTGATTGTCATCATCACTCAAGGACTTGCCACAAGTGTCAAATATATGCTGACAAGGTCCATTTACCTCTTATTCCTCTAAATGTCATGAATGCTCTGTGGTCGTTTACAATGTGGGGAATTGATATGATTAGAGAGATCAAACCTACTTCCTCAAATGGACACTGTTTCATACTTTTTGCCATTGATTACTTTACCAAGTGGGTCGAAGCAGCCTCATATGCCTCAGTCACCAAGAACGTTGTAGCCAGGTTTATCAAGCATAACCTCATCTGTCGTTACGGTATCCCCGAAAGGATCATCACTGACAATGGAACCAACCTTAACAATGCTATGATTATGGAACTTTGTACTCAGTTCAAAATCAAGCACCACAATTATTCTTCGTACATACCCAAGATGAATGGCACGGTGGAAGCTGCCAATAAAAATATCAAGAAAATTGTTCAAAAGATGGTGGTAACCTACAAAGACTAGCATGAGATGTCTGTTTGATCTCAATGGCTACCGTACTTCGGCCTGTATGTCAACTGGGGAAACTTCTTTCTCCTTGGTCTATGGCATGGAAGCCGTCTTACCCGTCGAAGTTCAGATTCCCTCTCTAAGGATAATGAAGGAAGAAGATTTAGGTGAATATGAATAGATTCAAACTAGGTTGGATCAGTTAAACTTAATTGACGAGAAGCGACTGGCTGCTGTTTGTCATGGTCAGATGTATCAAAAGTGTATGATCAAGGCTTTCAACAAAAATATCATGCCTCGAGTATATCATACTGGTGACTTGGTAATAAAGTGCATCATTCTTCCACTAGGCGACCCCATGGGAAAATGGACTCCCACTTGCGAAGGTCCATTTATTGTAAAGAAATTTTTCTCTGGTGGTGCCATGATGCTGACTACTATAGATGGCGAAGACTTCCCACATCCCGTAAATGCGAACATAGCTAAAGAATACTACGCATAAAATGACCCGCTAGGTTGACACACCTAGGCAAAAATATGGGCATCCCGGCGAACCAAAGAGGTTCGGGAAAAAATTAGGGATATATTCAAAAGATTGTACACCTGGCAAGTTGAAAACCCGAAAGGGAAACTTGGGGAAAAAAGGGTATCTTGGTGGGCTTAAAACCCGAAAGGGCGGTCCAGGCAAAAGTTAAGGATTAAAGCGTATGACTATGTCCCGTGGGATCTCTACAGTCGGCTTTATTACCAAGGTCTGAATTCAAATGGTCCAAGATCAATCCAATCAACTCCTTTCAACTGCAAGGGATGATGTTCAAAGACATAAGGGCAATGGTGTGGTTGGAACACAATGAGATCACTTTCATATGGCTATTATTTTTGTTTTCACTTTGTATTCTTTCCATTATTTCGACGATTTCCTCTTACTAGGATCTTGGTCTCTTTGTACAAAAATGCCTAATTCATGGGAAAAACATCAATACAAATATACTTTGAAGTGCAAACTTTTTTGTTTTTCCTGTTTTGAGTGCAAAAGTGTCAAATGACTAAAATTGAATTAACATATGCATATGAACATGATTAAACTTTTAACAAATGTATGATAAAAAACAGTGACAAGCATATCCTCAAATGCATTTGAGATATCCCTACAGAGTTATTTCAATAGCATTATCCCCACAAATTTGGATTCATAAAATCCTCAGCCAGAGTTTCAATCTCAGGAAAATCCTCTCCCCAGCTGAGTTGGTCTTAAAAGGAAGCCTTATGGAATTCTTCCTAAAAAATATCCTCCCCAGCAGTTTGTCAGATATCCTCTTCAACAGGGTTTATTTCCCCAATAAACTACAGATTCCCCAGCTTGAGTTTGCCTCGCAGACTATTACAAATCAAAGGACCGCAACCCCTAGTCCTCGGTGAAGTCTTCAACAGAGTCATTGCTATCGCTGAAAGTTGTTGTAAAGCCTGGAACCCGACCAAATAACAGTCAACTTCATCCTTTCAAGTAAGTTACTACGAAGCCTGGACCCCACCAGAAACTAGTTCAACTTCATCCTACTCTTAACTTACTGTGAAGATTGGACCCGACCAGATAATAGTAAATCTCAATTCCAAGTTACTAAAGCCTGGACCCGGCCAGATATTAGTTTAACTTCTCAAATTGTTTAAGCCTGGACCCGACCAATCAACAGTTCAAGCCTGGACCTGACCAGATACCAGTTAAACATTCTAAAGCCTAGACCCGACCAGATAAAAGCTCCAATTTTTGAAACCTAGACCTTACCAGATAATAGTAAATCTCAAATTTAGTTGCTAAATCCTGGACCCGACCAGTTAATAGTTCGAGTTACTAAAACCTGAACCAGACCAGATAACAATTGATCTCAAGTTCAAATTGCTGAAGAATGGACCCGACCAGATATTAGTTTAACTCCTTCAACTGCAGATCCTGGACCCAACCAGTTAACAGTTCGAGTTACTGAAACCTGGACCCAACCAGATAACATTTGATCTCAATTTAAAATTGCTGAAGACTAGACCCAATCGAATAACATTCAACCTTAATTTCAAGTGGCTAGAGCCTGGACCCGGCCATATAGTAACTTAACTTCTCCATCTACTACAAAACCTGGACCCAACTAGTTAACAGTTCGAGTTGCTGAAACCTGGACCTGACCAGATAACAGTTTGATTCTTACAAATTACTAAAAAAACTCCTCTTCCCTAGTAGAGTTTGCCACTATCCCAGCAAGTTACTACAAAGCCTAGAATCCGACCAGATAATAGTATAACTTCTTTATCCCCAACAAATTGTTGTGAAGCCTGGAATCTGACAAGATAACAGCTAACTTTCAAGAGATAGTTCCCCACCAGAGCAATGGACAACTAAAACTCCTGGATTCTGGTTCCGAAGCAGAAATCAACATTCTCCACAGAGTCTTCTCAAACAAAGTTAATATTCCATAGCGAAGTTTCTTCTCAACAAAGCAGGAATCCCCAGCGGAAGAATTGTTAACAAAGTCTAAATATACACATACTTTTCATCCCCAACAGTATTCCGAGATTTAACTTCTCAAAGTTCCCCAGCATCTGTCAAGGATACGCTTCGACAACATGTTGCATTCATACGTCATATAACATACATAATATATACATACAATATAAATATCATTTATTTTTAGAAACATCACTACACCATGCATACATTCACATACGGCTAACTCCTTTTGTTCCTTGCAGAAAAAGTCACTAATCCAAAGACCTCCTCTGGATCATAATTGATTCTTCCAGTCAAAGACAGACAAGACACCTAGTTTTCAGCATGAATCGACTAAAGATTTATGCTGACATTTCCCCCAATTTCAACCAATCATCTCTCCAAATGGAATCCATAAGCCCATTCCCAGATCAATACATCATCGAGTGCAAATTTCTGGGCACTCTAGTGTTCAATCATCTTTCACCTTCAAGTCACGAATGGCAGACCCGCCAATCTAACTCTTCAGATTTAAGAAGATTGAACAGGGGAAGTTGTTGTACCCCAAAATTTTCCCTCTCAATTTCTCAAGAGCTCTCTCATAAGATCTCCAATGATTCAAGACTGCACAAGGTTTGATCAGCTCAAGACACCTCCTCAAGCACTGATGACTCAAAATTAGGGTTTAAGTTTGTATAAGGACAATTGGACTTTTAATGCTTCATATGACTTTCATGGATCATTTTGGACTCCCAAGATTGCTCATGTCAAGTTTCAAGCTTTGGATAACATTTTTGCTCAGTCAAATGATTAGTTGACCTAAAATCAACTATATTGGGGAAAAAGTTAATTGTGGTCAATTTACAATAAAACTTCATAATTTTTATCCATATCAACATTTCGAACTCATATATTGAAATTTATCAAGTTTGGATCATAATTCCTCAAGAAATTTGATCAGATCATCAAAAGGGAAAAATGGTCAAAATTAGGGTTTTGATTGAGAAGGTTCAATTTTTTATTGTTAACCTAACACATGACTTGTTGGTTTGAGACATGATATCAAGGATTCAAATGCATCATTTTTACCTAATTTCATGGCTTAAAACATTTCCCAAAGATCAATTGATTGATAGTTGAAATCCAGTCAACTGATGAAAAGTCAACTAATACACTGAAAAGTCAAACTTTGACTTTTTGATCAAAATCAAGTTTCAAAAATCATATTTCATAAAGACATGTCAAAATATGAAGATTGTTTATCAAGAAATAAAAAAGTCAAAATCATCTTTGAAAATTCAAAATTCTAAGACTTAGAAATTTTTCAAAGTGTTGGAAAGTTAACATTTTTTCTCATGACTTTGTGCCAAATTTTCACCATGATGCAAGATGATTCAAGGAAAACTTCCAACATGAAAGTCGTAGGTCTTAATGAGATTTAAAACATTGTAGGATAGAAATTTTCCTAGAAATGATTATATCTCAAGTTATTAATTCATAAAGACATGTCCATGAAACTAAAACACTTAGTGAAATTTTGCCCTAGTTAGGCAAATTTTTGACCTAACTTTATAGCAACTTTTCACCTAGTTCCAAAATGAATCTTTAAAAATGTCCAACATGAAGGTTGTAGGGGATGTTACAAGATTTCCAAAATGTCAAAGAACTTGTTGAGATCATGTTTGAGCTAAGAGAATCGAATACAAGAAGTTGGACATTCATTCTTGAACTATAGGTCATTTCCATGATGAACAAGAATTCAAATATCTTAGCCATGCCTTGTAATCTTGCTTTGCAGGCCTCCAAGTCACTAAATCTCTCCATAATCAAAATATTACACAAACTTTATGGCTATTATCCATTAAATCCAAGCTTTATCTAAGTTAACTTTCCATTTTTGGAAGAAAGGCAAGACTTCCATTTTGGAAAAGTTGCTTTAATCACAAAGTCAACTTCTTGAGCCTCTAACTTGTTTCCTCTGCACACACTCAATCCACAAGCTTAGAAGAGACATGATTACAGTTTTAAACCACTTTAGAAGGAAGGCTATAAGCATTGAAACCAAGTTTGTCAAGATTGCTTCAAAAACAAGGCAAAAAGCCATAACACGTGATCTTTGTTTTCTGACCATCTCAAGTACTCAAACCTCTTTACTATGAATTAGGAAAGAATTTGTAATACAAGACAAGATTTTACAAGCCCTCAAACTCCCCCAAACTCCCCAAAACCATAAATTGCAATACAAGCACAAAAACTTGCCATTTCTGATTTCTGAATCCAATCTCCCTATCCAGTAGTGTGTTTCTTGGCCTTTTGCTTCCAAAAGCTTCTGAACATCATCCATAAACAATCCCACGCCCTGCTAAACTTTTGTAACTCCATCTTCATCATCCTCCATTTTCAAAAACTGAAGCTTGAACCCTGACTTCTCCAAGACATTCCAGCCATCCATAGTTCAAGCTAAGGGTTGCATTAGCTTCCTAGGGACTTGACGAAGTTAACCAGATCATCACAACACATTGAAAGGTCCTCTAAATCAAAACACGGTCTCAAAATGCAACGTGAGTTTTCTAACTTTTTCTCTCATTATTTAGGCATTGTTAGGCTTGCATTTTCAAAGACAAAATATAGATATCATTGCCCTGAAACTATACATATCCATAGATTTAATTTATATTGCTTGAGTAGGGATAATTTTGGACCTGAACTTTCTGAAAAATTAGGTTAGATTTGGTAATATTAAAAATTCATGCTTGTCTTTGATTTATAGTTTTAATGAGTTACATTTCTGAATTCGTGATGAAATTTTCCACAAGTTTCATGTTTACATTTTTCATTTTAGTTGAGAAATGATTGAGATACAGTTGGTCTGGATGGGCGTGAGGTTGAAGATTAAGTACATGCCTAGGAATGGATTTGCAATATATATTTATTGTTTTATACAATTTAACATATGTATATCCACCCCAGTGGTAGAGAGTGCGCGCGTTTATGCCTAGGGCATGGGTTCGAGCCCCAGTGCTGCCATTTAGCCTCTCTTCTAACATTTTCCATCTTTTCTTTGTTTGAACAAGCCAGCGCGCCTTAGGCCTCCACAACTGGGCCTTTGTATTTTTATTTCTCCTAACCCCCCTCTTTGCAGGTTTACAGCTCAGCCCATTGGTTCGTT
This sequence comes from Vicia faba, assembly GCA_948472305.1. Taxonomy (NCBI): domain Eukaryota; kingdom Viridiplantae; phylum Streptophyta; class Magnoliopsida; order Fabales; family Fabaceae; genus Vicia; species Vicia faba. Next base: position 994,093,044 of record OX451735.1, read on the forward strand.
TTTTATTTTATTTCACTTTTGATGACAAAAATGCTAATGGGGCGGGCCAAACTCAAAAACTGTTTTCTACACAAACAAACACCCAAATTTAATTTTTACCGCTTCTGACTGTATTTCTTTATTTTATTTTATTTTCTTATTTTATTTTCTTTAAATATTATTATTATTAATATTATTATAAATATTATTTTTATTAATAAAAAACAAAAAAATATTTTCTTATGGCAAATTTAATTTCTTTTCTTAAAAAAAAATTTTTTGGACTTAGGTTTTAATTTCTTTTAATTAAATTAACTTAGAACTTAGATTTTATTCTAATTAATTTACTCATACTAGTATAATTAATATAAAATCTTTTTTATACAAAACCCCAAAAACTTGTTTTCTTTAATAAATTAATTTCTTTTACTTAAATTAAGTTTAATTTTCTTGTCTTAATTAATTATTATTTTTAGTTAATTAGGTTAAAACCATTCCCTTAAACAAAATTCAAAACAAAAACATTTGCCTCTTTCTTTATACATCATATTTATTTTCTTGACCATTTGTTTCCTTGTACATTATATATTCCAATTCTTGTACATTTATTCAATATGGTTGTAATAGATAATTAGGTTTTAAATTCTTGCAATCCTCATTTATAAGTTTGTACCCTATCCCCAAAAATGATGTAATAGCGTAGGATATTTACTTTCCGCAATTTACCGCTTTCATATAAATGCTAGTAAATTAGGGTTTGTATGGAAAGTTGAAATCAATGTATCGAAAACCCTAATTCAAGATAAACTCAAGCATGAAATACAACACACTTGCACACTTTGCACCTCTAGGGTTTACTCCACTTTGTTGCCTTAAAAATGATCATGTTACGTATGTGAGACATCTTAGCAAAAACAAACAATATACAAGATCAAAGTCCCTCGATGACGCTACGAATGTTGCCTTACAAATGATCTTAGTCCCTCAAGACAAATGCTAATATATCTCACAAAATTGTTATTCATGACTATACGATGACCCACGTCCTTCCCATTACATCCAAAGATAAGGCTACTTACCAATCAATGATAAGATATCAATATCAAAGGAAGGAAGAAATGAACAAAAGACTTTTGAGTAGGTAGAACGTTCTTAGTTGCTTGCTCACGATCGATCTTCAAAAACAAACATCTTTTGAAACACACTAAACACTTTCAAAACATGAATTATTTTCAAAAAGTCCAACACTTTGAATGCATTCTTATAGAGACGAGAATCATTAAAAAGTTTGCCTAAACGAAGGTGCTTTTAAAAACTACTTTCAAAACCTATCACAAACACATTTCAAGAAAAGTAATTTCAAAAGTGATCTAGCAAGCAACTAAGAGCCCATAGATAACTATGGATTAAAAGGGTGCTAACACCTTCCCTTTTCATAACCTACCCCCCGAACTCAAGAAAATATCTCAAAGGTTTTTCCTATTCTTTTCACCCTTTCCTTATTGGATAAAAGAAAAGTCGGTGGCGACTCTTGCTATCCGCAACAATTGAAATCAAAGGCAAAAAAACCAAGTCAGATCTCCCACCGTATTACACCCTATATTGCAAATGGCCAAGGAGCAGTCATGACATTTAAAGGAATCAGAGGCACGTGAACCTTGTCAGCATAAATTTGGAACTTGTGGCAAGTCCTCGAGTGGTGAAGACAACCAGTTTCCATGGTCGACCAATAGTAACCAGCTCTCATAATCTTCTTGGCCATAGTATGTCCGCTAGAATGAGTACCAAACATACCTTCATGCATATCCTCCATGATCTTCTCTACTTCCTTCTTGTCCATACAACGGAGCAGAATTGAATCATGGTTGTGCTTGTATAAGATCCCATTGCTTAGGAAGAACTTGGCTGAGAACCTCCGCAGGAATTTCTTGTTGTTAACTGACGCCCCTTCAGGATACTCTTGAGCTTCGAGATATCTTTTCACGTCATGAAACCAAGGCTTCTCCTCTACACCATCAGTTTTAATCTTATAGCAATGCGCTGGTTCGTCAAATCTTTTGAAAGTAACTTGGGATCTTTGTTATCCCATCTGACCTTGAACATAGAATACATGGTAGCCAAAGCATCTACCAATTGATTATCTTCCCTCGGAATGTGTTCAAAAGTAACCTCTTTAAAGTATGGAATCAGGGCTAGCACAATTTCTTTTTATAGGATAAGATTTAGATTTTTTGCATCCCACTCTCCTTTAACTTGACTGATTACCAAAGCTGAATCTCCATATACACTTAAGAATTTGATTCTTAGGTCAATAGCAGCCTTGAGACCCAAGATGCTTGTTTCAAATTCGGCCATATTGTTGGTACAGTCAAAGAAGAGTCTGGAAGTGAAAGGAGTATGGAAACCTTCGGGAGAAACGATTACAACACCAATTCCATTACCTAGTGCGTTGGAAGCCCCATAAAAAACCATAGTCCATCGGGATCCTTGTTCAGGTCCTTCATACGGCCCGGGCTTTTCACAATTTGTAATCAATATTATATTCTCATCTAGGAATTCAAAGTTCATAGATTGGTAGTCATCAATATCTTGATGTGCTAAATGATCTTCTAATACACTTCCTTTGATTGCTTTTTATGTAGTGTACTGGATGTTGTACTCAGTTAAGATCATTTGCCATCGGGATATCCTTCTGGGGAGAGTTGGCTTCTCAAAGATGTACTTGATGGGATCCATCATAGAGATCAATAGAGTGGTATGAGTCAACATATATTGTCTTAGTCGGTGAGCAGCCTATGCCAAATTGTAGCAAGTTTTCTCAAGCATTTAATATCTCGTCACATTTGGTAAACTTTTTGCTAAGGTATTATATTGCATGCTCTTTTCGACCAGACTCATCATGATGCCCCAGCACACACCCTCATTGAATTATCTAAAATAGTTAATTATATAATCAAAGGTCTTCCTTCGACTGGTGGCATCAGGATTGGAGGTTCTTGCAATTACTCCTTGATTTTGTCAAAAGATATTTGGAAGTCTTCATTCCATCTTACCACTTGATCTTTCTTCAGAAGCTTGAATAGTGGTTCACAAGTAGCAGTTAGGTGAGAGATGAATTGGGAAATGTAATTGAGTCGTCCTAGAAAACCTCTAACCTCCTTCTCAGTACAAGGAGCATGCATTTCTTGGAATGCTTTGACCTTTGCGGGATCAACTTCAATATATTTGCCACTAACGATAAAGCCTAAGATCTTACCAGACCTTACCCCAAAGATGCATTTGTTGGGATTCAACCTCAGCTTGTATTTCTTTAACCTCTCAAATAGCTTGTGTAGATGATCAAGGTTCTCTTTCTCAGTTTGGGATCTTGCTATCATGTCATCAACATAAACTTTTATCTCATGATAAATCATATCATGAAATAAAGCCACCATAACCCGTTGATAAGTTATGCCTACATTTTTCAGCCCAAAAGGCACGACCTAACACAAGGTGCCCCACTGTGTTACAAAAGTAGTCTTCTCCATGTCTTCAAGCGCCATTTTTATTTGGTTGTAACCCGAGAAGCCATCCATGAAGGAAAACACCTTGTGTTGAACAGTGTTGTCAACTATGAAATCAATATGCGGTAGTGGGGAGTCATCTTTGGGGCTTGCCCTATTCAGATCTCTGCAGTCTACACACATACAAACTTTATCGTGTTTCTTTGGCACTGGAACAACATTTGCAACCCATTGGGGATACGACATTACTGCCAAGAAACCTGCATTGAACTATTTCATTACCTCAGCCTTGATCTTCTCGTATTTATCAGGGAACATGCGACGAACCTTTTGCTTGATCGAAGAACAGACTTCTTTCATTGGTAGATGTTGAACTATGATATCAGTATCGAGCTCTGGTATGTCTCCGTATGACCAAGCAAAGACCTCAACATATTCATGCAACATTTGAACCAATCTTCTCTTGACACTATCTTCCAAGTTGGCGCCAATCTTGATTTCTTTCTTATCTGCCTCAGTACCCAAGTTTATCACTTCGACCGATTCTTTGTACGGTTGGATAGCCTTTTCCTCTTGTATCAGGAGTCTGGAGAGTTCTCCAGGTATCTCACAATCTTCTTCAGCTTCATCTTCGGCTTGATAGATTGGATTTTCGAAGTTATAAACGGCAATAGTAGAATTGTTGTCAACGAGATCCGGAGTGGATGTGGATCTGCAAATCTCTGTGTGTGCATGTAAGGTCACAGGCTTTTTGAAAATGCAGTAAAGTAAAATAAATACAAAGAGCATAAAATTTGAATGCAAAATCATCAAATGTTTTCATTAAATGAGAATATGATATATGAAATGACAAACCCTTAACTAATGGACCATTGTTCCCCGGGCAAGGCACATGGTTTAAAGTCATTATTTTGAAGGAAATTATACAGACACAGTTCCTAAAGCAATAAAGACAGGAAATAGAAATTACTTCAGGTTGAAGGAGATTGAGATAAAGTCTTTGGCCTTCCAGTTGTTGAGTCCACTATTAGCAGTTGGGAATATCCAGTCGTCCAAATCACCATCAGTATTAGTGTCTTCCAGTGCATTGACTTCATTGTTGCTGATACGGAGAGGTGGTCCACCAGCATGAGCACGTCAAACCTCTTTCTGAGCCTTTGAAGTAAAACCCAATCCAAATTTGTCAGATTTGTAGGGGATGTCAGGAAGTTGTCCCCAGATAGTGCAACCTCCATCTTCTACAACAGCTCAAGCATCCTTCAAAGAGGTCATTCTTGGTGTATCCTTGGCAGTCTTAGGAGTAGCAGGCTCAACTTTAGCAACAAAAATTGATATAAGGATTACCTAAAATTTTTGGCATAGGATTTCAATGAATTCACCGTCAATTTCAACATATTTGAAAGAATTCAAATGACTGACCATATATTCTTCCTCTCCATAGACTGTGACAACCTTCCCCCTCACTGGTTACTTCAGCATTTGATGTAATGTAGAGGTAATCGCACCTGCCCCATGAATCCATGGGCGTCCAAGAAAGCAAGAATAGGTCGGGCGGATATCCATTACATAAAATGTTGAATTGAAGACTTAAGACCCTACCTTGATTGGCAGATCGACCTCTCCATGCACCATCCTCTTTGACCCATCGAAGGCTCTTACCACAATATCGTTGGATTTCAGCACTAGCCATTCATAGTTTGGTCTGTCCAAAGCACCTTTGGGTAAAACATTGAGGGAGGACCCAGTATCTACAAACACATGCACCAAAGTGGTGCCTTTGAATTCCATAGAGACGTGGAGAGCTTTGTTATGATTCTTCCCCGCTGGAGTTAAATCTGCATCAGAAAATCCCAAGCCATTATCAGCAGTTAGGCTTGCAACACAATTCTCAAATTGATCAATAGTGGTCTCTTAAGGTACATGGGCATTCTTGAGGAATTTCAGCAGAGCCTGGGCATGTGCTTTGGAGCATAACAACAAAGACAACATGGATATCTTTGAGGGTGTCTACCCTAGTTGTTCCACTATTTTGTAATCACTTTTTTGGATGATCTTCAGAATTTCCTCCATCTCTTGTCTAGATGGGTCTTCAATTATCACTTCTTTTGAGGGTGCCTCCATCCGGGAAGGCTCAGTAACTTTTTCTTTACCTCGATTGTAAATAGCTGGTCTAGCAGCAGGAATGTGAACAGGTGTTGTAGTAGTTGTTGGAGGAGAGATCTCCAGATAGAAAACCCTTCATGTCCTAGTGACCTTACTAATTCTGACAATGTTTGTAATTTCAAGCTCTTCATTTTCAGTAATCCATGGCTCTTGCTTGACTCCATGATAATAAACTTATGCCCCATAGTTCCAAGGCACAACTTTATCATATGAATAGGGGATTGGCCCTGGTGTACTGATAATTAGGGGAGCCACTCTTGGCTCAGCAGGAATCCTTATAGGGCCTTTAAAGGTGATCCTAATAGAAGTATTGGAAATTGTGATTATGGAAACATCTTCAAGTGTACTTTTAGGCAAACTTTTTACGAACAGAGATTTCTCAAACAGAATTTCATGGCTATCAATCAGGCGTTGAATACCTTTCTTCGGCCACATACAGCCATTAGTTTGGGAAGTACAATGGTAACAATTTTCAAGGCAATCAGGAAATAAACCAGCTCTCAGCAGATTCTTCTTAACGGTCAATAATGGAGTAGTCAAATCATCGATGGAGGAGACAAATGAGACATCGTCAATGGCATTGACACCTTTACCATGATTGGGCATGGGAGAAGTAATAACATTAGAGGTTTGTGGAGGGTCAAACTCAATCACCTTGTTATCAATCAAATCTTGGATCTTGCTTTTTAAGGCCCAATAATCATTGGTATCGTGCCCAGATCTATTGGAATGATAGGCGCATTTTGCATTCGGGTTGTATTTCGGAGATGAAGTATTGGGTTTTTGAGGAGGATTCCTCAGTGTTACTAAATTTGCCTTTAACAGATGTTGTAAAGCTTGAGATAGTGACATGTTGATTCTAGTGAATTGCCTCCTCGAGATATCAGACCTTTGTTGATTGTTTGATTGTTGTGGTCGTTGAACTGGGGTCGGGTTTGAAATTAATACAACTTCTACTGATTGATGACGATCATTCTTGACACGGCTCCTTTGTCCATAAACAGCATTAGTCTCTTTCTTACCAACAAATTGTTTCTTTACAGCAGTAGAAGTTGAGGCCATGGGGATCTTTCCGCTTTCAATTCCACTTTCAACTTGTTCACCAGTCATAATCAACTTAGTAAACCCTGACGAAGAACTCCCAATCAGTAAATTAAATAATGGACCATTCAAGGTACCCATAAACATGTCCACTAATTATGTCAGTCAATGGGGGTTGAACCCTTCCAGCCAGGTCCCTCCACTTTTGAGCATACTCTTTGAAGCCTTCATTTGAACCCATAGTCATATTCTGCAACTACATGCGAGTTGGTGCAAGATCAACTTGTATTGGTATTGCTTGTAGAAGGCAGCAGATAGATCCTCCCAAGTGTGGATATTACTCCCCTCAAGTTGATAGAACCATTATAATTGTGTCCTGGATAAGCTTTCTTGGAATAAGTGCACCCATAACTTGCTATCGGTGGTGTGTGGTTGAATCTTGCGAACATAAGACCTCAGATGCATCTTTGGACAGGAGACCCCATCATATTTGGCAAAGACATGAACCTTAAATTTGTGGGGAATGACCACTCCAGGGACCATACCTAAGTCTCCAAATTCCAAACCAGACATTGTTTGGATCTCCACAGCCTTGATTCGATCTTCTAGTTGTTTGTATTTCTCATCTGTCGGTGGATATTTCTCTTCGGAATAGTCTTCGTCCTCAGTAATCTGGTTATTTCCACCCCCGACTCTAATGCTTCTAACCTCTTCTTCTTGATTGTCTTTTTCCTCAGAAAAAGCTTCTTCTATTTGAGCCAGTCGCGCAGGCCCCCTTGAACCTTATTCCCATGTTGAGAATAACAGCCCTCTTCTTGGTCTTCTTCTTGGTGGTAAGGAGTGCCATCATTTCTTGCTGGCCTTTAGCTAGGTTGAGGAGAGTCTCTTGGAACTGTGTGTGTTGAGTCTGCAGATCTTTGACGGTTTTCTCTAGAGCCCTCTTATACTGAAATAAACAGTAAAAATATGAGGAAACATGTGTCGAGAAACCTGCTTATGATACGATGCATGCTATGCGGATGCAATGTTTTCAAGGACCTTAAGGAATTTAAAAAAATTCTAGCCAAAAAGGAAAAAAAATGCAAAAATTGTATTAATAAATTTCCAAGATTACAATTGCACCTTGGGCTTATAATTAAAAAGAAAAAAGGTCTCAAAGAGACAACAAAATGAAAACCTAAAACAAAATAACTCAGGTCTCCCATGGGCGCTTCCTCTCCAGTGCAATGTAGGCATTCAATATTTGCTCCTGGTGAATTTTCCTTGTGAGCTCCAACACTTTCTTCTCGGTTGCATAAAATCGAGCTTCAAAGGTGTCTCATTCCCCCTTGAGTTGAATCCATGATCTCTGCAATTCTTCAAAGTTGGTAGGCATGTTAGGATGAAGAATGGTATAAGGAACGTCCCCTTCGGTAACAGGCTCCACAACTATTGGTAGAATAGCGAGATATGGCATCATGAGACTTTGAGCACGCGCTCGTACCCATTTAAGATAAGGCTCAAGAGGGATGGAATTATTATGCCCCAAATTCTTGCTATCAACTTTTCTTACCATGCCCAAAGCATGCACAAACCTTTGATGATAACCTTGAATGAGTGCGTCATGGGGAACATCTCTTCGAGCATAGCCAAATTTTCGTAGAGCTAGAGAAGGGTTATAAGTAATACCTCACTTAATGCCCAAGAGTGGAACATTAGGGAACTCCCCCATAACGGTAAATTATAGTAATGTCTTCTTGAGAACGAGAGCACCAATGGATATATGTATGAGAAAGCGACATTATCCTTTGCGGCCACCTCAAACCTTGCTCATTCTTTAATACTGATTGGGGAAGGTTCAAAATAAAACACCTAGATAGAAATGGAATGCAACACATAAGAGCCCCTCTCTTCCTCATGGTGCGAGTGTAAAGTCAATGTAGAATGTCTCCAAGTAAAGTAGGCACGGTATTACGAGTAAGGAAAATTTTGACAGCATTCACATCTATGAGTTGGTCAGGGTTAGGAAAAAGAAACAACCCATAGATTAGAAGAGCCGAGATCTCCTCAAAAGCTTGTAAATCCATGGCATCCCAAAATAGTTGGGCCTTCTCCATCAAGAATTTATCCAAAAAGTCTTTGACCCCACTTCTTGACTCCCAATTGGCTATAATGTCAGAACTCTTCAAATGTAAGGCCTTGGAAATAACTTCAGGTCTTAGAGTTTCCTCTAAATCGGAGAATGGTATTTGATCAAGGACAGGTACCCCTAATACTTGAGAGAATTCTTCTATTGTGGGCACTAGTTGATAGTCGGGAAAGGTGAAACAATGATGTACAGGGCAAAGAACCGAAAGAGCACCCTCATCATGTCTTCTTCAAAGCTTGAGGTAGCCAGATTGAGAAGTCGACCATATCTTTTGGTGAACGGAGAATTTTCAAGAATCCTTGATGCTAACTCTTTGAGTTGAGGAGACGCCCTTACGAAGTTGATTCGGATGGTATTTCTACGAGTGGAAGCCATATCCTACAAAACATAACAAAGATAAATCCCTAGGTTCTTGAAATGGTTAGTGAAAATGCTATGGCATAATGTCATGATGTTTATGATGTCATGAATAATTAATCACAAAAAAACACACAAATCCTTAGGTTTAATCTTGCATGGGGTTTATAGTTAATTACCCTCTTGAAGTTTAGTTGGTTCAACATGTCTTAACAAAAGTAATCGGGTTCTAAGGAATCTCAATATCACTGGTCTTTCTCTTTTGGGAATTGTTTTAGCTCAAGCATCAAAACTGCGGCCAAAATATCCCAAATGTATGATCTCAATGAGTGTAGTATCGAGTATCAACCAACTTTAGGCTTACACCAAATCCAGTTATCTCACTACTTTCTAATGGCCAAGTTATTCAACTGAGGTTCTATGGTCAATTAGTGCTTCATGACACCACAGTGGCCCCGTATTCTCCTTTACTGAACTCAAGGGACATTGGTACCAAACAAATGTGTCACACTAACGTAGCCATTGCTTCAACCATGTCAGTATTACGCCGCATAGTCCCTACGATCTATTGCTACTTACCTAATATGCCCCAAATCCGGGTATAGGATTTTTACAAGTAATAAACCCAAGCATAACCCAGAAATGTAAAGCAAACAAGACAAACATATAAAGAAATAAAGGTGATCTAGCTCTTAAGGTAACCTCATTTTTAATTCAATAGTCCCTAGCAGAGTCAGCAGTTCTATAATACGGTAGGAGAACTGACTTGGTGTTTTGCGTTGATCGCAAGTGTTATGGATAGCAAGAGTCGCCGTTGAATTTTCTTTTATCCAATAAAGGAAAGGTGAAAAGAACAGGAAATACCTTTTGAGAATTTTCTTGAGTTCGGGGGGGTAGGTTATGAAAAGGTAAGGTGTTAGTACTCTTTTCATCAGTAGTTATCTACGGGCTCTTAATTTCTATCTCACTTTTGAAATGCTTTTGTGAATGTGTTTGTTTGAAAATATTTTGAAAAGTGTCATCGTTGGCCAAACTTTGTAATGATTCTTGTCTCTATAAGAATGCATACAATTTTGAAAAGTGTTTACTTTGAAAATATTTCAAGAAAGTATTGGTTTGTTGAAAGTTGTTGGTTTTGAAATATTTGTGAGCAAGAAACTACGAGCTATCTACCCACTCAAAAGAAGTCTTTGTTCTTTTCCTCCTCCTTTAGATAATGCTTGTCTACCATTAGTTAGTAGAGAGCTATATCATTGGATGTGAGGGACAGATGTGGGTCATCTTACAGTCATAGAAGGCAACTTGTAAGTTGTTTTAGCAATTGTCATAAGGTACTAAGATCATTTACCAAAGGCAAGCGTCGAAGGGTCATCAAGGGACTATGATCTTTTAATCGAAGGGTCTTTGCTAAAACATCCCACGTTCGAGGGACATGGCTGTTTTTATCCGAGGCAACAAGTGTGGTTACCCCAGAAGTGCAGGTGTGAAAAGTGTGTTTGATTCAGATATTTTATCTTGAATTAAGGTTGTCTAATATTGGTTTTAAATCTTGTCATACAAACCCTAATTACTAACAATAATAAGGGAAGCGATAAATTACGAAATTTAAATGTCCTACGCTATTACAATGCTTTGGGAATTGGGGGTACAAACTTATGAATGGAGAGGAAAGCAATAAACCCTAATTAGACTATTTCAATCCATAAGAAAATACATAATTAATGCGAAAAATAAACACGTGAAGGTGGTGGAGAGGGGAAAAATGTTTTGAGAAACCCTAAAATATTCCCAACTGTTAAAAAGAAATGTTTTGTTATTTCTTTGTTTAGAAGAGAAAATTTGAAATGTGAAATAAAATGTTAGACCTAAATCTAGTTCAATTTATAGTTTTAAAAATAAAATAAGGTGTGATTGAATTAGTTAATTTTATGAAAGTTAAATTAAAAAAAATCTAAAGAATTCTAAGTATTTAGAAAATATTTTTGGTGTTTGGTTTAGAAAAAAGTTTTATGGTGTTAGGTCATCTCCCAGCAATGAAAAATATCCAATGTACCCTTGATGATCCAAAATTATAACAAAAATCTCAAAAATCAGGATTTCTAATTCCTAGGCTGACACGGGCCGTGTCACAGACATGGGCACCCGTGTCACCATCTGCCCTGCCACCTTACGCATTTTCCTTGTCCCAACTGAATTGACATGGGTCGTGTCGTATGACACGGGCACCCGTGTCATCCCCTGTCATAGGTTTTTGCTAAGTTTCCTCCCTGACACGGTCCGTGTCTGGTGACACGATCACCCGTGTTTGGGCTCCCGAAGCATTATTTTGAAATTTATGAATGTTTGCACTCTTATGCCCCGATTTCTTATTCTTTTGATAAAGAAAGCAACTGATGTATGGATAATGATATCACTATTTTGAGAAAACTTACCTCTTCAAGTTTAAACTTATAACACGTATGGATGCTTCCAGGTGCAATGTGATGATTGATTAATCTTCCTTGGACCTCCCTAAAGGTGTTCATATCCTTTCTTTATGCTGAAAGTGTTTGAATCTCTCCAACTAAGTCAACTTGCAAGGTACGTTTTTTTGAATTTAGAATATGCTGATAATGATGTTACATAAGTTGTTCTTATGTTTGAAAAACTTCTATATGATATATGTGAAGTATTTGGATGATTTGTTTGGTCCAAACTTACAAGGTTTGGGGGATTCAAAGCTTAAAAATGGAGGTTTTGTGGACAATTATGGTTTTTTGAGAGTAAAGGGGTTTTGAGGGTTTGTTGATATCCTCCTTTATCTTGCAATTGATCTCTCTATTTATAGGAAAGGGGTTTCGGAGGTTGAAGTAATAAGATTTACAAGATAGCTTCTTATGGTTTGGTTGAAAGTGAAAAACCAAGTTGGATGAATTTCCATAGTTTCAATGTTTCAAGTACAAGCATGTTCTGAAGTTGTTAGATGCAGAGGGTTTTCTTCATTATTTTGAGCTTTCTTATAATCAAATATAACCATTACAAAGCTCAATGCATTGACATTTTGCAAAAGCATGCTTTTCGAAAATGGAAGTGTTAACTTTGTGCCATTAATGGAATTATGCTTTGGACAATGCTTAAATCAAATGGACCATATCTCAAACGTTTGTGTAAACATTAAATTATGGTGATATTTGCAAGTTAGATGGCCTGCAAAGCAAGATTATATAGCATAGTATGTAGACTGGATTATGTGTTATTCACCAAAATGACTTGTAATTCAAGAATGGGTGCCCAACTTCATGCCTTTGAATCTCCTAGTTCAAGTATGATAAATGCATGCTCTTGGACGATTTGGAAATCTTGAAACATTTTTTACAACTTTCATGTTGACCACTTTGGCTAAATAAAATTGGAACTTGATGAAAATTGGCTAAGAAGTTGGGACAAAAATCTGACTAAACTTGTTAAAAATTTCTCTAAGTGTTTATACAAAAATGTCATGACTTCATGAGCCTATATCTTTAAATATAAGCATCTTTTGGAAATCAACCCTATAATACAAATTTGTAGAATTCATTAAGGTCTACAAATTTCATGTTGAAATTTTTCTTTGAATCATCTTGCATCTTGGTGAAAAAATGTCACGAAGTAATGAAGTTATCAAGTGTAAAAACACTTAGAAAATTTCTTAAGTATTGAAAACTTTGAATTTTTGTGGACTTTCTTGATTCTTGATGATCAAGTTTTATATTTTTGAGTATCTTTATGAATCTTGATCTTTGAGATTCAATGTTGGTCAAAAAGTCAAAGTTTCACTTTTTGTGTATCAGTTAACTTTTCATCATTTGATCCAAAATTCAACTATCAATCCATTGATCTTGAGAAATGATTTGAGCTATTAAGTTAGGTCAACATATTGTGTTGGAATCCTTGAAATTATGCTTCAATCCATTGGATCATGTATTAGGTCAAAAGTCAATGATCAGTCCATCTCAGTAAAAACCCTAATTTTAACCATTTTGCCCCCTTGATGATTTGAAAGCTTTTCTTGAGGAATTATGATCAACACTTGATCAATTGATAAGTATTACTTCAAAATGTTGATGTTGGCCAAAAATCACGAAGTTTGACTATATATTGACCATAATTGACTTTTTACCCAATACAACTGATTTTCAGTCATCTGAGCAATTGACTGAGCAGAATTGTGATGCAAGGCTTGAAACTTAGTATGAGAAATATTGAATACCTATAATGAACCATGAAAGTCATTTGAAGCATAAAAAGCCCATTTATCCTTGAGAAAACGAAAACCCTAATTTGTGGGCTCAGTGCTTAGGAGGTGAACTTGTCTGATCAAACTCTTAAAAACTTCTTGAGCATTTGAGATCTTTTATGAGAAATGTATTGAGAATAGAGAGGGGAAATTTTGGGGTTGTAGAGGTAGAAATATTTAAGACTAAGCCATTGGATTGACTATACTTATACAGATCAAAATAGAAATCGTCACTGCGCATTATTATTTCCAAAGGAATGGGAAAAGAGCGAATAACCCAAAAAGAGGGGAGAAAGATTCAAGGTAAGGGGGTTGGTTATGCAAAGGGAAGGTATTAGCACCCTAAACATCTACGGTACTCCACAGGAACCTCTTTGTAAAATATGTATATTTTGGCTATAATATGTTGTATAAAAATAGATGGTGGAGGTGAGAAAAGAAATATATTTTTTTATGACTTTTACACTCGCCGCGTTTGCGAACCTTTAGTGCCTACGTACTACCTTCCGTGTAATAAGGGATCGGGGTACACGTAGTTCCCCTTTAAAAAATTTAAAATACAAGTGTGTTGGCAAATTTTATAAGATAAGACATCATTGTCAATGTCCGTGTGGAAAACATACTTACTACCCACAATCATGAGAAAGGAGAATTTGAATCATCTCAAAGTGGAGGATATGGCTTGGATTTTAAAATCAACAATTCCTCACTCAACACCCAAGTGGAAAATATCTCTCTTCACTATATATTTTAGAAGTATAGTTGTTTGCATCACTACAAGGATTGAAAAGAGCCTAATCTTTTGAGAAAAGTTTTAAAGATAAGAGGCAAAATGGAAAAATTGTTTGGATGAGATTGATTGACTTTTAGTATTCTCACAAAAATGTAAAGGTATTATTAAGTTGATTAAATTTTATTTATGAAAATGTTTTTTAAATGCACGGACATAAGTCCATGTTTTTTATGAAAGTGGTTCAAGTTTAAAAAACAAGAAGAGTTTTCAAAAGGAGGAAGAAGATTTTTGAAATTAAAGAAGATGGGAGGAGAAGAAGAGACTATCCTAAAGCATAAGGTAAAAGCTAGGGATAAGAACCATCTAACCAACAAGAAACCAGCACTTGAAATTATGAGTCAAGATAGAATTCACATTCTTTAGATTGAAACCAAGCAAGCAAAGATACTAGACCTCTTGAGAAAACCAAACTTCAAGTGTATTAAGTCTTCACAAAAATTGGGCAGAGTAACGACTGTATACGGGTGAATTCCAGATTACAAACAAAGTATGTAATCCTAATAACCTGCATACAAAACAAACAAACAACCCAATGTCTTGAGGTAAACCTCAATAACTCCAAACAAAATATCAATTAAGGTCACAAAGTCTCCAACATAGGACAAGGTTTATAATCCTAAGTCCAAGAAGTCCAATACTCCATAATGCCAAGGATAGTAACGAAATAGTCCAAGTACCATTAAAAAATTGTACGGCTTATGTTGACTATTAGGTTTCTTAGAAGAAGAAAAAAAAGAAAAGGCTCAAGTGAGCAAAGATGAAGATAGCATGAAATGTAAATTCTTAAAAGTAAATGGTGCATAAAGCATTAAAAATAAATGGCATAAAGTAAAAACAAAAGGTAAAATCAATTATTAGTGGTTAGTGGTTAGTTGGATGATTATCTTGAAACTTGCATTTGGAACTAATTAGAGGATTGGTATAACTAAAGCCTCCACACAACAAGTTGCATTTGCTTTTTGTCAAGTATATAATCCATTTGGAATCCTCAAAAGTACCATTTAATGATCAATGATGTTTAAGTGATCCGCGTTAACCAAAAGTGTTGTAGATCCATTAGAGGATTGGTAGAACCAAAGCCTCCATACAATGAATCTCAAGGTTATTGGATCAAAGAGATCAAATTAACACACTTGGGCTTGCAAACATAGGTTTGGGCCACGAATGATCATTTATTTGAATCGAGACAAAATTTAGCGCTATGTTAAGCAATTGTAAGTGGACTTATATAGAAGTCACACTTATTTTGAGGCCAGTCAATAGCAATTTATGCACCATTCGTTTTGAGACATGATATAGAGATTATGCTCCAATAACACTTAGTGCAATAAGAAAGGGACAAGATCAAGAGGGGTGGGAAAGAATATACAAACCACATTTGAATTAAATTTAAATCAAACACTTATTAAAATCATTCATCCATTTTTATGGAGTTAGACTCAAAATTCAACCCAAGTTCATAATCAAACTTCAACCCAAGTTCAGCCAGAAAATAATCACAAAATAATATTGCATTTAATATATACTTTAAAAAAGGTTTTAAAAATGTTTTAAAATGGAAATAAGAAATAAAAATATCAATATATTCAAATTAATCAAGAAAAATTGAGTAAGGCCATAGAAAAATTAGAACAAGACTCAAATATTTTTATAATATTTTTGGCAATTTTTAAAAGTCAGAAACTATTTTAAAACTAATTAAAATTGTTCAAACAAATAGAAAATAGATCCAAAATAGTAAACATCAATATAAAATTCCATAAAATTTTCAAAAAGTCAGAAATATGCAATATGATATTTAGGAAAATTTTCAGAATTAAAAAATGTCAGAAAGTATTTTTAAAGTAATTAAAAGGAAGCAAATAAATAAAAAAATATAAAAAATATAAAATGTTAAAATAAAAATGTGAAAAAGTAGTCATGAGATCAGAAATAATCCAAAGTATTTTTGTGAATTTTTTAATAATTTTTGGATAAAAAATAAAAGAGTTATGAATTTTTGAAAATTAAATCAATTAAAATATAAAAATCAGAAAATAAAATAAAACCAAAAAGATGTGGGTCATCATATCATAGTCAAAACGCGTTCGTAAGCTAATTCAATGGACCAGACGCGATATGCTTGATATGGACCTTAGTGGGATGCGCAGGGAATCAGAAAAAAGGCAACCAATGAAATTAAAACGCTTGGCACGCTATCATTGGCTGAAAAGAGACATGTCATCGTCTTCAACCTCCAGCCACCCTGCAATGGAGATTTTGTGAGATCCTTCAAACGGTAAAATTAGGATCCCAGACCAGTATCATTGGATTCGTCTCTTCAAGACGATCCTAACACATCCATCGCGCCAAATTAATATAAAGTATATAAAGAGATATGAATCAAAAACCCAGAAAATAGCGAGCACCTTAAATTTGAGATTTCTCTCTCAATTCTCAATGGATTTAAAAATTGTAAGAAGCACTAGAATCAGGAGAAGGAGTAGAACAGGTTAGTGCTTTATTTGGATCCAAATGATGGAGAATTCTACCTTTTCGAAGTTCAAGAAAGAAGCTCTAAAACTGGACTTCTGTAGTTTGGATTATAGCTAGTTTTGCTTGGTTTAAGTGATGGACAGTTTGTATGATGCTTAAGGAAGATGAATGTGCAAATAATTTTGGAAGAAAATGCTAGAATCTCATAAACTGATTTCAAAAATTTCAAGCTCGTGCGAGGTTTTGACAGAGTGTTTTTGGCTCTCAAAGGTTGAGGAAATGAATGGGGGATGACCCTCTATTTATAGGGAATCAAATAGAATGTTCAAGCGTGTGAAATGATGAAGTTTGGAGGGAAAGCGTGTGAACCTGATGCACGAGCAAAGTGTGATCTGATTTGTATCAAAACTCATCCAATCCTTGCGTTTTAGGGCTCTAATCCACTTTGGCATCTTGGTTAAACATGTTTAGATCACAAACGCGTGCTAATTTGATGTTTAGAGGCCAAAACATGAATTTCAAATTCTGACTTATGAAGAAACTTCAGTTCCAAGTTACTAAGTTCAATCCAATGGCATTCTCAGCTCAAGGGGTCTTAAGGCATGATTTTTTATGCTTTATAATGATGAGGTTACAAGCTTTGTAATGGAGAAAGAATGGAATCAAATGGATGCTTGATCTGAAAGTTGCATTGAGTCAAAGTTGGAGAAAAATGGTTGACTTTCCATACTTAGAAATATTTCAAATTTTTCTTCAAAAGTGACCTATAATGTTTTACATCCAAACATGACCTTCCACTTGGAATTTTCTCTTGAACAAAAAATATGGCATGAAATAGACCCTTTTAATTACATTTTGAAACTTGAACCGTTCAAAATATCCAAAAATTGAGAGAGAGATATGATTTGTTGAAGTTGGCGAAAAATCATGAATTGACCTATAATCTTTTGTATCCTTAGGGCATCTTCCATCCATTTTATCACTTTGCACATAAAAGAAGGCATAAATTTCACATCTTCAAGATCATTATGGAAAAATAGTGGGCTCAAGGTAATAAAAATTTACCAAGTTATGATCATTTGAAGTCACACATGAGAAATTGGGGGTTCATCTGAAGGACTTGTAATCTTTCTTCATCATCAAGCTTCTTCCACATGAAAACTCCTTAAAACTTTTGAAGTGATTTGTTGATAACCCTTTTAAGAGAAGGATGTATGTAGAATCACTTAAAAATACCCAAAGATGATCAAGATATGCTTCTTTAAATTCCAAAACCCTAGCTCCTAGATCAAGAAAATGCCTTGGGGAACTTTGAAAATTTTGAAGAAACTTCTTGTACCAACACAAATGCTTTGTAAATAGAAGTTGTTAAGGATGAAAATGAGAACTCATAGTCACTTAAACAACTTACATATCTTGAGAATTGAGATAAATATGCACTTGTGACCAATGGGAACAAAGCCTTGTCCAAACATGACAACTTCTCCAATCAACCCCTTGTACTTTTGAACCAAATTTGATAATCTTGAAATATGGTGAACCAAAATAACCTTGACATGAAATTTCTTCCAAAAAAACCCAATGGTGAGGTTTGAACTTCTTAAACTTTATTGACTAGGGAATGGAAATAAACTCATGAACCCATGGAGCAACTTGCTAAGCCTCTTGTCTTTACCCACATTAGTAATAAGCAAGACAAACCAGCATTGCATTTTATTAATTCAAAGGAAAAATAAGACAAAATATTCATGATCACAAAAGAAAACAAGTCAAGGTACTTGGTGATTCCTAAAATAGCAAAACTAAAGATAGTGAGAAAAACCAAAAGCCCTAATGTGACCTTGTTGTGATTGAAGGGATCTTAGGGGCAAAAATTGGGGTACAACAGCTGCCCTTATTTAAGTTTCTTCTATCCGGAGATACGAAGGTTGAAAATCTTCGTGTCGACGTGATCGAAGATACTTTAATATAAAACAAATCCTATTTTTGGCCCTAAGATGCCATGCAATGCTCATGAGCATGAATGCATATGAACAAAATCAAAGAAACACAAAACACCGTTGGGGATGTAACAAAGGAAATAAAGAAATAAAAGAGAAACCCGACAAGGAAAATAAATCACTGGTGGATCAAAAGTCCTGACTTATAGAGGATGATAAAAAGTAAAAGGATACACCAACTTCTACTGAAGGCGAAACTACCAACGTTCACCTGAAGGTAGAAAGAGGATAGAAATAACAACACTGATGTTTACTAATGGTGAGCTACCAACATTCATTGAAGGTAGATGGAAAGAATCATCGTCGTTCACTGACGATGAACTACCAACTTTCACTGAAGGTAGAGAGAAAGAATCATCGACGTTCACTGACGATGAACTACCACCATTCACTGAAGGTAGAAGGAAAAAAAATATCATAGCATCGCTGTTCACTGACGATGAACTACCAACGTTCACTGAGGGTAGCAAAAAGATAACAAGCACCAACTTTCACCGAAGGTGACCTAGCAACTTTCCCTGAAGGTATAAAGAGAATAAATAGCATAGCATCTCCGTTCACTGACGATGAACTACCAACGTTCACTGAAGGTAGCAAAAAGATAATAATCACCAAATTTCACTAAAGGTAACCTACCAACTTTCACTGAAGGTAGAAAGAAAATATATCATAGCACCGCAGTTCACTGACGATGAACTACCAACGTTCACTGAAGGTAGCAAAAAGATAACAATCACCAACTTTCACTGAAGGTAGAGAGAAAATATATCATAGCACCGCCGTTCACTGACGATGAACTACCAATGTTCACTGAAGGTAGCAAAAAGATATCAATCACCAACTTTCACTGAAGGTGACCTACCAACTTTCACTGAAGGTAGAGAGAAAATATATCATATCACCGCCGTTCACTGACGATGAACTACCAACGTTCACTGAAGGTATAAAAAGATAACAATCACCAACTTTCATTGAAGGTGACCTAACAACTTTCACTGAAGGTAGAGAGAAAATATATCATAGCATCGTCGTTCATTGACGATGAACTACCAACATTCACTGAAGGTAGCAAGAAGATAACAATCACCAACTTTCACTGAAGGTGACCTACCAACTTTCACTGAAGGTAGAGAGAAAATATATCATAGCATCGTCGTTCACTGGCGATGAACTACCAACATTCACTGAAGGTAGCAAAAAGATAACAATCACCAACTTTCATTGAAGTTGACCTACCAACTTTCACTGAAGGTAGAGAGAAAATATATCATAGCACCGCCGTGCACTAACGATGAACTACCAACATTCACTTAAGGTAGAAAAAAGATAACAATCACCAACTTTCACTGAAGGTAGAGAGAAAATATATCATAGCATTGTTGTTCATTGACGATGAACTACCAACGTTCACTAGAGGTAGCAAAAAGATAACAATCACCAACTTTCACTGAAGGTGACCTACCAACTTTCACTGGAGGTGGAGAGAAAATATATCATAGCATCGTCGTTCACTGACGATGAACTACCAACATTCACTGAAGGTAGGAAAAAGATAACAAGTTTTCCCCAAAATTCGGGCATTTCACCTAGAACGGGTCTCAACTTCTTCTTTAACCAATGCATTCTGCTTGGAAAGGGTAATATATAAGATGTCTGAAATAAAGAGACTACCACTTACAAAGAATTCACAATGAATTGTCTCTGCAATATCGAAAGACTTCCCATCCACTAGAGTAATTTTGGCAACGACTTGCAAACTATCTGCTCATAGGGAAGATAGCAAAAGGGGTAATGCCGACTTTTACGGGGAAGTATAGGTTTCTCAAATAAAGAGACCTGCTACTTGCTGTTATGAAGGCTCGAAACCAAGGAAAAATAAATGCACATTCTCAAACCAAGGCTCGAAATCTACAGATATCATTAGTAATAATATTGCTGAGGATCAAAGATTCAAACCAGAAATAAACTAGAATAAGGCAGTCGTCCAAAATACAGCCTTTGAGAAATAAACTCAACAGGGAAACTCAAATCATCTATATGAAGAGCTGTGCAGGAAGGCTAAAGCAAAAATCTTCCCTGAGGGATAATTCAGTGGGGAACTTGAAAGAACATACACTTTCTACTTATGACTGACACTCTATTGGAGAGAGGACAACACAATTCTACAAAACATGATAATATGTCAATAAAAAATATTAATGAATGTGAATGAGAAATGATTTTCTAAAATTAACTATGCATGATGAATGTATGAGTGTTATCATGTATATGCTGACAAAACAGACATATAACCCTGGGAGTAACCAGGAAAAAACCAACTCGGGCACAATCAACACTCGGCTAAATCACATCCAAGGTGAACAATCCAAGAAAAAGTAAACGCCAAATGAGGACAAAAAACCTACTTCCTAGTTTAACTTTTCTGGGGAGAAACGTAATCAGGAAGCAAACAAATCCAAGTGACAAAAATAGTACAGATTCAGGGATATAACATCCTTCTCCCGGCTTCACCGGGGAGTAGCACGCAGACTTCAAAAAGGAAACAAATGTTTTCAAAATTAACACTTCTATTGGGGATTGCAAAATCAATTTCAAGTAGAGCAGACGGACATCAAATCATCAAAACATTCACTGGGGAATTCGTGTTGACTTTATTGGGGAGGTCAACACCACATTCTCAAAGGGAAAACCAATATACGTTCCTTACTAGAGGAACCGGAGACGTGTGTTCTTCGAAAGTGATTATTGTACCAACTTATCTGGGAAGAAAAAACCTCTTTTAAACAAACGAAATCTTCACTGGAGAAATCTTGGATTGAATCTTCATATCATGCAAACTCGGAAAAGAGGAGAAATGAACCAAAACTTGATCGGGGATACTGGAGTTGCAAAAATCTCAAAAATCAGGATTTCTAATGCCTAGGCTGACACGGGCCGTGTCACCGAACATGGGAACCCATGTCAACATCTTTCCTGCCACCTTACGCATTTTCCTTGTCCCAACTGAATTGACATGGGTCGTGTCGTGTGACACAGGCACCCGTGTCATCCCCTGTCCTGCCTTTTTTCTAAGTTTCCTCCCTGACACGGTCCGTGTACGGTGACACGATCACCCGTGTCAGGGCTCCCGAAGCATTATTTTGAAATTTCTGAATGTTTGCACTCTTATGCCCCGATTTCTTATTCTTTTGATAAAGAAAGAAAATGATGTATGGATAATGATATCACTATTTTGAGAAAACTTACCTCTTCAAGTGGAAACTTATAACACGTATGGATGCTTCCAGGTGCAATGTGATGATTGATTAATCTTCCTTGGACCTCCCTAAAGGTGTTCATATCCTTTCTTTATGCTGAAAGTGTTTGAATCTCTCCGACTAAGTCAACTTGCAAGGTACGTTTTTTTGAATTTAGAATATGATGATAATGATGTTACATAAGTTGTTCTTATGTTTGAAAAACTTCTATATGATATATGTGAAGTATTTGGATGATTTGTTTGGGCCAAACTTACAAGGTTTGGGGGATTCAAAGCTCAAAAATGGAGGTTTTATGGACAATTATGGTTTTTTTAGAGTAAAGGGGTTTTGAGGGTTTGTTCATATCCTCCTTTATCTTGCAATTGATCTCTCTATTTATAGGCAAGAGGTTTCGGAGGTTGAAGTAATAAGATTTACAAGATAGCTTCTTATGGTTTGGTTGAAAGTGAAAAACCAAGTTGGATGAATTTTCATAGTTTCAATGTTTCAAGTGCAAGCATGTTCTGAAGTTGTTAGATGCAGAGGGTTTTCTTCATTATTTTGAGCTTTCTTGTAATCAAATATAACCATTACAAATCTCAATGCATTGACATTTTGCAAAAGCATGCTTTTCGAAAATGGAAGTGTTAACTTTGTGCCATTAATGGAATTATGCTTTGGACAATGCTTAAATCAAATGGACCATATCTCAAACGTTTGTGTAAACATTAAATTATGGTGATATTTGCAAGTTAGATGGCCTGCAAAGCAAGATTATATAGCATAGTATGTAGACTGGATTATGTGTTATTCACCAAAATGACTTGTAATTCAAGAATGGGTGCCCAACTTCAAGCCTTTGAATCTCCTAGTTCAAGTATGATAAATGCATGCTCTTGGATGATTTGGAAATCTTGAAACATTTTTTATAACTTTCATGTTGACCACTTTGGCTAAATAAAATTGGAACTTGATGAAAATTGGCTAAGAAGTTGGGACAAAAATCTGACTAAACTTGTTAAAAATTTCTCTAAGTGTTTATACAAAAATGTCATGACTTCATGAGCCTATATCTTTAAATATAAGCATCTTTTGGAAATCAACCCTATAATACAAATTTGTAGAATTCATTAAGGTCTACAAATTTCATGTTGAAATTTTTCTTTGAATCATCTTGCATCTTGGTGAAAAAATGTCACGAAGTAATGAAGTTATCAAGTGTAAAAACACTTAGAAAATTTCTTAAGTATTGAAAACTTTGAATTTTTGTGGACTTTCTTGATTCTTGATGATCAAGTTTTATATTTTTGAGTATCTTTATGAATCTTGATCTTTGAGATTCAATGTTGGTCAAAAAGTTAAAGTTTCACTTTTTGTGTATCAGTTGACTTTTCATCATTTGGTCCAAAATTCAACTATCTATCCATTGATCTTGAGAAATTATTTGAGCTATTAAGTTAGGTCAACATATTGTGTTTGAATCCTTGAAATTATGCTTCAAGCTATTGGATCATGTATTAAGTCAAAAGTCAATGATCAGTCCATCTCAGTAAAAACCCTAATTTTGACCATTTTGCCCCCTTGATGATATGAAAGCTTTTCTTGAGGAATTATGATCAACACTTGATCAATTGATAAGTATTACTTCAAAATGTTGATGTTGGCCAAAAAGCATGAAGTTTGACTATATATTGACCACAGTTGACCTTTGACCCAATACAACTGATTTTCAGTCATCTGAGCAATTGACTGAGCATAATTGTGATGCAAGGCTTCAAACTTAGTATGAGAAATATTGAAGACCTATAATGAACCATGAAAGTCATTTGAAGCATAAAAAGTCCATTTATCCTTGAGAAAACGAAAACCCTAATTTGTGGGCTCAGTGCTTAGGAGGTAAATCTCGGACTGTTGTTGGTGAGTGAAGAAAGTGATTCTTCAATTTCCACTGGGGATAATGAATGGAGATAGTTTTGTTGGCGATTCCCTCTCTCTATCGGGGATCTTTGACTTCCGTTTGAAAATAAATTTTCCAAGGGGAAGAGTTCTGTTGGAATATTTCACCAATTTGGAGAAATAAACTCTGCTAGGGGATAACGCTTTATAAACTACTTGAGATTTATAAAACTCTATTGCGGAAGGTGAACTCCGTAAACTGCTTGGGGATTTTGTTGAAATCCTGTTGGGGAATTTTGAGAAGCTTGGCGACTTCACTGGGGAATTTGGTGCAATAATTGGAGATTTTTGCTGCTGCCGAGGATATGAGAACCTGGCACTTTTAGGTTGCATGTTAGGAAAGTGGCATAGACCTTGTAGTAGAATGTCCCTGCCTCTATACCTGTTGGAGAAGGTATCTGTCAGGGAGGATATCTGCGGGGATCTTGTGGATGGCCTTTAGATATTGTCTCATTTCTTAAAGTCATTAGCAATTTTATTTCTGTTTTTATGCGTGTATTTGTGAGCAGTAATCATATTCAAATGCATATGTTCAAAAATAATCACTGGACGTTTTCGCACACAAAACAGAAAAATAAAAAACAGAAATTGCAACTTTCAAAGAAGTATTTTTGTATTAATTTGAAATAAGTGTTTTTGTACAAGGAGACAGACATCCTAGTAAGAGAATGTCGTCATAAGAATGGAAATTATACAAAAATAATATGCAAAGAAAGACAACTATGTGAAATAATCCCATTGAGTTCCCATTCTGCTATTGCCTTTATATCTTTGAGTGTCTCACCCCTTTCGCTGCTTGTCTGAAGCTGATTGGACTGCTTAGTACCGCTTGAGCTTCATAGTTGATATTGAAGATTGGCTGTGAAGTTATCCAACGGGACATAGTTATACGCTTTAAATCCCTAACTTTTGCCTAGACCACCCTTTCGGGTTTTCAGTCCATCGGGATACCCTTTTTTGTCCAAGCCTCCTTTTCAGGTTTTCGACTTGCTGGGTGTACATATTTTATTATGTATATCCTTAACTTTTTCCCGAACCCTTTTGGTTCGTCGGGATTCCCTTATTTTTTCCTAGGCCAGTCGACCTAGCAGGTATTTGTTTACGCGTAGTATCTTTTAACTATGTCCGCATTTACCGGGTGTGGAAGGTCATCACCGTCCATAGTGGTTAAGATCATGGCTCCACCAAAAAATATATTCTTGATCAGAAATGGCCCTTCGTATGTGGGAGTCCATTCTCCCCTGGGATCACCTTGTGGCAGTATGATGCGATTGATTACCAAGTCACCAGCTTGATATAACTGACATCTGAAATTCTTGTTGAAAGCTTTGATCATACGTTTTTGGTACATCTGACCATGGCAAACAGTCGCGAACCTCTTCTCGTCAATCAGGTTTAACTGGTCAAGTCGAGTCTGGACCCATTCGCCTTCATTCAAACCTGCATCCTTCATGATTCTCAAGGAAGGGATTTGGATCTCAATGGGTAGGACAGCTTCCATACTGTATACCAAAGAGAAAGGAGTTGCCCCTATTGATGTGCGCATTGTGGTGCGGTAACCACGAAGAGCAAATGGTAACATCTCATGCCAATCTTTATATGTCACCGTCATCTTTTGTATGATTCTCTTGATATTTTTGTTAGCAACTTCAACAATGCTATTCATCTTCGGCCGATAAGGAGAAGAGCTATGATGCTGAATCTTGAATTGCGTGCAAAGCTCGGTGATCATAGTGTTATTGATATTGGTACCATTATCTGTAATGATTCTTTTAGGATACCGTACCGACAGATAATATTATGCCTTATGAATCGGGCCACAATGTTCTTGGTAACGGAAGCGAATGAAGCTTCCTCGACCCACTTCCTGAAGTAATCAATGGCAACCAGGATGAAGTGATGTCCATTAGAAGCCATAGGTTTGATTTCCCCAATCATATCGATTCCCTACATTGCGAATGGCCTAGGAGAAGTCAAGATGTTCAGAGGAATCGGAGGCACGTGTACCTTATCAGCATAGATCTGACATTTGTGACAAGTCCGCGAGTGTTGATAATAGTCTTCCTCCATGGTGGACCAGTAGTATCCTGTTCGTAGGATCTTTTGAGCCATTGAATTTCCACTGGAATGAGTGCCAAAGGTACCTTCGTGTAAGTCAGTGTAGCGGTAGAAATGTTTCAAGACTAAGCCATTGGATTGACTAGACTTTATACAAATCAAAATAAAAATTGCCACCGCGCTTTTTGTTTCCAAAGGAATGGGAAAAGAGCGATTAACCCAAAAAGAGGGGGAAAGATTCAAGGTAAGGGGGTTGGTTATGCAAAGGGAAGGTATTAGCACCCTAAACATCTACGGTACTCCGCAGGAACCTCTTTGTAAAATCTCTATATTTTTGCTATAAAAATGTGTTGTATAGAAAATGGATAGTGAAGGTGATAAAAGAAATATATTTTTTATGATTTTTGCACCTACCGCGGTTGCGAACCTTTAGTGCCTATGTACCACCTTTCGTGCAATAGGGGATCAGGGTACACGTAGTTCCTCTTTTAAAAATTTGAAATGACAAGTGTGTTGGTTAATTTTATGAGATAAGACGTCATCGTCATTGTCCATGTGGAAAACATACTTACTACCCGCAATCATGAGAAAGGAGAATTTGAATCATCTCAAAGTGGAGGATATGGCTTGGATTTTAAAATCAACAATGCCTCACTCAACACCCAAGTGGAAAATATCTCACTTCACTACATATTGTGGAAGTATAGTTGTTTGCATCACTACAAGGATTGACAAGAGTCTAACCTTTTGAGAAAAGTTTCAAAGATAAAAATCCAAAGTGGCAAAATGGTTTGAAATGAGATTGATTGACTTTTAGTCTTCTCACAAAAAATGTCAAAGTATTATTAAATTGATTGAAGTTTGTTGATGAAAATGTTTTGGAAATGCATGGACCTAAGTCCAAGTTTATTATGAAAGTGGTTTAAGTTTCAAAACAAGAAGGGTTTTCAAAAGGAGGGAGAAGAATTTTGTAATTAAAGGAGATGGGAGGAGAATAAGAGACTATCCTAGAGCATAAGGTAAAAGCTAAGGATAAGGACCATCTAACCAACAAGAAGCCAAAACTTGACATTATGAGCCAAGATAGAATTCTCATTATTTTGATTGAAACTAAGAAATCAAAGATACTAGACCTCTTAAAGTGTATTAAGTCTTCACAAAAATTGGGCAGAGTAACGGCTGTATACGGGTGAATTCCAGATTACAAACAAAGAGTGTAATCACAAAAACCTGCATACAAAAACAAACAAGCAATCCAATGTCTTGAGGTAAACCTCAAGAGCTCCAGAAAAAATAATCAGATAAGATCACAAGGTATCCAAGATAGGCCAAGGTTTCTAATCCTAAGTCCAAGAAAAAGTCCACTGCTCCATCATGCCAAGGATAGTAACCAAATAGTCCAAATTCTTATTTAAAAATGACCTATAATATCTTGCATCCAAACATGGCCTTCCACTTAGAATTTGCTTTTGATCAAAAAATATGGAAAGAAGTAGACCTCTTGAATGACATTTTGCAATTTGAACCACTCCAAATCTCCAAAAATTGAGCAAGTTATGACTTGTTGAAGTTGGCCAAAAATCATGAAATGACCTATAATCTTTTGCATTCTTAAGGCAACTTCCATCCATTTTCTTACTTTGCACATAAAAGAAGGCATTAAGCGCACATCCTTAAGATCATCATGAAAAAAGAATGGGCTCAAGGTGATAAAAATTGACCAAGTTATGACCATTTGAAGTCACATATAGAAAATTGGGGATTCATCAGGGTGACTTGTAATCTTTCTTCTTCACCAAGTTCCTTCCACATGAAAACTCCTTGGAACTTTTGAAGTGATTTGTTGGTAACTCTTTTAAGATAAGGATGTTTTTGGACACACTCAAAATACAAAAAGATGAGCAAGATATGCTCGTTTGAAGTCCAAAACCCTAGCCTCTAGATCAAGAGAATGCTTTGAGGAACTTTGACAAGTTTGAACGAACTTCTTGTGCCAATATTCTTCCTTTGTGAATAGAAGTTGTTGAGGATGATGATGTGGATTCATAGCCAACAAAAACCACTTCAATAGGGGAGTTTGAATTTCTCAAGCTATTGACTAGGGCATGGAAATAAACTCATGAACCCATGAAGAAACTTGCTACACCTCATTGCCTTTACCTACATCATTAACAGGTAAGACAAACCAACATTGCATTTTATTAATTAGAGATAAAATCAAAGCAAAATATCCATGATCATAAAAGAAAACAATTCAAGGTGCTTGGTAACTCCTCAAAAGAGAAAGGCTAAAAATAGGGAGAAGAACCAAAAACCCTAATGTGATCTTGTTGTGATTGAAACAATATGGTATGATGAAGGAATCTTATGGGGAAAAATTGGGGTACAACAGCTGCCCTTATTGAAGTTTCTTCTATCCGGAGATACGAAGGTTAAAAATCTTTGTGTCGACATGATTGGAGACACTTAAATATAAAACAAACCCTGTTTTTGGCCCTAAGATGCCATGCAAACATTTATGCATATGAATGCATATGAATGGAACAAAAGAGACGCAAAGTAGCATTGGGGATGCAACAAAAAATATGTAGAAACAAAAGAGCAATCCCACCAGGAAAATAAATCACTGGTAAACCACAAGAACAGAATTAGAGAGGAGGATAACAAGCATCGGCGTTCACTGTCGATGTACTACCAACGTTCCCTGAAGGTAGAAAGAGAAAATATATCAAACCACCACCGTTCACTGACGATGAACTATCAACGTTCACTGAAGATAGCAAAAAGATAACAAACACCGATGTTCACTGTCGATGTACTACCAACATTCACTGAAGGTAGAAAGAGAGAATATATTAAACCACCGCCGTTCACTAACGATGAACTATCAACGTTCACTGAAGATAGCAAAAAGATAACAAACACAAATGTTCATTGTCGATGTACTACCAACGTTCACTGAAGGTAGAAAGAGAAAATATATCAAACCACCGTCGTTCACTGAAGATGAACTATAAACGTTCACTGAAGATAGCAAAAAGATAACAAACACCGACGTTCACTGCCGATGTACTACCAACGTTCCTTGAAGGTAGAAAGAGAAAACATATCAAACCACCGACGTTCACTGACGATGAACTATCAACGTTCACTGAAGATAGAAAAAAGATAACAAACACCGACGTTCATTGCCGATGTACTACCAACATTCACTGAAGGTAGAAAGAAAAAATATATCAAACCACTGCCGTTCACTGACGATGAACTATCAACGTTCACTGAAGATAGCAAAAAGATAATAAACACCAACGTTCACTGCCGATGTACTATCAACGTTCACTGAAGGTAGAAAGAGAAAATATATCAAACCACTGCCGTTCACTGACGATGAACTATCAACGTTCACTGAAGATAGCAAAAATATAACAAACACCGACATTTACTGCCGATGTACTACCAACATTCACTGAAGGTAGAAAGAGAAAATATATCAAACCACTGCCGTTCACTGAAGATGAACTATCAATGTTCACTGAAGATAGCAAAAACATGACAAACACCAATGTTCACTGTCGATGTACTACCAACATTCAGTGAAGGTAGAAAGGGAAAATATATCAAGTTTTCCCAAGATTCTGGTGTTTTGCCAAGAACGGGTCCCAACTTCTTCTTTAACCAAGGCAATCTTCCTGGAAAGGGTAATACTCAATTTGTCTCAAATAAAGAAACTTCCACTTATTGTCAAGGGGAATTGCAAAGAGAAAAGACTTCCCGGGGAAATGCCACGACATTCCTGCTGAGGAGATAAAGTCTTCCTGTGCAAAATAAATGCATACCAAAACTCAAAGTTTTCAAAAATCCATAATAAACGATATTGTCATGTATCCACAAATCCAATTCAGATATAAACTAGAACAAGACGACCAACGCAGATTCATCCTTTGAGAAATAAACTCAAGAGGGAAAACCAATTCAACTAATAAAAGAGCGTTGTCGGAAAGGTCAGAACACAATGTCAATTAATGATGATTTTTAGCAATGCATGATGTATGTATGAATGTATGAGTGTTGTTGTGCATGTGTTGGTAAAAAGATACATAATCAGCACAGACAAACAAAACCGCCTCAGGTACTAACAACATTGGGCAAAGCTTCAACCAGAAAGATCAATCCAAAAAAGGTAAAAACAACTACAGAAACCAACCCTAATTGCTTTAACTTCACTGAGGAGAAACATAATCCGGATGTAGCTAAATCAAACAGATACCGAAATAGAACATCCTTCTTCCGGTTTCATCGGAGAAAAAGGGTTTCCAAAAGCAACATGCCTACAGGAGATTGCAAGACCAAACTCAAATAAAGAAGACTGACGCTGAAACAATCAAACCTCCCTGGAGATAAACTGCGGACTGAAAATTTTATCACGACTACTTATTCCATCAAGAGATGCCTTGGGATAACCTTCCCGGGAAATAAAAAAGTCAACATTAATGCCAAAACTACAAAAAGAGCGACATCCCCGCACACCAAGGAAATAAAACCTTTCATAATATGAGGAAAAACTTCGCTGGGGAAACTGGGACAGAGGCTTCTGATCATGCAAACCCGAAAAAATGAACCAAGACTTGACTAGGGATAGTGGGGTCACAAACCCAATACTACATCTTGTACCCATTGATATCGTCTTTAACTATCTGAGAAACACACAAAGATTGTGCACACCAGCAAAATGACCTGAGAAAACCTTCATGAAAGAAGTAAATCCTCTTAAAACAAACGGAGTTTGTTCATTCTTGGGATCACCATATTTGTTGTCATTGTTTCATCACAAATCCCAAAGTAAATTGAATTGTAAAGATCTCTTCTCTTTTTTTGAAAAGTTAATTTTGCTTCTTTTGATCTTTTTGCTTTAACAATTATTATCAATAATAAATGAAGTCTTTGCAAGCTAAATAAAAATAAGAACACAAATAATTGGGCAAAAGCTCGAATTTCATTAATAGAATGGTAGTTTGCAAATGGCGAGACTCCATGGATGATTACAAAGTTTAGGAAATGGTAATACATAATGGAAAAGATACATTGAGATACAATGACAACTATCCCCCCTAACAACTTTTGAAATCCCGAGCAGCAGCTTTTGTTGAAGTATGGTAAGGATCCGAGAAGATTGTTGCTTCAACGATCAAGTCTTGTCTGACGTAGTTACTTGCCAAGAAAATCCCTAACTTTTTCCTAAGCTCCCCTTGCAGGTTTTCAACTTAGCAGGAAATTTATTCTGTTTATGTCTCTAATTTTTTCCTAGACCGCCCTTTCGGGTTTTCGGCCTACCGAGACGCTCCTTTTTGCCTAAGCCGCCCTTTCGTGTTTTCAACTTAGCAAGCTGTTCTTTTATTTCTTTAGGCGAAGTATTTCTTGATTGCGTCAGCATTCATGGGACGTGGGAACTCCTCGCCATCCATAGTTTCAAGAATTAATGCACCACCAGAGAAGGCTTTCTTGACAACATACGGGCCTTCAAAATTGGGAGTCCACTTGCCCCTAAAATCAGTGTTGAAAGACATGATCTTCCTGAGCACGAGGTTGCCTTCTCCGAATTCACGAGGTTTGACCTTTTTATCAAAAGCTTTCTTCATTCTTTTCTGATATAACTGCCCATGACACAAAGCTGTCATTCTCTTCTCTCAATCAAATTCAATTAGTCAAACATGTTCTGAACCCATTCAACCTCTGTCAATTTGGCTTCCATTATCACACGCAACGAGGGAATCTCCACCTCGACAGGGAGTACAGCTTCCATTCCATACACTAGGGAAAATGGGGTGGCTCCTGTTGAAGTGAGAACAGATGTTCGATATCCATGCAGAGCAAAAGGGAGCATTTCATGCCAATCCTTATAAGTAACAACCATTTTCTGAATAATTCTCTTCATATTCTTATTAGAAGCTTCAACAGCCCCATTCATCTTTGGCCTGTATGGAGATGAATTGTGATGGACAATCTTGAATTCTTCGCACAGTTCAATCATCATCTTCTTATTCAGATTCGAGCCATTATCAGTGATGATTCTGCTCGGCATACCATACCGGCATATAAGATTATTTTTGATGAAACACACAACCACTTGTTTGGTAACATTGGCATATGAAGCAGCCTCTACACATTTGGTAAAGTAGTCAATTGCTACCAAGATAAAACGGTGTCCATTTGAAGCTTTGGGTTCAATCATCTCGATCATGTCAATACCCTACATAGAGAAAGGCCACGGGGAGGAAATCACATTGAGAAGTGTCGGAGGTACATGGATCTTATCTGCGTAAATCTGGCATTTATGGCACTTCTTTGCAAATTTGTAACAGTCAGACTCTATTGTCAGCCAATAATAACATGCCCTTAGCATCCTTTTAGCCATTGAATGTCCATTAGCATCAGTGCCAAATGAACCTTCATGGATCTCATGCATCAACATTTCTGCTTCGTGTCTATCCATGGATCTGAGCAAGACCATGTCAAAACTTCTCTTGTATAACATATTCTCACTGAGGAAGAAATTGCCTGCCAATCTTCTCAGTGTCTTCATATCTTTCTTTGACGCACCAAACGGGTATTCCTGAGTCTGAAGAAAATTCTTGATATCATAATACCAAGGTTTTTCATCTGCTACCTCCTCTATTGTAAACACATGAGCGAGCCTATCCAGCCGTCGAACCGTAATTCGGGGTATATCATTCCAAGTATTCACTTGGTACATAGAAGCCAGAGTTTCCAGAGCGTCCACCATTTGATTTTCATCTCTAGGGATGTGATGGAATTCAACTCTATTGAATAAGGGTAGTAATCTTTTAGCGTAATCTTTGTAAGGGATCAAGCCAGGGTGACGAGTGTCCCATCCTCCTTTAATCTGATTTATTACCAATGCTGAATTGCCATACACATCTAGAATATTGATTCTGAGATCAATAGCTTCCTCAAGACCCATGATGCAAGCCTCATATTTTGCCATATTATTAGTGCAATCAAATGTTAACCTCGCGGTAAAAGGAATATGTGATCCATGAGGAGTAACAATCACAGCACCAATTCCTTTACCATAAGCATTCACAACTCCATCAAATACCATACTCTAACGAGATTTAGGGTCGGGGCCCTCCTCGGGAAATGGTTCATTACGATCTTTCACTTTCAAGAACATCACATCTTCATCGGGGAATTCATATTCTGCAGACTGATGATCTTCCATCGGCTGGTGAGCAAGGTAATCTACCAACACACTACTTTTGATAGCATTTTGAGTGTGGTAATAGATATCATATTTAGATAACAACATCTGCCAGCGGGAAATTCTCCCAGTAAGAGCAGGCTTTTCAAAAATATACTTGATTGGATCCATTTTGGAGATCAACCAAGTAGTATAATTCAACATATATTGTCGTAAACTCTTTGCCGCCCAGGCCAAGGCGCAACACGTCTTTTCTAGCGTGGAATACCGCGACTCACAATCAGTGAACTTTTTGCTGAGATAATAAATGGCAAACTCTTTCTTTCCCATTTCATCTTGTTGTCCCAGAATACAACCCATGGATTTATCCAACACTGTTAGATACATAATTAACGGTCTTCCTTCTACGGGAGGGAGCGAGATAGGAGGTTCAAGAAGATATTCTTTAATACTTTCAAATGCCCTTTGGCAGTCATCTGTCCATACACAACCTTAATATTTCTTTAACAACCTAAAGATCGGTTCACACGTTGCAGTCATGTGGGAAATAAATCTAGAGATTTAATTCAAACGCCCGAGGAAACCCCTGACTTGCTTTTCAGTTCTTGGTGTTGGCATTTCTTGAATTTCTTTGACTTTATCAGGGTCAACTTTAATTCCTTTCTGGCTAACAATAAAACCCAATAATTTCCCCGATCTAACTCCGAAGGTGCATTTATTTGGATTTAGGCGGAGACGATACTTCCTCAAACGCTGAAACAACTTCAACAAATCTTCTATATGCCCTTCTTCAGTTTTGGATTTGGAAATCATATGATCAACATATACTTCGATTTCTTTGTGCATCAGATCATGGAATAGGGTTGTCATAGCCCTTTGGTACGTTGCACCGGCGTTCTTCAACCCGAAGGGCATCACTCTGTAACAGAATGTTCCCCAGGGTGTGATAAACGTTGTTTTTTCCATGTCCTCTGGAGCCATTCTTATTTGATTATACCCGGAAAATCCGTCCATGAACGAGAATACCTTGAATTTTGTTGTGCTATCCACTAACATGTCAATGTGAGGCAATGGAAAATCATCTTTTGGACTAGCTTTATTTAGATCTCTGTAATCTATGCACATGCGGACTTTTCCGTCTTTTTAGGTACTGGGACAATATTGGCAATCCATTGAGGATACAATGATGTCACAAGAAAACTAGCATTAATCTGTTTTAGGACCTCCTCTTTGATCTTTACTGCCATATCTGGGTGGGTTCTTCTCAACTTTTGTTTAACTGGAAGACACTCTGGCTTCAACAGAAAATGATGCTCGACAATGTTTGTATCTAGACCAGGCATATCTTGATAAGACCAAGAAAAAATATCCACATATTCTTTCAACAGCTCAATCAACCCGCTCTTTACATCAGGATCCAACGATGCTCCAATCTTGACTTCCTTCGGATTTTCTTCTGAACCCAAATTAACCACTTCCAAAGGCTCTTTGTATGGTTGAATGGTATTTTCCTCGTGCTCAAGCAACCGTGAGACCTCTTCTGGAATCTCATCATAATCTTCTTCTTCATCCCAATATACAGGACATTCAAAGTTGGGAGAGGGTGCAGGGTCATTGTATTCAACGGGTTTTTTAATTAATCTGCACATGTGATTTATGATTGTTTTTAGAAACTGACACATATAATAAGTGATCATGCAGATTTATTTATTTTTAAAGGTTTTTTTATTATTACCATTTCCCAGGAAAAAGCAGAAGATAAAAGACATAATTTGGAAGCAAAGACAACTTTTATTAATGATCTTAACAATTATAGCAAACAGATAAGCCCTACAACATCAATACTTCCACCTTGGGCAGAGTGAAAGCTTTTCAAAAGAAAGAAACAGATTAACAAAACAAATTACTTTGAAACATGTATGCAAGAAGGAACATCAATGGTGACCCAGTTCTAAACTCGGACTCCATGCGTCACATAATTCGGCACTTCCTGCTCTGCTTCATCCTCTTCAACAGCATTAATTCCAGAACCAATTGGATGGAGGTAGCCTCCGCTGCGGAAAACATCATGATGACTGCTCACAGCAGACTTTGACTTCAAATTTTTGCCTTTGCCATTCCTCAAAGAGAAACCCAAACCAGTTCTGTTCTTGTTCACAGGTGGATCCACAAGTCGTCTTCAAACTGTATTATTACCATTGCGCACAACCTGTTGCACGTCCTTCAAGGAAACCACAGAATTCTCATTCTTCCTTATGTTGTCAATGGATAGGGCATGAAACTGGGTTCCAACAGCGGCCTCATCCGCTTCTACAATACTGAAAGAGGATAGATGGGATATCAACAACGCCTGCTTCATATTTATGATCAGTACCTTCCCTTCACGCACAAATTTTAGCTTCTGATGCAGAGTTGAAGTGACAGCCCCTACTTCATGTATCCATGGCCGTCTTAGCAAAAAACTATATGCGAGAATAATGTCCATAACCTGGAAGGTTATCAAGAATAAATATGGTCCTATGTGGATGGGTAAGTCTACCTCACCGATGACAGATTTCCTCGACCCATCAAAAGCCTTCACAATGATGCCACTCGGGCGCATAGGTGTTCCCTGATACTTTAATTTCATGAGAGTACTCCTCGGTATGACATTCAACGCGGATCCATTATCAATTAGCACATTGGATAGCGAATCATTCTTGCAGTTCATAGATATGTGGAGGGACAGGTTGTGATTCCTCCCTTCATATGGTAACTCATCATCGCAGAAACTCAAGTTGTTACATGATGTAATGTTTTCAATTACGCTGCTGAATTGATCTAATGGCATGTCGTTCTCCACAAAAGCTTGGTCTAGTACTCTCATAAGTGATTCTCTATGAGCGGAGGAATTCATCAATAAAGCTAAGATGGATATCTTTGAAGGAGTCTGCAATAGCTGGTCCACAATTTTGTAGTCGCTCATTTTAATTATCTTCAAGATATCATCCACTTCTTTCTCCAATGTAGCTCCACTAGTCTCTCCTGCAGCCTTCTTAGGCTCATCATTCTCAGCAATTTTCTTTCCAGCAACTACATCTCTCCGAATAACCAACGCAAACACACGACCGCTACGGGTCACCCTGCTATTATCAGCTATATTTCCAACATCTGGTATTGGCTAGATGGGAATTTCCACCCCATCTTCTAAGATTGTAGCGTTGTATTTGTAAGGCACAGCCTTAACTGATTTATAGGGAACAGGTCCTGGCAGACTAATTACCAATGGGGTAACAGCTGGTTTGCTATGGTACTCCACCTCAAGGTGAGCGGGTGCACCAAAACAAGGTACAATGACGTTTACACCTTCCTCGACACAATTAAGCATCAAAAAGTCATTTCCGGTAAACAAATATTCGTCTGAAGAGAAATACTCATCCGCTGAGGCATACTCTTCCTCTAACTCTTCTTCCATTAAACAAACTTCAACCATATCAATCTCGTGATAATCATCCCTCTGACCCGTGATGTTGATAGTTCCATTGTCTAACAGCAGCTGAACACCCTCTCTCACAATAGAATATCCTCGGGGGTCTCGACAGCAAACTATGCAAGACCCATATTGGTGTTCCACCTGACCAGTAGTACGGCAGAAAGTAGCGTGTAACTGTACGAGATCTTCATTCAAATGCTCTACTTCCAAAATTATGAATTCACCCGGACATCCATAAACCATATTAACTTCCTCTTCATATTCTGCCCTAGGCCTGATTATATAGATTAAACCTTCATCCATCATCTCCTATAAGTCAGCCTTTATCTTCTCGCAACCCTGTATGTTTGTACTGCAAATAGCACAACCGGCGTGGTCATGCGTATAATAACTGAATTCACAGAGGTCTGTGTGCATCTTTACCAAATCCCCTCTAACCAAATTAATGTCAAAAATCCGGAAGTCACCTGGACAACCGGCCACCATATTCACAGCATTCACTCCCCCGTGCTTGGGTAGAGGATTTTATTTTACATTAGGTACCATGTCTTTGAAAGATAAAATTCTGGACTTCACTAACCTTGGCACTTCAATCCTCAAAGGATAACAATTTTCAACACTATGCCCTGGTGCTCCCTGATGAAAAGCACACGTTTGATCTGCTTTGTAATACCAAGGCAATGGAGATGGTATTGCTGGAGGTGGTCGTGTCTGGACCAACTTTTTCTGGATCAATGTTGGTAGTAGCTCTGCATAACTCATGGGAATAGGGTCATAGTTGTCCCTTCTCTGATTATTCCCTTGGTTCCCCTGCTGGGAAGGTCTTTGATAAGCAACGGTAGTCGGAGCGACATTCATAACAAGAGTAACTGAGGCAACTTGCTGGTGATGCTGATAATTCTTTCTAGGAGCGTTTACTCTCCTCTCTTACATAACAGCATTGGTATCCCCCTCTTTCTTCTTTGTAAACCCATAAGCTGGCTTCTTCACACCTACATATCCTTCACCCTTTGTCAAACAACCTTCTCTTACTGCCTCTTCTAAGCGGACACCCATCCCTACCATCTCTGTAAAATCACTTGGGACACTTGCTACCATTCTTTCATAGTAGAAAGCGCTTAGCGTCTTTAGAAAATTTTTAGTCATTTCCTTTTCCTCCAAGGGAGGAATCACTTGTGCAGCCACTTCGTGCCATCTTTGCGCATACTCTTTGAACGATTCTCTGTCTTTTTGAACCATGTCCCTAAACTGGTCACGGTCAGGCGCCATGTCCACATTGTACTTGTATTGTTTAATGAATGCTTCTCCCAAATCATTAAAGATATGGATGTTGGCGTTGTCTAAACTCATGTACCATTTCAACGCTATGCCGGTCAGACTATCCTGGAAAAAGTGAATCAGAAGGCGCTGATCATCTGTGTGGGTAGACATTCTCCTTGCATACATCACCAAGTGAGCATGGGGGCAAGTGTTTCCTTTGTACTTTTCAAACTCCGGGACCTTGAACTTAGCAGGCACTTTGACATTCGGGACCAAACACAGCTCATTCACATTCTGCCCAAATAACTCTTTTCCCATAAGAGCCTTCATCTCTCTTTGCATTCTATCAAACTACTCTTAGAAATCATCCATTCTGTCATAAAGACCCAAGTCTTCACTTGGAGGAGGGAAAGGACGACACACATCTTCAAATGGAACCAAATTCACCGAAGGAGGTGCAGCAGGAACAGTATGCACCACAGGAGGTGCTGGAGTAACAACATTTGGAACCACTGGAGCATCTTGGGGGCCCAAATGGAAACCTTCCAGTGAAAAATTCTCTGGCATTCCCCACGGAAAACCTTGAGGCATGCGGTTTTGAACAACAGCCGGAGTAGCGGATACAGGAACAGCAGGAACTTCAGCATTTGCCCTTGTTGGTTGAGGTTGAACACTTGATGGCTGATTCTGAGCAACCACCAGAGCTTCCATCAGAGTAGTCAAATTGGACAAGTCGGCCTTCAAAGCAGAAACTTCTTCATGCAGCTCGCGATTTTCCTGTTCCAAGTTGTCCATCTTCCTTTTGAAGTTAGTCTAAGTGTTGTAGTGATGAGTCAGCTTGTTGAACGAAGCAAAAAGCTGGGTAAGGCACCTGGATATGCATAATAAATGCAAGAAATATATGCAATATGATGCATGATGTGCAATGTATATGATTATTTTTACTTTATCATTTAATATTTCAAGGGATTTAATGTTTATAGACATATTGCTAACATCAGAATAATAACACATTTGAAATACTGAAAAACTTTTATTATAATAACTTTAAAAATGGATTACAAGTTTCAATGATCCCAAGTACAAGATGAAAATACAATCTAAAAATCCTGAGAGAAAGAAACTGATAGAGATCAATCTGTACATTGGCGCTTCCCTGTGAGCCTGGAAATTTGAGTCCTCAACGTCTGGTTTTCTTTCATATGTCTGATGGCAACCTCCTTCCAATCATCTGGATCAGGAAATGAGCAATCAACACCTGTTTTAGGCTTAGGAGAAAATAAATCCCCTTGCCTCTCCATATACTCTACCGCTCGACTCTCAAGGATCTCGATTAAATCATCTTTCTCCTTCAAGTCTGCTCTATAGGAACTCTCTAAAGTCTGGAACTTGTTCTTCCAAGCATCCCTTTCCTGTTGCATCCTAACCAAAGCAAGATGCAGCTCCTCTAGATCATCTAACAAAGGAGGAGTGGTCTTCACAAATAGATCAGGCATGGGTGTCTCCCGAGTATATGGCATCTTCAACTGAATGGCTCTTGATCGGACCCACTAAAGATATGGCTCCAAAAAAACAGCGCCCCTAGGTCCCAAATCCTTCCTACTCTTCTTATGAATGTAACACCAGGCCTTCACAATCTACTCCCTAGCTTCCCTGTGGTCTTCTCCTTCCTTCAGAAAGAAACTACTCAAATGAATACTGTTTGGTTTATCCCTCATCGGATAACCAAGTTGTCGTCATGTAAGAACAGGGTTATAGTTAATTCCTCCCTTTGTACCAAGAAGAGGTACATTTGGGAAACTACCACAACTGTCAATAATCTCCACATCATGGTAAGCTCGATGATACCAATCAATATCCGAGTGAGTAAGTGCCATGATCTTAGGAGCCCAACGGGGTTCCTTCTTGACATCCCAAAAAGCATCAGACTGAGGCATATGAGAGATGAGCCACAGGTACAACAAAGGCGTGCAACAGATAATCATTCCCCCATGATAAGAACTCTGATGATGAACAGAGTAATAAGCATCACCCAACAGTGTAGGAACTGGGTTTCTAATCATGAAAATCCTAAAGGTGTTAATGTCGACAAACTTGTCCACATTAGGAAATAATAATAATCCATAAGCAAGCAGAGCAAAGATGGCCTCAAAAGCAACTGTACTCTTCATTCTGGCAAAGTAACGAGCTTTCTCCAATAAGAACTGAGCTGGTAATCCTCTAATCCCTCCTTTAGTAGTCATATGGGCTTCCACCTCAGACTTCCCTAGATGAATCAAAGCAGCAATCTCATGTGGTTTTGGCTCACCCTTCAAACCAGTAAAAGGAACACGATCAGTAACGGGTAAATCCAATAGATAAGAATACTCATCCAGTGTAGGCATCAACTGATAATCGGGAAAAGTAAAGCAGTGATACACCAGATTATAGAACTGGATCAAGGTCGACAGAATACCCTCCTTCATCTTCAGCTTCATGAGAGGAATAATGGATCCATACTTCTTCTGAAAGTCTGCAGAACACTCGATCTCTGGAATTAGACCGACCAACTCATCTATCTTGGGATCCTTGAAACTATATTTCCCGATCTTTCTCTTTCCAGAATCCATGGTTAACAGTACCTGAGATATTCACAAATAGTCAACCTTTAAATCCCTTGAAATATTGTTTTTCTTCAAAATATGCTTATGAGTGCATGGATGCATGATGCAGCAATCACACACAAAATCACATATATAGGGTTCATAGGTTCAACGTCACGAGCATGAGGTCGAAGGTACTACCCATAAGGTGTTGGTCTAAGAGTTATCACCTGTTGAACAAGGTTCTAGAGGTTCCCAGAGTCTACATCCTTCCTTTGGATATTACCAACTTCCCGATTAACTCGGTAATTAGTAATATTCTCAAGAAAGACTCGTCCGAGCATAGTATCGCGTGACAACTATTTTCAGATTACTCCGTCATAGCTTCCACAATACACCTAAAAGGCCAAGATGGGTTTGGTATTCTACGGTCCTCAGTTTCAGCAGGCTCCCAGGTCGAAAGCAGTACGTCTTCCTGATTACTCGGTAAACGACACTACAGTCAAAGGGGCCACCACTGAGTGGGGGATCTCATGCCTCCTTTTTTGGGATTACTCCCTCAAAGTTAACATGACTATACCGTCCGTCCTATCTTAAAGTTTTCCCAAGTCCGGGTATAGGACTTATGAGTAATCACCAAGCATCCTGAAAACCAGTAAAATCCAGACAAACATATATACAAAATATAACACATAAACAACAATAGCACATATACAGATAATGAACAAAGATAGGCTCAACCCACTTAGGGATGGACCAGTAAGAGGTCAATCTTTCCCCAGTGAAGTCGCCATTTTTCTGTAGCGGTAGAAATGTTTCAAGACTAAGCCATTGGATTGACTAGACTTTATACAAATCAAAATAAAAATCGCCACCGCGCTTTATTGTTTCCAAAGGAATGGGAAAAGAGCGAATAACCCAAAAAGAGGGGGAAAGATTCAAGGTAAGGGGGTTGGTTATGCAAAGGGAAGGTATTAGCACCCTAAACATCTACGGTACTCTGTAGGAACCTCTTTGTAAAATTTGTATATTTTGGCTATAAAAATGTGTTGTATAGAAAATGGATAGTGGAAGTGAGAAAAGAAATATATTTTTTATGATTTTTGCACTCGCCGCGGTTGTGAACCTTTAGTGCCTACGTACCACCTTTCATGCAATAGGGGATCAGGGTACACGTAGCTCCTCTTTTAAAAAATTGAAACAACAAGTGTGTTGGTTAATTTTATGAGATAAGACGTCATCGTCATTGTCCGTGTGGAAAACATACTTACTACCCACAATCATGAGAAGGGAGAATTTGCATCATCTCAAAGTGGAGGATATGGCTTGGATTTTAAAATCAATAATGCCTCACTCAACACCCAAGTGGAAAATATCTCACTTCACTACATATTGTGGAAGTATAGTTGTTTGCATAACTACAAAGATTGACAATAGTCTAACCTTTTGAGAAAAGTTTCAAAGATAAAAAGCCAAAGTGGCAAAATGGTTTGAAATGAGATTGATTGCCTTTTAGTCTTCTCAAAAAAAATGTCAAAGTATTATTAAATTTATTGAAGTTTATTGATGAAAATGTTTTGAAAATGCATGGACCTAAGTCCAAGTTTATTATGAAAGTGGTTTAAGTTTCAAAACAAGAAGGGTTTTCAAAAGGAGGGAGAACATTTTTGTAATTAAAGAAGATGGAAAGAGAAGAAGAGACTATCCTAGAGCATAAGGTAAAAGCTAAGGATAAGGACCATCTAACCAACAAGAAGCCAAAACTTGACATTATGAGCCAAGATAGAATTCCCATTCTTTGGATTGAAACCAAGACAGCAAAGATACTAGACCTCTTCAAGTGTATTAAGTCTTCATAAAAATTGGGCAGAGTAACGGCTGTATGCGGGTGAATTCCAGATTACAAACAAAGAGTGTAATCACAAAAACTTGCACACAAAAACAAACAAGCAATCCAATGTCTTGAGGTAAACCTCAAGAGCTCCAGACAAAATAATCACATAAGATCACAAGGTATCCAAGATAGGCCAAGGTTTCTAATCCTAAGTCCAAGAAAAAGTCCACTGCTCCATCATGCCAAGGAAAGTAACCAAATAGTCCAAGTACCATTAAGAGTTTTTTAGGGTTTAAG
Organism: Vicia faba; assembly: GCA_948472305.1. Taxonomy (NCBI): domain Eukaryota; kingdom Viridiplantae; phylum Streptophyta; class Magnoliopsida; order Fabales; family Fabaceae; genus Vicia; species Vicia faba. Next base: position 994,135,655 of record OX451735.1, read on the forward strand.
TTGGTTATTAAGTATCTTAGGAACAGGAAAAAGAAAAGCTCAAGTGAGCAAAGTAAAAATGACAAGAAAATAAATGCTCAAATGAGCAAAGATGAAAATGGCATGAAATGTAAATGCTAAAAGTAAATGGTACATAAAACATAAAAAAGAATAAAAGCATAAAATAAAACAAGTCAATAATTAGTGGTTAGTTGGATGACCATCTTGAAACTTGCATTTGGAACTTATTAGAGGATTGGTAGAACCAAAGCGTCCATACAACAAGTTGCATTTGCTTTTTGTCAAGTATATCATCCATTTGGAATTCTCACAAGTACCATTTAATGATCAACGATGTTTAAGTGATCTGCGTTGACCAAAGGTGTTGTAGATCCATTAGAGGATTGGTAGAACCTAAGCCTCCACACAATGGATCTCAAGGTTATTGGATCAAAGAGATCAAATTAACATACTTGGGCTTGCAAACATAATTTTGGGCCATGAATGATCATTTATTCGAATCGGGACAAAATTTAGCGCTATGTTAAGCAATCGTAAGTGGACTTATATAGAATTCACACCTATTTTGAGGCCGGTCAATAGCAATCTATGCACCATTTATGTTGAGACATTATATAGAGATCATGCTCCAATAACATTTAATGCAATGAGAAGGGGATGAGATGAAGGGGATTTAGGGTAAAAAGAAAAAACCACATTTCAATTAATATTTAATGAAACTATTATTAAAATCATTCATCCATTTTTGTGGAGTTAAACTCAACACCATGGATACAATGATGTTAATAAATCCATGACCAAAAAATCAACCCAAGACAGCCAGAAAATATTCACAAAATAATAATATAATTAATATGTTCATTAAAGCGTTTAAAAATGTTTTTAAAAAATGAAAAATAATGAAGAAAATGCCAATTATATTCAAATTAATCAAGAAATGAAAAATAAGACCATAGAAAAATCAGAAAAGAGGCCAAGCAATTTAACAAAAATTTTGGGAATTTTCAAAAGTCAGAAACTATTTATAAAAATTAAAATAAATGGGTAAAATAAACAAAAATAGTAAAAATAGCAAAGTCAGAAACAAAAATAAAATAAGGTCACCAATATTTGTCACAATATCATTGGATCATTCCATAATTTTTTAGAATTTAAAAATGTGTAAAAGTATTTTTAAACATTTTAAACAAATCAAATAAGTGTAAAATTCATAAAAAAATATCAAAACACAAAATTTAATTGTGAAAAAATAAAAATCAGAAAGAGAATAATCAAAAATATTTTCCATAATTTTTTCAGATTTTTTGGCCTAAAAATGAATTTTCTATGATTTTTTGAAATTTAAAGCAATTAAAATATAAAAATCAGAAAAAGAAAATAAAAGAAAAAGATGTGGACCATTGGATGAGAGTCAAAACGCGTTAGTAATTAAATCCAAAGGATCTGGCGCGCTGCGCATATTATGGTCTTTAATGAATAATATACAGAATCATTAAATAAATCAGAATTTGAAAATAACAAATGTCACGCTTTCATTGGTTAGAAGATGACATGTTGGTCATCTTCAACCTCCAGCCTTCACGAATTACAGGTCTCTCAAACTGTAAAATCAGAAGCTCATACCTATGCTATTCGCTTCGTCTCTTCAAGACGAAGACAACCAAACCCTCGCGCCAAATTTATATATACTGTAACTCAAGCAATTTGGAAAGAAAGTTTTGAAAAAGGATTTTAAAATTCATGGTCAAAACGTACTTCCAGATGAAAGTAAGTTTTGCGACTAAAACCAGGGCAATGAGAGCAACACAATGATACCAAAGTTTTGAAGAATTGATGAAGGAATCTACCTATTGAAGTTGAGTTACAGAGCTCTGAAACTGGACTTCTATGGAGCAATATAGGGCACGATTCTTGAATGTGATTATATGGTTAGCTTCAGGGAAGATCAAGGAAGGTGAATTGATGGAAAAATGGATTGAAAAAGGCTGGAGAGTATGATTCGAAGTAGCTGAATTCTGAGTTGTGAAGCAAGTTTGGCATGGTGATTCTGGCTATCTAAGCTTGGGAAATTTAATGGGGGATGACCCTCTATTTATAGGGAATCAAATGGAATGCTCAAGCGTCAGGAAAGATGCAAATTGGAGGAAAATCGTGTGAACCTGATACACGAGCAAAGTGTGATCTGATTTGCATCAAAACTCATCTAATCCTTGCGTTTCAAGGTTGTAATCCACTTTGGCAACTTGGTTAAACATGTTTAGATCACAAACGCGTGCTAATTTGATGTTTAAAGGCCAAAACATGGATTTCAAATTATGACTTATGGTGAAACTTTAGTTCCAAGTTACCAAGTTCAATCCAATGGCATTTCCACCTCAGGGGTTCTTAGGGCAAAAATTTTGATGCTTTGGAAAGATGAGGTAACAAGATTTGCAATGGAAAAAGAATGGAATCAAATGGATGCTTGAGCTGAAAGTTACATGGAGTCAAAGTTGAAGAAAAAGAGTTGACTTTCCATACTTAGAAATATTTCAAATTCTTCTTTAAAAATGACCCATAATCTCTTGCATCCAAACATGGCCTTCCACTTAGAATTTGCTCTTAACCAAAAAAGATGGAATGAAGTAGATCTCTTGAATGACATTTTTCAATTTGAACCACTCAAAATATCCAAAAATTGAGCAAGTTATGACTTGTTGAAGTTGGCCAAAAATCATGAAATGACCTATAATCTTTTGCATTCTTAAGGCAACTTCCATCCATTTTCTCACTTTGCACATAAAAGAAGGAATGAAGTACACATCCTTAAGATCATCATGGAAAAGTAATGGGTTAAAAGTGATAAAAATTGACCTAGTTATGATCATTTGAAGTCACATATGGAAAATTGGGGATTCATCTGGATGACTTGTAATCTTCCTTCTTCACTAAGTTCCTTCCACATGAAAACTCCTTGGAAATTTTGAAGTGATTTGTTGGTAACTCTTTGAAGAGAAAGATGTTTTTTGGAATCACTCAAAAATACCAAAAGATGAGCAAGATATGCCCCTCAGAAGTCCAAAACCCTAGCCTCTAGATCAAGAGAATGCTTGGTGGAACTTTTCCAAGTTTGAACAAACTTTTTGTGCCAATATTCTTCCTTTGTGAATAGAGATTGTTGATGATGATGAAGAGGAATCATAGCCACATAAACCACTTCCATACCATCTTCAAAACAACTTCAATGGTGAGGTTTGAATTTCTCAAGCTTTTGACTAGGGCATGGAAATAAACTCATGAACCCATGATGCAACTTGCTAAACCTCATTGCCTTTACCTACATTATTAACAAGTAAGACAAACCAATATTGTATTTGTTAATTTAGAGAGAAAATCAAAGAAAAATATCCATGATCACCAAAGAAAACAAGTCAAGGTGCTTGGTAACTCCTCAAAGAGCAAGGCTAAAGATAGGGAGAAGAACCAAAAGCCATTATGTGATTTTGTGGTGATTGAAACAATATGATATGATGAAGGGATTATAGGGGCAAAATTTGGGGTACAACAGTCAGCCATAATTATTTCTGCCTCACTCTTGTCTATGCACCAAAGAAAAGTAAAATCATGATTGCGCTTGTAAAGGATCTTGTTACTGAGGAATAACTTAGCAGAGAACCTTCTTAAGAACTTCTTATCATTTACTGAAGCTCCTTCAGGATATTATTGGCCTTCGAGATATCTTTTGACTTCATGAAACCAAGGTTTGTCCCCTGCTTCTTCTGTACCAATCTCGTGACAATATGCTGGTTCGTCCATCCTCTCGATGGTGATCTGAGGAGCCTTATTATCCCACATGACCTTGAACATGGATGACATTGTAGCTAGCGCGTCCGCTAGTTGATTTTCCTCTCGTGGAAAATGCTCAAAAATAATTTCTTCAAAGTATGGGATTAATGTCAACACATGTTATTTGTAAGGGATGAGATTAGGATGCTTCGTGTCCCATTCTCCGTTGATTTAGCTTATTACCGAATTTGAATCTCCAAACACACTTAAGAACTTGATCCTTAAATTGATTGCAGCTTTGAGACCTATGATACATGCTTCATACTCAGCCATATTGTTGGTACAGTTGAAACATAGCCTGGAAGTGAAAGGAGTATGACAGCCCTCAGGAGATATGATCACAGCACCGATGCCATTGCCAAGAGCGTTGGAAGCTCCGTCAAAAACCATAGTCCATATGGATCCTTTTTCAGGTCCTTCATCCGGCCCAGGTTCTTCACAATCAGTTACTAGTATGATGTTCTCATCCGGGGACTCAAAATTCATGGATTGGTAGTCATCCATAGCCTGATGAGCCAAATGATCAGCTAGTACACTTCCCTTAATTGTTTTCTGGATTGTGTATTGAATGTCGTATTCGGGAAAGGTCATTTTCCATCTTGCTATTCTTTCGGAGAGAACGGACTTCTCAAAGATGTACTTGATAGGGTTAATTTTAGATATCAACAAGGTAGTGTGAGTCAACATATACTGTCTTAGTCGGCGAGCAGCCCATGCCAAAGCGCAGCAAGTTTTCTCGAGCAGTGAGTATCTTGTTTCACAGTCAGTAAGCTTTTTTCTAAGGTAGTATATTACATGCTCTTTTCGACCAGACTCGTCATGCTGCCCTAGCACACACCCCATTGAGTTCTCTAATACCGTTAAGTACATGATCAGAGGTCTTCCTTCAACTGGAGGCATCATAATTGGAGGCTCTTAAAGGTATTCCTTGATTTTGTCAAAGGCGTACTGGCAATCGTCATTCCACTTCACTGCTTGATTTTTCTTCAGTAATTTGAAGATTGGTTCACAAGTAGCGGTCAGATGTGAAATGAATCTGTCTATGTAGTTTAAGCGTCCCAAGAATCCTCTAGCTTCCTTCTCAGTGCGCGGAGTTGGTATTTCTTGTATAGCTTTTACCTTTGCAGGATCCACTTCAATGCCTTTGCCACTGACTACGAAACCTAAGAGCTTACCGGATCTTACTCTGAAATTGCACGTATTCGGGTTTAGCCTCAGTTTGTATTTCTTCAGCCTGTCAAATATTTTATGTAGGTGATCAAGGTGCTCCTCTTCAGTCTTAGACCTGGCTATCATGTCATCAATGTAGACTTCTATCTCGTGATGGATCATATCATGAAACAGAGCTACCATGGCGCGCTGATAGGTTGCCCCAGCGTTCTTCAACCCAAATGGCATAACCTTGTGATAGAAATTGCCCCACAGTGTGACGAAGGTTATCTTCTCCATGTCCTCAGGTGCCATCTTTATCTGATTATATCCAGAGAAACCATCCATTACGGAGAATACTTTATGTTGTGCAGTGTTGTCAACCAGAACATTAATGTGGGGAAGAAGGAAGTCATTCTTAGGGCTTACCCTGTTTAGGTCTCTATAATCCACACACATATGTACCTTACCGTCCTTCTTCGGTACTGGAACAACATTAGCGACCCATTGGGGATAGGATGTGATAGCTAAGAAACCGGCATTGAACTATTTCATGACTTTGGCCTTGATATTTTCTAACATATCCGGCCGCATAAGACGAACCTTCTGTTTCACTAGAGGGCAGTCCTCTTTTGTAGGTAGGTGATGAACCACAATGTCGGCGTCAAGTCCTTGCATGTCTTTGTATGACCAGGCAAAAACCTCAACATAGTCATATAGCATTTGTATTAACTGTTGTTTGACGTTGGGCTCCAAGTTAGCACCTATCTTGACTTCTTTTCTGTCCTCTTCAGTATCCAACTTCATTGTCTCAACTGGTTCCTCATTAGGCTGTATTGCCCTTTCTTCCTATTGTAACGGTCTGGAAAGCTCCTCTGGTACCTCACAATCTTCCTCACCTTCGTCCTCGGCTTGGTTGATCGGATTTTCAAAATTATAATGAGCAATAGCAGAACCATTATCAATGGGATCCAGAGTGGATGTGGATCTAAATTTTGATATGTGAGTGTGTGTAAGAGCGTAGCTGTTTTAATAAAGCAAAAAGCAGAAAAGAAAGGCAAAGAGCACAAAATTTGTATGTAAAAACGTCCAATGCTTTATTAATGACATATGATAATGAAACATGATAACCCTCACAAAATAACCATTGTGCCTCGGGTAAGACATAAGGTTTTAAAGTTTGTATTATTCATCTATTACATATCCAAAAACAAAAAAAAAGACAATTACTCCTGAATAAAAGTAATCGGCACAAAGTATTTAGCCTTCCATTTGGTGATTCCTCCGTTGACAGTTGGGAAGATCCACTATTCCATGTCACAGTCACTGTCATTGTCTTCCAAAGAATTAACCCCATGACTGCTGATGCGTAAGGGTGGTCCTCCGGCACGAGCACGATGAACAGCCCTTTAAGCTCCTGATGTAAAACCCAAACCAAATTTGTCAGATTTGTAGGGAATACCCAGAAGTTGGCCCTAAATTGTACACCCACCTTCTTCAACAACTTCCCTGGCATATTTCAGAGAAGCCATCTTCAGCGGAGGCCTGGTAGTCTTTGGAACACCGGCAGAGGTTTTGGTTGCAGTAACGGTATGTGGAACCTCCTCAAAGTTCTAACAGGGGGTCTCAATGAACTCTCTGTCCATTTCAACATGCCAAAATGAGTTCAGGAGGCTCACCATGTACTCCTCCTCCCCATGAACTGTGATAATTTTCCCATTGACTGGGTATTTTAGCATCTGATGTAAGGTGAAAGTCACAGCACCAGCCCCATGGATCCAGGGTCGACCCAGTAAATAGGAGTAAGATGGGTGGATGTCTATCACATGGAAAGTGGAATTCAAAGTCTGAGTTCCCACTTTGATAGGGATGTCCACCTCTTCATGCACCATTCTTTTAGAACCGTCGAAGGCTCTCACCATAATGTTACTAGGCTTCAGAGTCAATCCTTCGCAATTCAACATGTCAAGGGCCTTCTTGGGCAGAACATTTAGTGATGAACCGGTATCCACTAGAATATGGGCAAAAGTAGTACCCTTGCACTCATTAGAGACGTGCAGGGCGTCATTATGTTTCCTTCCTCTGGGAGTCAGATCAGCATCAGAGAAACCTAGCCCATTGTCAGCAGTCAAACTGGCCACACAGTCTTCAAATTGATTAGTGGAGGTTTCTTGAGGCACGTAAGTTGTCTTGAGGAATTTCACTAAAGCCTTGGCATGGGCTTCAGAGCACAGTAACAGGGCCAATATTGAGATCTTGGAAGGGGTCTTCCCCAGTTGTTCGACCATATTGTCGTCACTCTTCTTTATTATTTTTAGGATTTCTTCCATCTCCTTCTCAGGGATGGCTTCTGGGTGTGCCTTCGTTTGGACAGGATCAACCAATATCTCTTTTCCCCGAGTCTCGGCCGACTCGTTAGCAAGGGTAGCAGCAGGGCTAGCAGTAGGAGTAGTCATAGGAATACTGACAGGAGTAGCAGCAGGGATGAACACAAGAGTAGCAACAATTTTAGGAGGAGAGATCTCAGGGGAGAAAACCCTTCCGCTTCTGGTGATTTTAATGGTCCCGACGATATTGCTAATGTCAGGATCAGAGTCTTCGGCCTCCTCATCTTTAACAATCAGCAGATCCTGCTTGATGCCATGGTAATAGATGTCGGCTCCATAATTCTAGGAAACAGCTTTATCCGAGGAATATGGCATAGGTCCGGGGAAAGTGATTATCAACGGAGCAACTTTTGGAACAAATGTAATCCTGACAGGTCTTTTGGAGGAGACCTTAGGAGGATTGGCGGAAATGGTAATGATAGAAACATCTTCACATGAAACACTTGTAATTGGAGTCTTCTCAAACAGGATTTCTTTATCATCCATCAGGCACAAAATTCCTTCCTTTAACAAATGGCAACCATTAGGTAAGGACAAACACGAGTGGCAACCTTCGCCATAACCCGAAATAAACCGGCCTGCAATAGATTCTTCTTAATAGTCAGGAGTCGAGTATCTAATTCATCAGTAGAAGCAACACACATGTCATCATCAATAAAATTGACACCATGGTCGTGCTTGGGCATAGGGGCAGTAATAACATTAGGAGTCTCAGGAGCGTTAAACTCAATCTCCTTTGCTTCAATCAAATCCTGCACCTTATTCTTCAAAGCCAACAATCGTTGGTATCATGGCCTGGACTCTCATAATGGTAAGCACACCGAGCATTTGCATTATAATGAGGAGATGCAGTGTTGGGGTTTTGGGGAGCCTCTTTCAGGGTAACCAAATTGGATTTCAGCAGGTGTGGTAAAACCTGAGATATGGTCATGTTGATGCGGGTAAACTGTCTCCTTGGCTTATCTATTCTGGACTGATTATTCGGTTGCCGATTTGATGCAGAATTGGAAATCATAATAGCCCCTACCGTCGGACGATGCTCAGTTTTGTTAAGATTTATTTGGCCATAAGCATCACTGACCTCCTTCTTCCCTGTGAATGGTTTCTTTGCAGTGCTGGAGGATGTATCCCTCTGTATCTTACCACTTTTAATGCCAGCCTCTACTTTCTCACTTGTCAAGATCAATTTTGTAAACCTAGGAGAAGAACTTCCGATCAGGTGGGTAAAGAACGGCCTGGATAATGTGCCCAAGAACATGTCCACAAGCTCCCTATCACACAATGGAGGCTGGACTCTTCCCGTAATGTCTCTCCATTTTTGGGCATAGTCCTTAAAACCATCGTTGGAACCCATAGACATGCTTTGCAACTGTGTACGAGTCAGGGCGAGGTCAGCATTATATTGGTACTGCTTATAGAAAGCAGCAGCCAGGTATTCCCAATTATGCACATTGGTTCTTTCTAGTTGATAGAACCATTCCAGCTGAGTCCCTGCCAAACTTTCCTGGAAGAAGTGTACCCACAAATCCCTATCAGTAGTGTGGGGTTGAATTTTCCTGACATATGACCTTAAATGAAGCTTAGGGCAGGAGACACCGTCGTACTTAGAAATTGTAGGGACCTTGAACTTCTGCGGGATGACCACCCCTGAGACCAGTGCTAGCTCTTCAAAGTCCAACCCGGGCACCCTTTGGATCTCCATGGCATTGAGCAGATCCTCCAGCTGTTTGTATTTATCATCAGCAGGAGGATACTGTTGTTCAGAATAGGCAGGCTCATCTTCTTTAGACTCCCTTGTGATGTGGTCTTCTTCTCTTGGCTCTCCATCCTGATTCTCTCTCTCTCTCTCTCTCTCTCTCTCTCTCTCTCTCTCTCTCTCTCTCTCTCTCTCTCTCTCTCTCTCTCTCTCTCTCTCTCTCTCTCTCTCTCTCTCTCTCTCTCTCTCTCTCTTGACGGAGTTGCAAGCTCTGAAACGTGCTTCACTTGTCCTTTGAACTTTCTTCCTAAATTCAAAACACCCACTGGTCTCTTTTTCTTCTTCTTGTCCTTGAGAATCAAATCTTTCAAGCCTTCTTGTCCCTTAGCCAAATTCAGGAACATTTCTTGGAATTTGGCATTTTGTGCCTGAAGCTCCTTAATTGTTTGTTCAAGAGCCATTGCTGAAATAAACAGCGAAGAAGATAAGAAACATGTCCTGAAACATGTTTATGCAATGATATGTATGGTATATGTATGCAATGTTTTCAAGGACTCGGGGAAAGTTAAATTTGGAACCAAAATGAAATAAAGATTTTATTCGTAGAATTCAAAATACAATTGCCTTTTTAGGCTTACAATTGAAATTTTCTAAAATCTAAAACATCAGGTTTCCCATGGGCGCTTCCTCTTCGTGCCGAGATAGACATTAAGACTTTTCTCTTCGTGAAGTTGCTTGGTAAGCTCCAAGACTTTCTTTTCATTGAGATAGAAATGATCTCTAAAGGTATCCCGTTCTTTCTTCAACTGAATCCAGGATCTCTGCAGCTCTTCAAGATCAGTGGGCATGTCAGGATGGAGAACTGTATAAGGAATATCCCCTTCAGAAATGGGCTCTATAACCACTGGTAAGATGGATATATACGGTATTATAAGTTTCTGAGCGCAAGCTCGTACCCATTTGAGATAAGGTTCCATTGGGATGGAAGTCTTAGGCCCCAAAGTCCTGGTATCAAATCTGTTTACAATGCCCCAAGCTCGTATAAACCTCTGATAATACCCTTAAGAATCATCCTCGTAGTTAAACATAATGCCCTGGATAAGCATATTGTGGGGATCGTTCCTTCGAGCATAACCAAATTGTCGTAAGGCCAGAGAAGGATTATAAGTTATTCCTCCCCTAATGCTAAGTAGTGGGACATTAGGGAATTCCCCGCAGGGGTCAACAACATTAATATCTCCCATAGATCGGGAATACTAGAGGAGATTCAAGTGAGAAAGTGACATTATCCTTCGCAACCAACCCAAACCTTCTTCGTTCTTCAATACTGATTTAGGGAGGTGAGAAATAAACCACCTTGACAGTAATGGTATGCAACACATAAGAATCCATTTTCTCTTCATGGTGCGAGTGTGGAGGGTATGCAAGACGTCTCTGTGAAGAGTAGGCACAGTGTTACGAGAGAGGAAAACCTTGATAGCACTCACATCTATGAGAAAGTCTGGATTAGGGAACAGCACTAAACCATAGATTATAAGGGCCAGAACCTCCTCAAAAGTTTGGAAATCCAAATCATCCTAAAATTGGTGAGCCTTCTCGTACAGAAACTTGGCTAGAAAACCCTTAACACCACTTCTTGTTTCCCAGTTGGATACAATGTCGAACCATTTCAGACGCAAAGTTGTTTCAATGACCTCTCGCTTGGGAGCTTCTTCTAAACCATGAAAGGAATCTGATCAATAATAGGTATACCCAATATTTGAGAGAACTATTCCATGGTAGGCACCAACTGGTAATCTGGAAAAGTGAAGCAATGATGCTTAGGATCAAAGAATTGAAAGAGTACACTCATCATCTTCTCATCAAAACCCGAGGTAACCAGAATGAGAAGTCGACCATAGTTCTTGGTAAATGAGGAAGTCTCGGGAACCCATGATACTAGCTCTCTGAGTTGGAGAGGTATTCTCTCGAAGCTGATCTGGATAGTATTTCTATGAGCGGAAGCCATGATCTGCAAAACAGAACAAATATAAATTCCCTCGGTCCTTGAAATGGTTAGTGTAATGAAAAATGGATGTTATGATGCATGATGGCATGTTTAAGCAAATTAATCACACACAAACAAAAAACACACAAGACCTTAGGTTCAGGATTGCATGGAGTTTATAGGTAAGTACCCTCTTTAAGTTTAGTTGGTTCAACCTGTCTTAGAAATAGTAACTGGGTTCTAAGGAGTCTCAATATCACTTATCGTTCTTTATCGAGCATTATTTCAGCTTAGCAATCTTTTCTTGCGGCTGAAACATATCGAAAGTACGATCTTAATGAGTATAGCATCGAGTATCAACCAATCCCCAGCTTTACACCGAGGCCGGCTATATCACTACTTTTTAAATGGCCAAGTTTGTTCAACTAAGGTTCTAAGGTCCGTTAGTGATTCACGACACCACGTGGCGGTCCCGTATTCTCCTCGATTCAACACAAGGGATATCGGTACCAACTAAAGTGTCACACTAACACAGCTATCGCTTCAACCATATTGGTCTATGTCGTACAATCTCCATGATCTATTGTTGTTTACTTAAAAAGATGTCCCTAGATCCGGATGTAGGATCTATAGTAACAACCCAAACAAACCCTCCAAGGATAAAGCATACAAAGCACCAAAAATAGTTTAATAATGAACTAACTCTAAGGTAAACCCCAATTTTTATTTTATCCTCAGCAGAGTCGCCATTTCTATGATACGGTGGCAGAACCGACTACTTATATACTACTGGTTTTGGGTTTGTGTTCACAAATGTTGCGGTAAGCAAGAGTCGCCACCGACTTTTCTTTTATCCAAACTAAGGAAAGGGTGAAAAGAACAGAAAAAAACATTTTCGAGATTTTCTGAGTAAGAGGGTAGATTATGAAAAGGGAAGGTGTTAGCACCCTTTCCATCTGTAGTTTTCTATGGTCTCTTAGAGGTTTGCTCATTTTTTTAAATACCTTTGGGCTTTGTGTGTTTGAAAATTTGTTTTGAGCATGCCTTGGTATGGTAGACTTTGTAATGTTTCTCGAGAATGTGGAGAAAAGTATACAAAGTGTCTTGAAAATGTTTTTGAAAAGTAGTTTTTGTGTAAGTGCAAAGATGTTTTGAGCAAACTTCTAACAGTTATCTACTTCATACTCAAAAAGGCGTTCTTTTCATCCTATCCTTTAGACAGTGATATTCTACTATTAGGGAGTAGGTAGCTCTATCGTTGGATGTATGAGGGATATTTGAAAGGGATGCTACAGTCACAAAGGCAACTTGTGGAAATGCTTTAGCAATTTTGTTTAGGGAGTGGATCATTTACCGAAAAGGCAACTATAGGGTCATCGAGGAACTATGATCTTTTGATTTATGGGTATTTGCTAAAGCTTCCTGCCTCATGATTTTTTAATTTCTAAAAGCAACCAGGGTGGGGTACCCTAGAGGTATATGTGTGCAATTGATTCAATTCAGTTATTTTTTATCTTTTTATTAAGTTTGCTAGCGTTTGATTATTAGTCTTATCATACACTCCTAATTACTAGCAGTTAATATATATTGCAGAATATTAAAATGCAGGAATTTAAACCTATGCTATTACAATGTTTTGGGGGTGGGGATTTACACTGTACAAGAATGAGGGGAGTAAAGCAGTAAATATCCTAGTTTTAATCTATTACATCCAGTGAGCATGTACATTAATAATAAAATAAACGTGTGTGAAATTGTAAATAACGTCTAAAAATATCCTAAGAAGTAAAAATCTTTTGTTTTGTTTTTTTTATGAATAAATGAAAATAAAGCCTAAGTCTATTTAATTTTTAATTTTAAGGAAAGGGTTAAATACTTAATTAATTTATTTACAAATTAATTTGATTAATAAAAACTATCCTAATGTTTTTTGATTTTTTTGATTTAATGTTAATTTAAATAGAAAAATAGGGGTCAATAAAGAAATGAAACAAATAAAATAAAATACAAAAAAAAAAAAGAATCCTTCGATTGCAGGGAGAAATGGAGTTTTCAATCCAGAGGGGTGTTGTCTTTCGATTCTGCGAAGGGTGTTACCCTTCGATCTAGTGACATGATATGGCTTTCGATCCAGAGGGTGGATACTACAACGAAGCAGGACCTGGGTATCGAAACCCAGGTCCTTCGATCCTGCACGCGCTGAGTCTATTCAGGCTATATCTGCAGCAAATGTTAGCAACAAAACAAAATCAGACCTGGGGTCAAACCCAGGTCTTTAGTCTTGGATAACAAATCGAATGAAATTACAGATGTGTCATGCAAATGTAGAGTTTGATCTTTTTACCAATTCTTACCAATGAATGATGGATAAATCTGTGGTGATGGGTATGGATATCCTTGTTTGAAGATTACTTCGATTTGGCTTCTGAACCTGGGTACCTTTGTTTAAGGGTTGCTTTGATTTGGATCACTTATGAGATTTTTGATAACTTTGGTGGGTTTATGGGGCAGCATATCTCCAATGTGTGTGTGTCATTCTCTTTGGCTTACAAGTATGTTGTTTATATAGAGTAGAAGGGAGGGGACAAGAAGACATTAGTTTAAACTGCCATAAACAAACTTTTTCAAGGCCATGAATAAAGTTTTGTAACATGGCCAAAAACATGGGATCTTGTCCCTTTTTTGAAATTTGAATGTATGTGGACATTTTGGCTCCTTCGAATGCCCTCTAGTGTTGTTCTTCGACTGGCCTCAAGTTGCCTCTTTTCGACTGGGCCTCTTGTGTAGATTTCGAATGGTCCTTTTTTATACTTTGTCAAATGTACCTCTTGTGTACCCTTCGAATGGCTCTAGTATTACTTCCTTCGACTGGGTCGTGAGATGGTCCTTTTGGTGTTCCCTTCGAATGGACCTTTTGTGTGTTGAAGTGTGTACAATTGTTTCACAGGAGGGATCATTGCCTAGGTGAAGCTGGCACAAAGGCAGCCAGTGCCTTGTGGGTTGAAGGCAACTTTTTTTGTCTAGTGAATCAAAAGAAGCTCTTTTCCTAGGCGATGCTGGCACAAAGGTGGCCAGTGCCTTGTGGATCGAAGGCAAATTTGAAGGAGTCTTGGTCTTGTGCTGAAGATAAACTGAAGAGGGATATGTGCGCTGGTGGTACACTGAGGAGTCTTTTACCCAGTGAGAGCTTTGTGAATCGAAGTCCAGTTTGGAGAAGTTCTTGCTTTTGTGCGCTAAAGGAACACCGAGAGGGATAATTTTCCTAGTAGAAGCAGGAAATAAGCTTGCTCCAAGGAAAACAAAAGCCCAATCAAAGTAGAGATCCATCTTGCATGCAGGTAGCCATTAAATTTGTAAGTCAAGCCAGCATGCAAAGACAATGGTTCAATCTAAGGAGCACTGACACGAATCCTTTCCTCTTTGGATCAAAGGAGGCTGTCTTAAAGGGAAAACATGCCCAGTCGAAGCTGGTGTGCAGCAAACAAGCAAAAGACCAAGGCTTCAATTGAAGCTTGGAAAATTGAGGCAAGCTTGGAGGAGGTTAGGTGCCCAATCGAAGCTTATCAAAATGCCAATCAAAAGACTCCTTGTTCATGCCAATCGAAAGACCTTGTTTATCTTCAAAAAAATTATGTTTTCCTTTAATCAAATGCTTGTGATCACCATGTAAGAGAAGGATCTTGGGAAAATATGAGAAGGAAAATTTTGGGGTACAACAGCAGACAAGCCAATCTAAATCCTCAAGTTTAAGAAGATTGAACAGGGGCAGTTGTTGTACCCCAAAATTTTCCCTCCTATTTTTACTCAAGACATGCTCATTGAGGTCCTCAATTGCTCAAGGTTGACCAAAGAATTGATCAGACAAATTCTCCTCCTAAGCAATGAACCTCCAATTAGGGTTTCACTTTTTAACAAGATGTTTGGGTTTCAAAGGCTCCAAGTTATTTCTATGGTCTATTATATGTCCCCAGGAATGTCCATGCCAAATTTCATGCCTTACACTTCAAATTTGCTCAGTCAATTGCTCAAATGTTTGAAACTCAATTGTACTATGTCAAAAGTCAATTGTGGCCAATAAATAGTTAAACTTCAATATTTTTGGTCAAAATCAACATTTTGAAGTGATATCCATCAGTTGATCAAGGGTTGATCATGATTCATCCAGGAATGCTCTTAATTTATCAAAAGTCAAGAATTGCTAAATTAGGGTTTCTATAGGAGAAGTCAACTGAACTTTGACCAGGCATAACTTTCACATACTTCATCCATTTTCCCCAACCAAAGCTCATTTTTAAGAGAATCCAACTACCTATAACTTATCTTTTATCCTCAAGTTCAAGAAATTCACCATTTGAAAGATACAAGCTCACACATTACAGGTCATTTTCAGAAAGTCAACAAAAGACACTTTTTTCCATGACCATTTACATAAAGATAAAGTCTTCAAATATAAAATTGATAATAATAGGGATTGAAGTAGACATCTTGGGCTTTCCAAAAAGTCAAAGATCATCATCATTGGATAAAAATTGAGCAAGTTATGATTTACCCAAGTTGGGAAAATTTGGGAAATTTCAAGAATTGTGCATTGGGCAAACTTGAACTTTTAGGTCAATGGCCTAACTTCTTGGACTTCAAACATCTTCCTAACCTTATGAGAGACATCTAAAATAATTTCAACATTGCCTTGTCATTTCTACCTATTTTATCCATATTTATTTTGTTTTATTCAAATAAAAACTAAATAAAATTGCATAAAATAGTAAATATTGGTTATGGCAATATGGGATGATGGTTTGAATTGTTTTTGGGCCCAAATTTTCGTGCAAAGGAGGCCAGGTGCATTGCACCTCAAAATGGGCAAGAATTTGCATTTTGGGAACTTTTTTAATGTGTTTGATTTTGGTTTGAAAGGGGGCCATTATGGGTGGATTCTTACCATATGTGCTAGCCCTCTTCTTCCTCTATAAATACCAGACCAAGGCATGAGCAAAAGGGGACGAAAATACATTTCCTTACCAAAGCTCCACAAAATTGGAAAAAATCATAAAAGTTGTGAAATTCGAAACTGAGTTTTTCAACCATCATCCATCCATACCAACTGCCCAGTCGTATTCCTGAGATTCCTAGGAACTTATATCACCCATTCCCAAGGCTTGCAACATCCTAGATCACCAGATCCACATATCACCGGTTGGTAAGGTTTCTTGAAATCGAAATTGCATATTCCCGGCATGTAAATACCTATTGCATCCATATTGTGTTATTAACAATCATTGTGAATGTTTTAACGTGTTTCATTTGACAATTAGTGCTAAAATAGCAGGACACCATTCTTAGGGCAATCCTTTGCCAGGTCCTGGGTTCGACCCAGGCAGGAAACTATTTTTATTTTTTCTAACCTTTGTTTTGCAGATCCCACTGGCGCTTGGGCCCTCTTGTCATTGTGCGAGGGGTTTCTGTTTATCCTCACCCCCTAACTATTTTTGCAGCGCCTGAGCCCTCTTGCTGATAGGCCTGATACTTCTTTGAAGCTCACGCCCCATTTCATTTTATTTGCAGGCCCATTTCAATTTTCTTTATTTTGTTTTAATTAATATTTCTTTTTTAATCAATTTTATTTCATTACAACATTAAAATAAAATAAAAATCATAAAAATATTATGTTAGTCTTTTTTTAATTAAATAATAAATTTAACTTTTTATTTAATTTAAAAATAAATATACCTAGGATTTAATTCATTTAATTTCTTTTATTCATAACAAAATTTAAAAAAAAACTTAGATTTAATTTCTTTTTAAATTTTAATTTTCTTTAATAATTAACATTTTTCTTTAGATCTAGATTATTTAATTAATTATAAATTAAACATTTTCTTACATAAAACAAAAAACAAACAAAAAGATTTTCCTTTTTTGGGTCTAGACGTTTTTTCCATTTCGCGCGCGTTTGATATTTCTACTTTATTTTCATATTAATGTACTTGCTTATGGGATGTAATAGAATTAAAGTAGGACTTTACATTTACTTCTTTTATTTCCCCCATT
This sequence comes from Vicia faba, assembly GCA_948472305.1. Classification (NCBI taxonomy): domain Eukaryota; kingdom Viridiplantae; phylum Streptophyta; class Magnoliopsida; order Fabales; family Fabaceae; genus Vicia; species Vicia faba. The sequence goes on from OX451735.1 coordinate 994,152,747, forward strand.
TTTGGACTTGTAATAATCCCCCTCCCCGAAGCCTTGTAATAGTTTAGGATTTACACTTTCGCACTTTAAATTCCCGCACACTATTAACTGTCTAGATGCATGACTAATAGGATTTATGGCAAGAACATAATAATCAAACGCTAGCAAACCTAACACAAGACAAAAATAACTGAATACAACACACTCTCACATATACACCTCTAGGGTATCCCTACTTTGGTTTCCTTCAGAAAACAGTCACAATTCTTGAAACGTGAGAGACTTTAGTGGCTACCCTCTGGTTTAAAAGATCAAAAATGACCCTCTCGATGTTGCCTCGGTATGATCTTAAAACCCTAGGGTAGTTACTAAGGTTTCTTGCCCAGTTGCCTTTGTAACTATACGACATCCCTTTGAATGTCCCTCAAACATCCAATGATTAGGGCTACCTACTCACTAATAGTAGGATAGCACTGTCTAAAGGAAATGAGGAAAAGAACAACCTTTCGAGTAAAGTAGATAGCTCTTAGATGCTTGCTCAAATAATTTTTACACTTACACAAAAAATTCTTTCAAAACATTTTCAAACACTTTGTATACATTCCCTATCATTCCGAGAAACATTACAAAGTTCGCCGCACTAAGGCGCTTTCAAAAATATTTTCCAAAACACATAAAGCACAAGGTATTTTCAAATGAGCTAGCATCTAAGAGCCCGTAGATAACTACGGATGGAAAGGGTGCTAACACCTTGCCTTTCCATAATCTACCCCCCTTAATCAGAAATAATCTTGAAAGGTCTTTTTCTGTTCTTTTCACCCTTTCCTTTGTTGGATAAAAGAAAAGTCGGTGGCGACTCTTTCTTACCGCAACATTTGCGAATACAAACGCAAAACCAGTATAACATGTTAGAACATAGTTTGATTCTACAACCCTTAATTAAAGTTTTTATGATAACAAACATAAAGAACAAATATGCACTCTAAATTTGTGTTATTTTGAATGCAGAAATTCTGACCAAAGCAGCATCAGAAGTTAAGCTATAAAAGCTTTCAAGCTGAGGTAATCAGAATCTACGCTGAAGAATGATGATCAGAACTTGCACTGAAGTGAAGAATACTCTGATTCTGAACAGAAGTTTCATATACCATTAGATCCACACATCTCTGAGTCATCAATGTTCTGAAGCAATTGCAGCATGCAAGATTCTAAGATTCTGAAGCGTTACTTTTCAATCAAGACAGCATCACATGCAACGGCTTCATTCAAACAAGAATCTTCCCAATAAAGAAACAGCATTGAATGTCCATTATCACGCTTTATGTTGGACAGGATTTCTATGCCTATATAAACAAGCTAAGAGGACAAATCATTTAAGATTTTTGAACACGACTGAAAGACATCTCTAAAAACGCTGCAAGCTTACATATTCTTTTCTGTGCTCAAAATTGTGTAAAATATCACAGTTGTGATACTGTTTTTGTAAAGAAAAACAACCATACACAGAATACTCTTTCATCTTGATTAAGCTATTTTTTCCTTGAGATTAACCGGGTTGTGGTTGTACTAAAGAAGACTTTGGCAGTTGTCAAAGTAGTGATTGTAATCAGTTTTAGATTAGTGAATTAAGTCCTCGTTGGAGAGAGGCGAAATCACCTTGACGGGTGGACTGGAGTAGTTTGAGATCAAACGAACCAGGATAAAAATATTGTGTCTACTGCATTTTTGATCTTAAGTTTTCAATTCAATCCCTCCTTCTTGTGTTTTTCACTTCTTCAATTGGTATCAGAGCGCCTGGTTCTGAGTTCATACACTTAACTGTGTCAGTATAAGATCCAAGCTTTAGAAAAACACTATGGTGGGACCAAGCGAAAATATCAGCAATTACTATCATGAGGACAAGGACAGAATCGGTAGCAAACCTCTAGTCTTTGATGGAGAAAATTTTGACTACTGGAATGACAGAATTGAGAGCTTCTTTTTTTCCCATGATATTGATCTATGGGACATGGTAATTGATGGATACACACAGCCAGTGGATGAAAGTGGTCAGAAGATAGATAGAAAAAGGATGTCTGACCAGCAAAAACGTGATTTCAGAAACCATTATAAATCCAGAACAATACTTTTCAGTGTTATCTCATACTCAGAATATGAGAAAATCTCAAACAGAGAGATAGCCCAAAACATGTTTGACTCTCTGAGAATGATGCATGAAGGCAACATACAAGTCAAAGAAGCCAGGGCCCTTGCGCTCATTCAGAAATATGAAGCATTCAAGATGGAAGACAGTGAATCTATAGAATAATTGTTCTCAAGATTCCAGATTCTTGTTGTTGGGCTGAAGGTTCTTGACAAAGGATATTCTACTGTTGATCACGTGAAGAAGATCATCAGAAGTCTACCCAAGCAATGGAGGCCAATGGTCACAGCACTTAAGCTAGCTAAAGATCTCAACAAGATATCTCTGGAGGAACTTGTCAGCTCCCTCAGAAGTCACGAGATAGAGCTAGAAGAAGATGAGCCTCAAAAGCAAGGTAAGCCACTAGCATTAAAATCTAACAAAAATTCTGATTCTAAGGTTTTGCAGGCTATGGAAGAAACCTATGATGGATCCTCATCAGAAGAAGATGAATTATCTCTCCTCTCCAGAAGGTTCAATCAACTGTGGAAGCAGAGACAAAGGAAGTTCAGAAATCCTAGAAGATCAGAGAATCAAAATGAATCCTCCTCTAGATATAGAAAGTCTGAGTCCTCCTCTGGACATAGAAGATCTGAAGGTTCTTTAGGACACAGAAAGTCAAATAACAAGGACATCATCTGCTATGAGTGTAATGAGCAAGGGAACTACAAAAGTGATTGTCCAAGGCTTCAGAAGGAGAAGCCCAAAACGAAGTTCTTCAAGGAGAAGAAGAAAAGCCTCATGGAAACATGGGACGATTCAGACACTTCTGATGCTGACTCAGAGTCAGATGATGAAAGAGCCAACATATCTCTCATGGCAAACGTGTCAGAAGACAGTGAAGCTTCTGGTTCAGACTCAGAATCAGACACTGAAGAGGTATTCCCTGACTTCACTATTAATTTTACTAAGGCTGAACTTGCAGAAAGTCTGAATGAAATTCTGGAAAGGTATCAGCAAATCAGAGTCAAATTCAAGAACCGGAAAAGGGATTTTGTCTCTGACTCTGAAAAGACTGAGAGTCTTAGATTAGAGAATTCTGAGTTAAAAGAAAAGGTTTCAAATTAGAAAACTATTTACAAAACTCTCATAAAGAAATGATCTCAGAGACTCCCAGTAATGCTGATGAGATCATCAAAGAGTAAGATCACAGCTTTCAGAAGTTTCTGGCTAAAAACATAGATAGAAGCAAGATGGCTTCAATGATCTATGGAGTTAGAAAGAATGGAAGAAAAGGAATGGGATACCAAGGTAAGGTATCTACAACTAAGAAAGTCATGGACCTTGTCATAAAACGCACACCACTAAAATCACACTTCACATATGGGCACACACATGACCTAAAATACACTAGTAATGATTATTCTATCAAACCAAAATTCAACCAGAATTTTGGTAAAAATAACACACCAGAACCCAAGAAGATATGGGTACCTAAGGACAAAATTATATATGTAGCATATATCTTTAGCAGCAAGGCTAAAACAGCAGTCATGGTACCTGGACTCTGGATGCTCTCGACACATGACGGGAAGAAAGCATATGTTCGAAAGCCTGGAACTTAAACCTGGAGGCTACGTGGGCTTTGGAGGCAACCAAAGAGGGAATATAATTGGATCTGGAATAGTAGGTAATGGAAATATTCCTTCTATAAATAATGTGCTCTTAGTTTATGGATTAATGCATAACCTGTTATCCATAAGTCAATTAAGTGATAACGGTTATGATATAATCTTTAATTAAAATTCATGCAAAGCTGTTAGTCAGAAAGATGGAACTATCCTTTTTAATGGAAAGAGGAAAAACAACATTTATAAGATAAAACTTTCTAAACTAAAGAGTCAGAATGTAAAATTTCTTCTCTCTGTTAACAACGAGCAATGGGTCTGGCACAGAAGATTGGGGCATGTTAGTATGAGAAGAATATCTCAGATTAACAAACTCAATCTGGTCAGAGGACTTCCTAATCTGAAGTTCATCTCAGATGCTTTGTGTGAAGCATGTCAGAAAGGAAAATTTGCAAAACCTGCTTTTAAATCTAAAAATGTTGTTTCCACCTCTAAGCCATTAGAACTTCTGCACATAGACTTAATTGGACCAGTAAAAACTGCATTTGTTAGTGGCAAGAAGTATGGGTTAGTGATCGTAGATGACTATAGCAGATGGACATGGGTAAAGTTATTAAAACACAAGGACGAGTCACACTTTGTGTTTGTTGCATTCTGTAACCAAGTTCAGAATCAAAAGGATCTTAGAATTGTCAAAGTCAGAAGTGATCATGGTGGAGAATTTGAAAATAAAAATTTTGAATCATTTTTTAATGAAAAAGGAATCTTACATGACTTCTCTTGTCCTAGAACTCCCCAAAAAATGGAGTTGTAGAATGAAATAACAAAACACTGCAAAAAATGGCCAGAACCATGATCAATGAGACTAACATTGCTAAGATCTTCTGGGCAGAAGCAATTAACACAGTGTGCTACATTCAGAATAGAATCTCTATAAGACATATTCTGGAAAAGACTCCATATGAATTGTGGAAGAACAGAAAGCCGAACATTTATTATTTCAATCCTTTTGGATGCACCTGTTTCATTCTGAATACTAAAGATTATCTAAACAAGTTTGACTCTAAAGCACAAAAGTTTATAATGTTAGGATACTCTGAACGCTCAAGAGGGTACAGAGTATACAATACAGAAACACAGATTGTTGAAGAGTCAATCAGTGTTAGATTTGATGATAAGCTTGACCCTCAAAAGTCAAAGCAGAATGAATTCTTTTCAGATATAGAAGTTGAATTCACAGGTACTGAAGACAACTCATCAGAAGTTCTCAACAGATACGCTACAACAACTTTAGAAAGAAATGTTACAAGTGATCCAGTACCTTCTGTTGATCAACTCCAGAAAAGGTTATCCAGAAGCAGCATAGCTCACCCAGAAGATAAGATCCTGGGAAAGAAGGATAATCCAATCAGAACAAGATCAACATTTAGAAACTATGAAGAATCCCTCATGGGACTGGTCTCTCTGATTGAACCAACAACAATTGGTGAAGCTCTTCTGGACAATGACTAGATTCTGGCAATGCAAGAGGAATTAAATCAGTTCACCAGAAATGACGTATGGGATCTGGTTCCCAAACCAAAAGGATTCAACGTCATTGGAACAAAGTGGGTGTTCAGAAACAAACTGAACGAGCAAGGAGAAGTCATCAGAAACAAAGCACGACTGGTGGCACAAGGTTATAGTCAGCAAGAGGGGATAGACTATACATAAACCTTTGCTCCAGTCGCCAAGTTAGAATCTATCTATGAAGATCTGAACGCTTCATTTCAAGGATAGAGGCGTGCAGTTCACATCATCAAACATCTTTCATCCTCTCACAAGCTACCTTCTGAGGCTGAACACGCGTTCAAATTCTGAAGGGTCCAAGGCTCTGATTGGATGCATTGAGACACTTGTCAGTGGTAACTGTTAAATATCTCTCTAAATCCCCTAAATTCAGGTTTCATTAATGCATATAATCATTACTTATTTTCTTGCTTACTGTTTACGTTTTCTAAAAAACCTATATAAACTCAATTTACTATTTCATTCATTCATGCTTTACCCTCTTCTATATTCCCTCTTGTTCTAGTTTCTTTTTCAAAAACCCATTTCATTAATTTACTTAAAAGAACCCGTGTGAACAAAGGCATAATCATCAAGTCTCAAGAATCTCAGTGCTCCTGAATCTTCATCAACAGAACAATATGAAGAACCCATTAGAATGCTACTCACTCCTGTTGACAACCTGGAAGTTCTCTCTGAATTGATCATTGATTTTGAAAGATTACAAGAAAATGGGTTTAATCTATATGAAGACGTAACTGCACAGGGCTGGAACAGATATTTTGACTGTCTGTTGGGTCCAACTTTTCCCATTCTCGTCAAAGAGTTCTGGATTCATGCTACCTCATCCAACCACCAGGTTACATCATATGTTATGGGGAAGAAGATAGTGATAACAGAAGATTTAATTGAGAAACTCATTGGATACAATGGCGGTGGAGTCAGATGCATTGATATGGCTGATAGGTGTGTCATACCCCAATTTTTTACCTAAGATCCCATTTTTATTTTATGCATTTTTATACAGAAGTCAAGGTCACGAAATACGGTCGGTTTTAACCTCTCACCTTCGAGCATTGACTGTGCGAAAATTGTCAAGTATTTTAAACATTCTTAGCCTATGTATCACTAATTTCTAATCAAGCACGAAGTGTGTATTTTTCGTTTCTTTGATTTCATTTGCAGGAAACAAATCTGAATCAAGAGCATCAAAAGTTTCGCCAGCAAGGGTCTAATTTTGATTTGAGGCTTCTACATTCAATACAGTTGATTTCCCTGGTTCCTCCTTAGGTAGTGGACTGCGGAATTAAGGTTTGGAAGCATGGTTATCAAGGGATTTCCTATTTATCCACCTACAAGGCTATTATTTTCTTCTCAACACCAAAGTTGTGAGTTGTTCTTCTTCAAGGATTATGGGCTAGGGATTCAATCTCTTGCATTTGGATTTGACCGAGATATCCAATTGAGATTATTGAATTAGGGTTTGGTCCCTCTATCATCAGGGGACTCTTTCTTTACCAATTAGGATCAGGCCCACTTAAGATCTTCCAACAGCTACTTGCATTACAAGTCATGACATCACTTCTTAGGTTTATTTTCAAAGACTCGAATTCATGGTTGAAAGTCTCGCTCGTGGTTCAGGGATTGAGAGATATATCTCACATGATTGTGCTTATCAATTTGGATAAGGGTTTTTAGCAAAATCGTCACATGGTGTGCTTCATGATTAGGTTTTCTTTTGATTCATGTTATAACATATATAGTTGTCTGATTTGAAGATATGACACAAAATGATAATATGATCAAAATAAGAGGTAGAAAGCATTTGAAAGAGCTACCATTCTTCAACAACATTCAAGGAAATTTGCAAGTTTTCCTGTAGATCATTCTTGAGGTTTTAGAATGTTAGAGAAAGGTGGATTAATTCAAAGGTTATTCAAGAGCATTCAAAAATAAGATGTATTCAATATCATTATGCATCATTCAAGATTAATTCAAATATTTATTTCAAGTCCCATCATTCAAGACTACTTTTAAGACAAGGTCCAAAATTCAAATTGTCAAAATCTTATTCCATTCAAGAATTCCATTCAAGAATTGAAACCAAACTTAAAGATGCAAGTTCTTCAAATTTGACTCATAGGAAAATTCAAGAGCATTTAAAGTTTTTAAGTCATGACAACCATTCTCATTTAAGCTCGAAGTTACATGGAGTCATTCAGATTTAGGAGAGACTTTCTTGATCTTATGGTTGCGTTTATCATCAAGTAAAATCAATAATTGCTAGAATGATACAAGTTTACATTAAGAGTTCAATTTTGAATTACAAGAAAGTATATCCTAAATCTACAAGTCCTAACTAGAAGCCTTGTAAAAACAAAAACAGCCCAATATTTGCCATTGTCTTTATCCCAATTATGTCCACTTTATCAAGATGTTGCCTCTGCTGCATTGCCCCTATTATTGCTGCAAACTCCTGCTACAGAAACAGCCCAAGAGACCCTGCTCCCAAAGCATCCCTATGCTGCCAAAATTCTATTGTATGCTGCTCCAAAACCTACACTAAAAGAGTCCCAAAAATGTCTTTTGTCTGCTGTCTAAAACCAGATGCTATAAACCTGCAAAAACAGTCAAAATGCAGCCCACAAAACAACAAAAAAAACTTGTTGCTACAATGTTGTCCATAAATCTGCACAGCTGCTGTCCAAACCTGCATATCATTCCAAATAATTTGCACCAAATAAGCAACGCAAATCCTGCATTAGAAAGAAAAAATCAGCATACCACGTTTGTCCAAGACTCACCAATTTTCCCCCCTAAATTCATTCTGATTAAAGATACAAAGACAAGAATACATAAGAAAGGGGAGGGGCAGAAAAAGAAGTGGTTTTATTTGTCTCCAGAAATCCATTAATAAAATACCTCAACTTTTCACCCTCCATTAGTTCAACCTTCACCCTCTGAGCCTCAAACACCTGCAACAAAAACTCAACATAGACATCATTCCAAATCATCCTAAAACTGCATCACTTTCATACTTAAACTTCACAACCAAACTCTGCTCAAACAGAAGAAAAATTCAAGGCAGAACAACAAGAATAGAGCAAAAATTTGGGGAGAGAAGTGTTAAGAAAAACTCTGCAATACTCACCAAGCCTCTGTCATTCCAAATTTACTCAAAATTTTGCTTATAACACGCAGAAAACAGCAGAGGAAATGATACAGAACCACTAAAAAAAACCTCACAGATTACTACCTCTTCAGAAACCGACCCTCACATCCTTACCCTCAAATAAATACCTTATGAAACATCACCTCCAATCGACTCTTCAACATCTGTCTAAAACCTACAAATCACGATTTACGGCAATAACTTGTAGTAGTAACAATATTCGCCATAACGCGTGATTTTCGGAAGCCAAAATTTTAGAAGAAGGAGGAGAAGAGATTAAAGCTCAATAAAGAAAGAAGAAAGACATACCTCAATAATTTCAACAGAGAAAAATCTCATTTATGTCAGTAACTCTTTTTTTCTGCCTTGTATCTACGATTTTGTACGCTATCTTTGTTCTTGTTTGTTGAATCTTTGAATGTTTTGCTATGCCATGAATCCCCTGTTTTATTGTGCCCTGAAAATAAGGGTTTTATATAATAGAATCGAAAGCCGTGAGTGGACTGAGAGATAACCGTGAGAAATAGTGATCGTGAGGAGTATCGCAGATACATTGGGTGTTGATACCTTCCCATTGTATAACCAACCCCCGAACTCTCGATCTCTTTTAAAAATGCATTGTATTTTCATTACTTTTAAGTATTACTTTACATTGCATATCTTAGGGTTTTATTTCGCTCTTTTCCCTTCACCCTTGGAAATAATAAAGTGCGGTGGAGACTCTTGCTTTTGTGAGTCAAGTTAATTAATAGCTTGATCTCCGATTTTCACCGCTACAGAATTGGCGACTCTGTTGGGGACAGATTGACCTCTTGCTGGTCCATCCCTAAGTGGGTTAAGCCTAATTTGTCATATCTGTTTTTTATTTATTATTACTTGTTTGTTTGATTATATGTGATATATTGTGGTTATTTGGGTGTTGATGATATTTACAAAGGACAAGTCCTATACCCGGACTAAGTTACACTTAGGAATAGGACGGGCGATATAGTCATGTTAACTTTGAGGGAGTAATCCCGAAGAAGGAGGCATGAAATCCCCCACTCAGTGGAAGCCCCTTTGAACGTAGTATTTGTTTACTGATTAATCGGGAAGACATTATTGCTTTCGACCTGGGAGCCATAGAAGTTGAGAACTGTAGAGCCATAACCCATATTGGCCTCTTAGGTGTAGTGCGGAGACTATGACGGAGTAATCCAGAAGTAGTTGTCACGCGATGCTGCACTCAGACGAGTTTCTCTTGAGAATATTGCTAATTACCGAGTAATTGGGACGTTGGTAATATCTGAAGGAGGAATTTAGACTCTGGGAACTTTTTGAACCTTGTTTTATAGGTGTGATTAAACCTTTAGTACATACCTTGGGGTTGGTGTTTACCTTTGACTCCATGCTCGTGACGTTGAACCTTTCGACTTTGTTTGTGACCTTGCTTGTGGTTGTTGCATAGCCATGCCTTCGTGCATCCATAAAACCCTTTTCACTCGATTTTCAAGGAATTTAGAAGTCTTTCTTTGTAAACATCACAAGTTTCGTCAAGCTCAATGAATCTTGGGTGTTGATAGGGTGAAAACCCTAATCCACCAAAATGGATGATTGATCTTGATGATAACTTGATCAACGCTTTGATCCAATTTAAAATTCATCTTCTATCTTCATACTTTGATGTTTACAACTTAATATCTTGAGTTCCTTGAAAGTCCAATAAAAACTCTCTTTTGCATATCATACATCATTCTACATTTTTTGTTTCACTTTCAAAGGTCTTTTTCCAAGTCTTAATTTTCCTTTGGTCTCACCAGTACAACACTCGCGCTAAGAGAACAATGGAGAATATCAAGCAAAAAGTTTCTGAACTCCGCAGAGAGGTGACTAATTTGAAAGCTAGTATGGATCACTTAACTGTTTTGGTTGAAATTTTGGTTGCCTCCCAAGTCAATCCTTCTAGGAAGGAAGAAGCGATGGTAAAAGTATTCACTGAAACTCTAAAATCATTCTTTAATGAGAATATGATGGCTAATGCACCTAATGACTTTCCTGCCAAGGTGAATGTGGGAGTGCGTCTAGAAGAAGATGTCCGAAAGGGATGTTTATATGAAGATGGTAGCTCAGCTAGTGGTGTGAATAAGTTTGATAATAACTTTTCCAAGAAGAGAACCAGAGGAAGAAATAATCATCATCAGAATCATCATGTTTCTCCTATTCATCAATAGAATCAGCAAGTTCCTAATCAGAGGAAAACTTAATTTGATCCAATTCCAATTACCTATATAGAGTTGTTCCCTATCCCGATGCAGAGGAATTTGGTTCAGACTCGACCTCCACCGAAGGTTCCTGAGAAGATACATTGGTACTACAAAGCTGATTTGACTTGTACCTTTCATCAAGGTGCTCCTGGGCATGACTTGGAGGGTTGCTTTGCTTTGAAGATTGAGGTTCAGAAGTTGGTCAGAAGTGGTATCTTGTCATTCAAGGATGTTGGTTTTGAAGTTCAAATCAAGCATGTGCCGAAGAGTAAACACGATTGATGGTCACTCTAAGGTTTGAAGGATGTTTTCGGTAGTTCAAGTACAAATGGAGAGACTCTTCTCAGCTTATTATCTTTATTTACGGCTTTCCCTTGTAATCTTTCATGTTTGTTAAAGCTTTGTTTGCATGTAAGAACTTGTTTACATTTGAATGATTATCTTAATATAATGAGTATGTTTATCTTGAAGAAATTCATTCGTTTCACTCATATTTGTTTTCAAATTTTAAATTGCTTTTGCATTATGATACCAACTTGTTTCCCATTCTCCTGCCTAGGCAGAGATTGAAGGGAGGATGATGATCTGAAAAAACATAAAATCTCTGGTTGTATGATTTTTGAATAAAATCTTGTTGACAATGTACAGGCATTGTTTCAAATCCCTAAACACCGGAGATATAAGGAAGATAATCCCTTGCTAACCCCTTTTGAGCCTTGAAGTAGGATTTTCTTTTCTATACCAAAAAACCCTCAAATTTTAACCTGGGGCAGGGTAGTTTTCAGTTAATCTGATTGATTGTTCAATTCATAAGGAAGATATTTCTGAAGAGAAACTACGAGGGCTATCCTTCATGTATAATGAAGCTAGAAGATGTGGAACCACAATGTTATCCCTCATTCATCAAGAAACGAGGCAATCATAATCCTCTCAACAATTAAAGACAAGCTAATGTCACATGTTTTGATCAAAAATCAAAAATCAAGAAAAAAGAAAAAGCCTGCTAAGTCAAAAACTTGAAAACGTGCGGCTTAGGCAAAAGTTAGGGCATCCCGTTGGACTATCAATTCAAAAGAATTAGTTCAGGCAAAAGCTAGAGAAAATAAAAAATTGCAAAGAAAGCAATACAAAGAAAAATCCTCAGCAATGAACAATTTGGAGACTACAAACATGAAGACATAAAGGTGGTTGCTACTCCGAAAGCCTCGTTGTTTCCTTAACCGTCATAAAATACTTTTGAGATGAACACTCATGTTGAATTAACTGAACATAGGGTTGGAGAAAATCACGGAGAATGGGTGGGCACCTATAAATTTTGAGCCTTAAAAATCTTTTTTCTAAAAACCATGAACCAGGCCACGTTACAACCTTCAAAAGTCCTAATTGAAGCAAGGTTATTTTGAAAGCATACTTCAATGAGATAGTGCTCCTGACTCCCATGAATGTTTGCTAAATAGTTATGTTGGTATCATATGCTTTTGCTATACAAAAATAAATGGTGCTCTAACTCGGGAAATTTGTGCAATATATTTTCAAAATCTTCAAGACTTACATAATTGTTGCATTAGAATTTTCATTCTCATAATAAACTTTTTCTAATTGCAAAGCATTTGTTTGACATCAAGGAAGCTCACATATAAGCACTAGCGATGAGTTTATTCTTTTAAGGCCTTGAACTCTATTGAGTAATTGGCGAATCATTTCAAGAAAATCATATACAGGGGCATGTCACATGAAGACCTTAAGCACGGACATGTTTCTTCTCCCAGTTAATTCTTTCCCAACTTGTTTACCCTTTTGAGGCAAAATTTGAAGACTTTGTTGTGCCAAGTACAGTCAATCCGGGGCAATCACGTCGAGATTCGAAGAATTTCTCTAAGAGTTTGAAGACACTAGAGCATGGCGGATGCCAGGTCTTTTGTAAAATCCTCTTGAGACAATTTCTTTTCATCAACCATATAGCTTGGGGCATTTTAGAAGTGAAGTTATTCGCAAGAATTGTCGTGCTTCACGCAGCTTATCAGCAGTAAACTTGGGGCATCTAAAATTAGTCCCAGGGGCAATCCAGATTTGTCAAGATATGTGATATGTATTGCACACATTATCAGAGGGTGGTGTTCCCAGTATCTCCAGTTAAGCAAGATTTTTTTCAGCTTAAGCATTGTTTGTGTTGTTATCCTTTCAATGGATTATTGACGATAGAAGATTGGACTTTGGGTTTTCTACCGAATAAAATATCTTTCTCTCCAAAAAGATTAGAGCCTTATAGCAGAAATATGCTTCGTCGATGGCTTTTATTCTATCATCGGTAATGTTCTTTTCTTGTTGAGGTTAGCCGAGTGTCGGGTTGTGCTGTGATGTCTTATCATCTTCAGTCTATCTCATCTATCTATTTTGTCATCATATACATGACATTCATTTATTCATTCACAATTACATCATGTACACACATTGATATTTGTTGATGTTCTTGATTCGTATACTTTGGTTATCGTATTTCCTCTTCTCAAATAGAGTGTCAACTTAAGCAGAAAGTGTCTCATTTCTAATTCCCCACTGAGTTTATTCCTCATGGAAGATTTGTTGCTTTAGCCTTCCTTTCTGTATCAGGATAGGATAAGTCCCGGTTGAGTTTATTCCTCATCTGGTAGGGTCTTGTTTGACTGTTTCTCTCCAGTTTGTTCTTGGATTGACTTTTGTCTATTACAAATGTTACTTTGTGAATCTATTTAAGCTATGAAACCTAGATGGAGAGTGCATTGATCTTGTGTATGTAAATACTTGGTCTCCTCAGGAAGGATTTATTCATGGTTCCCCATTGAAGATGAACTTTATTCCCTAGTAGTGTTATCATAACCTTCTTCTGCAATATCGACGTGACAACAAGCGAATGACTCTTTATTTGAGAAGTTTGATTATTTCTGAATTTCTTTATGTTATGACAAATTGCGGTCTCTTCATGAGCAGTTTGTCCATCCCCGATGAAATTATTTATTCTCACCTCCAGCAATATCTTCAGGGTATTTTGTTGGTATCTTTGAAAAATAGCAAGCGCGGTCTCTTCATGAGCAACTTGTGTGTTATTGTTACCTTTTAAAAACAGCAAGCGGCGGTCTCTTCATGAGCAACTTGTGTGTTATTGATACCTTTGAAAAAAATAGCAAGCGACGGTCTCTTCATGAGCAACTTGTGTGTTATTATTATCTTTGAAAAACAGCAATCGGCGGTCTCTTCATGAGCAACTTGTATGTTATTAATATCTTTGAAAAACAATAAGCGACGGTCTCTTCATGAGCAACTTGTATGTTATTGACACCTTTGAAAGATAGCAAGTGGCGGCCTCTTCATTTGAGCAGCTTTTGTATCCCCAACAATAATGTTTACTCAGCAAACGACATCTCTTCGGAAACGTTCCATGGGGAAGCTTGTATTTTATCCTTTTCAAGCGATATCTTGGTTAAAGAAGGAATGTGTTACCGTTCATGGTAAAATTCAGAAGTCAGAGATGTTTATTTCCAGTCGCGGTACTGATGCGAATCATTTTCCAGTCTCAGTACTGATGTCAATCATTTCCTTCTCCATTAACAGTGTTGAGGTCAATCATTTCCCTTTTTCAGTCACAGTGTTGATGTAAATCATTTCCCTTCTCCAATCTTCGTACTGATGTAAATCATTTCTTTTCCAGTCTCAATACTAATGTAAATCATTCAATTCTTCCCTAAAAGTTATTCTCTAATAGGAGTCTCTCATTTGAAGTCTATGACTCTGTTTCCCTAGTGGAGTTATAATCTCTTCCCCTGTGGGATGACTGTATAATGTGCTTGGTTTCTCCAACATTAGTTTGTCTCATGCGGCATCATTCCTCATTAAATTCAAAATCTTACATTCATATCATATCATAAACATAATTATGGTATCTTAAAGCCAAAAATTGCATATTCTATATTTAACTCCCTTCAATCTCGTCGAAATGAAGATTCCAATCTTCATATCTCCAGATAGAAGAAACTTAAATAGGGGCAGCTGTCATACCCCAATTTTTTTACCTAATATCCCATTTTTATTTTTTTTATTTTTATACATAATTCAAGGTCACGAATTACGGTCGGTTTTAACCTCTCACCTTCGAGCATTGACTATGCGAAAATTGTCAAGTATTTTGAACATTCTTAGCCTATGTATCACTAACTTCTAATCAAGCACAAAGTGTGTGTTTTTAGTTTCTTTGATTTCATTTGCAGGAAACAAATCTGAATCAAGAGCGTCAAAAGTTTCGCCAGCAAGGATCTAATTTTGATTTGAGGCTTCTACATTCAATACAGTTGATTTCCCTGGTTCCTGCTTGGGTAGTGGACTGCGGAATTAAGGTTTGGAAGCATGGTTATCAAGGGATTTCCTATTTATCCACCTACAAGGCTATTATTTTCTTCTCAACACCAAATTTGTGAGTTGTTCTTCTTCAAGGATTATGGGCTAGGGCTTAAATCTCTTGCATTTGGATTTGACCGAGATATCCAATTGAGATTATTGAATTAGGGTTTAGTCCCTCTATCATCAGGGGACTCTTTCTTCACCAATTAGGATCAGGCTCACTTAAGATCTTCCAACAGCTACTTGCATTACAAGTCATGTCATCACTTCTTGGGTTTATTTTCAAAGACTCGAATTCAGGGTTTAAAGTCTCGCTAGTGGTTCAGGGATTGAGAGATATATCTCACATGATTGTGCTTATAAATTTGGATAAGTGTTTTTTTTAGCAAAATCGTCACATGGTGCGCTTCATGATTAGGTTTTCTTTTGATTCATGTTATGACATATATAGTTGTCTGATTTGAAGATATGACGCGAAATGATAATATGATCAAAATAAGAGGTAGAAAGCATTTGAAAGAGCTACCATTCTTCAACAACATTCAAGGAAATTTGCAAGTTTTCTTGTAGATCATTCTTGAGGTTTTAGAATGTTAGAGAAAGGTGGATTAATTCAAAGGTCACTCAAGCGCATTCGAAAATAAGATGTATTCAAGATCATTACGCATCATTCAAGATTAATTAAAATATTTATTTCAAGTCCCATCATTCAAGACTACTTTCAAGACAAGGTCCAAAATTCAAAATGTCAAAATCTTATTCCATTCAAGAATTCCATTCAAGAATTGAAACCAAACTTAAAGATGCAAGTTCTTCAAATTTGATTCACAAGAAAATTCAAGAGCATTTAAAGTTTTTAAGTCATGACAACCATTCTCATTTAAGCTCGAAGTTACATGGAGTCATTCAGATTTAGGAGAGACTTTCTTGATCTTATGGTTGCCTTTATCATCAAGTAAAATCAAGAATTGCTAGAATGATACAAGTTTACATTAAGAGTTCAATTTTGAATTACAACAAAGTATATCCTAAATCTACAAGTCCTAAGTAGAAGCCTTGTAAAAACAAAAACAGCCCAATATTTGCCATTGTCTTTATCCCAATTCTGTCCACTTTATCAAGATGTTGCCTCTGCTGCATTGCCCCTATTATTGCTGCAAAATCCTGCTACAGAAACAGCCCAAGAGACCCTGCTCCCAAAGCATCCTTATGCTGCCAAAATTCTATTGTATGCTGCTCCAAAACCTACACTAAAAGAGTCCCAAAAATGTCTTTTGTCTGCTGTCCAAAACCAGTTGCTATAAACCTGCAAAAACAGTCAAAATGCAGCCCACAAAACAACAAAAAAACATGTTGCTACAATGTTGTCCATAAATCTGCACAGCTGCTGTCTAAACCTGCATATCATTCCAAATTATTTGCACCAAATAAGCAACACAAATCTTGCATCAGAAAGAAAAAATCAGCATACCACGTTTGTCCAAGACTCACCAATTTTCCCCCCAAAACTCATTCTGATTAAAGATACAAAGACAAGAATACATAAGAAAGGGGAGGGGCAGAAAAAGAATTGGTTTTATTTGTCTCCAGAAATCCATTAAAAAATACCTCAACTTTTCACCCTGCATTAGTTCAACCTTCACCCTCTAAGCCTCAAACACCTGCAATAAAAACTCAACATAAACATCATTCCAAATCATCCTAAAACTGCAGCACTTTCATACTTAAACTTCATAACCAAACTCTACTCAAACAGAAGAAAAATTCAAGGCAGAACAACAAGAATAGAGCAAAAATTTGGGGAGAGGAGTGTTAAGAAAAACTCTGCAATACTCTTCAAGCCTTTGTCATTCCAAATTCACTCAAAATTTTGCTTATAACACGCAGAAAACAACTGAGGAAATGATACAAAACCACTAAAAAACCCTCACTGATTACTACCTCTTCAGAAACCGACCCTCACATCCTTACCCTCAAATAAATACCTTAAGCAACATCACCTCCAATCGACTCTTCAACATCTGTCCAAAACCTACAAATCACGATTTACGAAAATAACTTGTAGCAGTAACAAGATCCGCCATAACGTGTGATTTTCGGAAGCCAAAATTTCAGAAGAAGGAGGAGAAGGGATTAAATCTCAATAAAGAAAGAAGAAAGAAAGACATACCTCAATAATTTCAACGGAGAAAAATCTCATCTATGTCAGTAACTCTTTTTTTTCTGCCTTGTATCTACGATTTTGTACGCTATCTTTTTTCTTGTTTGTTGAATCTTTGAACGTTGTGCTATGCCATGAATCCCCTGTTTTATTGTGCCCTGAAAATAAGGGATTTATATAATAGAATCGAAAGCTGTGAGTGGACCGAGAGATAACCGTGAGAAATAGTGATCGTGAGGGCTGTGTAGACCGTATGTTTTGCTGTCGTTGTGTGTTTTCCGATGTACATGTGAGGTCAACGAAAGTCGAGGTATTGTTGTTGTTAACCGTGAGGTCGGAACTGAGTATTATAGTTGTTGTTGCTTTGAATCGAGCGGTAGCATTTTTTTTCATTGTTGTTGTTAAGCGTGAACTTGAATCAAATAGAAGTTGTTGATTGTTGTTCGCTGATAGAAAATGTAAGATATGAGGCAAGTTAGGGAAGGGTATGGAGGTATATGTTGTTATTGTTATTTCCGATAAAAATGAATGAAGAATAAGTTGTGAAAGATGCATTAGAACATATGAAGTAGAAAAGCATAACGTGAGAGAGAGAATCACAAATTGAAGCATAGGGAAATCTGGAGAGAGAGAGAGAGAGAGAGAGAGAGAGAGGAATCGATAATGATGGTGATAAATTGTGAGAGCAAGGGCAGAAGATAAACAGGGGAATATTTTTGACCATAGAGGAATGGATTGAGAAAAGTAAAGAAACATGAATAGGGAAGAGAGAGTATTAAAGTGTTGTTTTCCCGATAAAGCATAGGAAATAGAGTTTAATGGGGAATCAGAATTGAATCTGTAATTTTTCTCTTCCCAACAAGATATTTCGGCGCCTCTTCTCTCCAAATTAGGGTTCCAGAAAACTCCCCAAATCCCTCTTGATAACCTGGATCCGGGTTTGGGTCTAGCCTAACCCATTTCGCACGTTTTGTGTTTTTATAGTTTTTGATTAAGAGAATATAATGAATGAACATTCTAGTGTAGTGGTTGGAGCATGTAAGTGAAATACATGAGGATCTGGGTTCGATACCTGTGTGAAGTAGCATTGTTTTGTTTTTTTTAATTTATTTGTTTTTATAGCATCTTTGGGCTTCAACTCAATCAATTTTTCCTAAGCCCATTCGAAACTGTTAATACTCACCCCCCCCCCCCCCCCCCAATTTTCTATTTTAAACCTCTTTCATAAGTAATTTAGTTTAAATTTAGATTACTAATCTTAATTTTAATTTAGTTTAGATTTAAGTTAGTATTTTTATTATTAATATAGTTTAGATTAAATTATAATTTTATAATTAACTTAGTTTACATTTAAATTAGTTTAGATATAATTTAGTAATTTTAGAGCTTTAATAACTTTAGAATTTCTATTTATATTTAATTTATTAACTTTAGAATTTTAATTTAGTTTATATCTAATTTAGTAATTTTAGAATTATTTTTAAACCTTAGAATTGGTAATTAGTTTAGAATTATTTTAGTAAGTAATCTTAGAATTTTAATTTAGATAATTAGTTCCATTCTCTTTTATTTGTAATTAAATATCTTTGTCATTTTATTTTTTCGGGGTCTTTCGGTCATTAATTTGTTTCATTAGATTTATTTCCTTGTGAATTTTCGAATGTTTATATTTTAACGTCCATTTTATTTTGTTCGTCCGTCTAAATTCCGAGGGAAATGTTTTAACTTTGTTGACTTCATGTCATCAAATACATTTGTTACGATTGTGTGAATCTCTTTATTAATTTTTGTTTTACTATCTTGTTAATTTTAAGTTAATTTTTCTAAAAGAACTCAATTTTAAAACCCACCCCTTTTAAGTCAAAACTTCGATACTAGGTCATCGTATCTTCAAAATTTCGCCCACACCTATTTTTGGCCAAACGAACCATTTTAATCAAACAAATAATTTTAACCAAAAACAGATATTTCAAAAGGTTCTTGCAGAGTACCGCAGATGCATTGGGTGATGATACCTTCCCATTGTATAATCAACCCCCGAACTCTCGATCTCTTTTAAAAACGCAATGTATTTTCATTACTTTTAAGTATTACTTTACATTGCATATCTTAGGGTTTTATTTCGCTCTTGTCCCTTCTCCCTTGGAAATAATAAAGTGCGGTGGCGACTCTTGCTTTTGTGAGTCAAGTTAATTAATAGCTTGATCTTCGATTTTCACCGCTACAGAATTGGCGACTCTGCTGGGGACAGATTGACCTCTTGTTGGTCCATCCCTAAGTGGGTTAAGCCTAATTTGTCATATCTGTTTTTTATTTATTATTACTTGTTTGTTTGATTATATGTGATATATTATGGTTATTTGGGTGTTGATGATATTTACAAAGGACAAGTCTTATACCCGGACTAAGTTACACTTAGGAATAGGACGGGCGGTATAGTCATGTTAACTTTGAGGGAGTAATCCCGAAGAAGGAGGCATGAAATCCCCCACTCAGTGGAAGCCCCTATGAACGTAGTATTTATTTACCAATTAATCGGGAAGACATTATTTCTTTCGACCTGGGATCCAGAGAAGCTGAGAACTGTAGAGCCTTAACCCATCTTGGCCTCTTAGGTTTAGTGCGGAGACTATGACGGAGTAATCCAGAAGTAGTTGTCACGCGATGCTGCACTCAGACGAGTTTCTCTTGAGAATATTGCTAATTACCGAGTAATCGGGATGTTGGTAATATCCGAAGGAGGAATGTAGACTCTGGGAACTTTTAGAACCTTGTTTTACAGGTGTGATTAAACCTTTAGTACATACCTTGGGGTTGGTCTTTACCTTTGACTCCATGCTTGTAACGTTGAACCTTTCGACTTTGTCTGTGACCTTGCTTGTGGTTGTTGCATAGTCATGCCTTCGTGCATCCATAAAACCCTTTTCATTCAATTTTCAAGGAATTTAGAAGTCTTTCTTTGTAAACATCACAAGTTTCGTCAAGCTCAATGGATCTTGGGTGTTGATAGGGTTAAAACCCTAATCCACCAAAATTGATGATTGATCTTGATGATAACTTGATCAACACTTTGATCCAATTTAAAATTCATCTTTTATCTTCACACTTTGATGTTTACAACTTAATATCTTGAGTTCCTTGAAAGTCCAATAAAAACTCTCTTTTGCATATCATACATCATTCTACATTTTTTGTTTCACTTTTAAAGTCTTTTCCAAGTCTTATTTTTCTTTTGGTCTCACCAGTACAACACTCGCGCTAAGAGAACAATGGATAATGTTAAGCAAGAGGTTTCTGAACTCCGCTGAGAGGTGACTAATTTGAAAGCTAGTATGGATCACTTAACTGTTTTGGTTGAAATTTTGGTTACCGCCCAAGTCAATCCTTCTAGGAAGGAAGAAGCGATGGTAAAAGTCTTCATTGAAACTCTAAAATCATTCTTTCATGAGAACGTGATGGTTAATGCACCTAATGACTTTCCTGACAAGGTGAATGCGGGAGTGCGTCTAGAAGAAGATGTCTGAAAGGGATGTTTATATGAAGATGGTAGCTCAGCTAGTGGTGTGAAGAAGTTTGATAATAACTTTTCCAAGAAGAGAACCAGAGGAAGAAATAATCATCGTCAGAATCATCATGTTTCTCCTATTCATCAACAGAATCAGCAAGTTCCTAATCAGAGGAAAACTCAATTTGATCCAATTCCAATTACCTATACAGAGTTGTTCCATATCCTAATGCAGAGGAATTTGGTTCAGACCCGACCTTCACCGAAGGTTCCTGAGAAGATAGATTGGTACTACAAAGCTGATTTGACTTGTACCTTTCATCAAGGTGCTCCTGGGCAAGACTTGGAGGGTTGCTTTGCTTTGAAGATTGAGGTTCAGAAATGGTATCTTGTCATTCAAGGACGTTGATTTTGAAGTTCAAATCAAGCATGTGCTGAAGAGTAAACACGATCGATGGTCACTCTGAGTTTTGAAGGATGTTTTCGGTAGTTCAAGTCCAAATGGAGCGAGTCTTCGCAGCTTATTATCTTTTTTTACGGCTTTCCCTTGTAATCTTTCATGTTTGTTAAAGATTTGTTTGCATGTAAGAACTTGTTTACATTTGAATGATTATCTTAATACAATGAGTATGTTTGTCTTGAAGAAATTCATTCGTTTCACTCATATTTGTTTTCAAATTTTAAATTTCTTTTGCATTATGATACCAAATTGTTGCCCATTCTCCTGCCTAGGCAGAGATTGAAGGGAGGAGGATGATCTAAAAAAACACAAAATCTCTGGTTGTATGATTTTTGAATAAAATCTTGTTGACGATGTACAGGCATTGTTTCAAATCCCTAAACACCTGAGATATAAGGAAGATAATCCCTTGCTAACCCCTTTTGAGCCTTGAAGTAGGATTTTATTTTATATACGAAAAAACTCTCAAATTTTAACCTGGGGCAGAGTAGTTTTCAGTTAATTTGATTGAGTGTTCAATTCATAAGGAAGATATTTCTGAAGAGAAACTACGAGGGCTATCCTTCATGTTTAATGAAGCAAGAAGATGTGGAACCACAATGTTATCCCTCATTCATCAAGAAACGAGGCAGTCATAATCCTCTCAACAATTAAAGGAAAGCTAATGTCACATGTTTTGTTCAAAAATCAAAAATCAAGAAAAAAGAAAAAGCTTGCTAAGTCGAATATTGAAAACATGTGGCTTAGGCAAAAATTAGGGCATCCCGCTGGACTATCAATTCAAAAGAATTAGTTCAGGCAAAAGTTAGGGAAAATAAAAAATTGCAAAGAAAGGAATACAAAGAAAAATCCTCAGCAAAGAACAAATTGGAGACTACAAACGCAAAGACATAAAGGTGGTTGCTACTCCGAAAGCCTCGTCGTTTCCTTAACCGTCACAAAATACTTTTGAGATGAACACTCATGTTGAATTAACTGAACATAGGGTTGGAGAAAATCACAGAGAATGGGTGGGCACCTATAAATTTTGAGCCTTAAAAATCTTTTTTCTAAAAACCATGAACCAGGCCACGTTACAACCTTTAAAATTCCTAATTGAAGCAAGGTTATTTTGAAAGCATACTTCAATGAGATAGTGCTCCTGACTCCCATGAATGTTTGCTAAATAGTTATGTTGGTATCATATGCTTTTGCTATTCAAAAATAAATGGTGCTCTAACTCAGGAAATTTGTGCGATATCTTTTCAAAATCTTCAAGACTTACATAACTGATGCATTAGAATTTTCATTCTCATAATAAACTTTTTCTAATTGCAAAACATTTTTTTGACATCAAGGAAGCCCACATATAAGCACTAGCGATGTGTTTATTCTTTTAAGGCCTGAAACTCTATTGAGTAATTGGCGAATCATTTCAAGAAAATCATATCCAGGGGCATGTCACATGAAGACCTTAAGCACATACATGTTGCTTCTCCCGGTTAATGCTTTCCCAACTTGTTTACCCTTTTGAGGAAAAATTTGAAGACTTTGTTGTGCCAAGTACAGTCAATCTGGGGAAATCACGTCGAGATTCGACAAATTTCTCTAAGAGTTTGAAGACACTAGAGCATGGTGGATGCCAGGTCTTATGTAAAATCCTCTTGAGACGATTTCTTCTCATCAACCATATAGCTTGGGGCATTTTAGAAGTGAAGTTATTCGCAAAAATTGTCGTGCATCACGCAACTTATCAGTAGTAAACTTGGGGCATCCAAAATTAGTCCCAGGGGCAATCCAGATTTGTCAAGATATATGATATGTATTGCACACATTATCAGAGGGTGGTGTTCCCAGTATCTCCAACTAAGCAAGATTTTTTTTCAACTAAAGCACTGTTCTTGTTGTTATCCTTTCAATGGATTATTGACGATAGAATATTGGACTTTGGGTTTTCTACCGAATAAAATATCTTCCTCCCCAGAAAGATTAGAGCCTTATAGCAGAAATATGCTCCGTCGATGGCTTTTATTCTATCATCGGTAATGTTCTTATCTTGTTGAGGTTAGCCAAGTGTCGGGTTGTGTTGTGATGTCTTATCATCTTCAGTCTATCTCATCTATCTATTTTGTCAGCATATACATGACATTCATTTATTCGTTCACAATTACATCATGCACACGCATTGATATTTGTTGATGTTCTTGATTCGTATAATTTGGTTATCGTATTTCCTCTTCTCAAATAAAGTGTCAACTTAAGCAGAAAGTGTATCCTTTCTAATTCCCCACTGAGTTTATTCCTCATGGAAGAGTTGTTGCTTTAGCCTTCTTTTCTATATCAGGATAGGATAAGTCCCGGTTGAGTTTATTCCTCATCTGGTAGGGTCTTTTTCGACTGTTTCTCTCCAGTTTGTTCTTGGATTGAGCTTTGTCTATTACAAATGTTGCTTTGTGAATCTCTCTAAGCTATGAAACCTATATGGAGAGTGCACTGATCTTGTGTATGTAAATACTTGGTCTCCTCGGGAAGGATTTATTATGGTTCCCCATTGAAGATGAACTGTATTCCCTAGTAGTGTTATCATAACCTTCTTCTGGAATATCGATGTGACAATAAGCGACTGACTCTTTATTTGAGCAGTTTGATTATTTCTGAATTTCTTTATGTTATGACAAATGGCGGTCTCTTCATGAGCAGTTTGTCCATCCCCGATGAAATTATTGATTCTCACCTCCAGCAATATCTTCACGATATTTTGTTGGTATCTTTGAAAAACAGCAAGCGGCGGTCTCTTCATGAGCAACTTGTTTGTTATTGTTACCTTTGAAAAATAGCAAGCGGCAGTCCCTTCATGAGCAACTTGTGTGTTATTGATACCTTTAAAAAAACAGCAAGCGACGGTCTCTTCATGAGCAACTTGTGTGTTATTGTTATCTTTGAAAAATAGCAAGCGGTGGTCTCTTCATGAGCAACTTGTATGTTATTAATATCTTTGAAAAACAACAAGCGGAGGTCTCTTAATGAGAAACTTGTATGTTATTGACACCTTTGACAGATAGCAAGTGGCAGCCTCTTTATTTAAGCAGCTTGTGTATCCCCAACAATAATGTTTACTCAGCAAACGACATATCTTCGGAAAAGTTCCATGGGGAAGCTTGTATTTTATCCTTTTCAAGCGATATCTTGGTTAAAGAAGCAATGTGTTGCCGTTCTTGGTAAAATTCAGAAGTCTGAGATGTTTATTTCTAGTCTCGGTACTGATGCCAATCATTTACCAGTCTCAGTACTGATGTCAATCATTTCCTTCTCCAGTCACAGTGCTAATGTCAATCATTTCCCTTCTCCAGTCAGTGTTGATGTCAATCATTTCCCTTCTCCAGTCTCCGTACTGATGTAAATCATTTCTTTTCTAGTCTCAATACTGATGTAAATCATTTATTTCTTCCCTCAAAGTTATTTTCTAATAGGAGTCTCTCATTTGAAGTTTATGAGTCTGTTTCCCCAGTGGAGTTATAATCTCTTCCCCTATGGGATGACTGTATAATATGCTTGGTTTCTCCAGCATTAGTTTGTCTCTTGCGGCATCATTCCTCATTAAATTCAAAATCTTACATTCATATCATGTCATAAACATAATTGCGGTATCTTAAAGCCAAAATTTGTGTATTCTATATTTAAGTCCCTTCAATCTCGTCGAAATGAAGATTCCAATCTTCATATCTCCAGATAGAATAAACTTAAATAGGGGCAGCTGTCATACCCCAATTGTTTACCTAAGATCCCATTTTTATTTTTTGCATTTTTATACATAAGTCAAGGTCACAAAATTCGGTCGATTTTAACCTCTCACCTTCGAGCATTGACTATGCGAAAATTGTCAAGTATTTTGAACATTCTTAGCCTATGTATCACTAACTTCTAATCAAGCACGAAGTGTGTGTTTTTTGTTTCTTTGATTTCATTAGCAGGAAACAAATCTGAATCAAGAGCATCAAAAGTTTCACCAGCAAGGGTCTAATTTTGATTTAAGGCTTCTACATTCAATACAGTTGATATCCCTGGTTCCTCCTTGGGTAGTGGACTGGGGAATTAAGGTTTAGAAGCATGGTTATCAAGGGATTTCCTATTTATCCACCTACAAGGCTATTATTTTCTTCTCAACACCAAAGTTGTGAGTTTTTGTTCTTCAAGGATTATGGGCTAGGGCTTAAATCTCTTGCATTTAGATTTGACCAAGATATCCAATTGAGATTATTGAATTAGGGTTTAGTCCCTCTATCATCATGGGACTCTTTCTTCACCAATTAGGATCAGGATCACTTAAGATCTTCCAACACCTACTTGCATTACAAGTCATGTCATCACTTCTTGGGTTTATTTTCAAAGACTCGAATTCAGGGTTAAAAGTCTCGCTTGTGGTTCAGCGATTGATATATCTCACATGATTGTGCTTATCATTTTGGATAAGGGTTTGGAGCAAAATCGTCACATTGTGCGCTTCATGATTAGGTTTTCTTTTGATTCATGTTATGACATATATAGTTGTTTGATTTGAAGATATGACACAAAATGATAATATGATCAAAATAAGAGGTAGAAAGCATTTGAAAGAGCTACCATTCTTCAACAACATTCAAGGAAATTTGCAAGTTTTCTTGTAGATCATTCTTGAGGTTTTAGAATGTTAGAGAAAGGTGGATTAATTCAAAGGTTATTTAAGTGCATTCAAAAATAAGATGTATTCAAGATCATTATGCATCATTCAAGATTAACTCAAATATTTATTTCAAGTCCCATCATTCAAGACTACTTTCAAGACAAGGTCCAAAATAAAAATGTCAAGATCTTATTCCATTCAAAAATTGAAACCAAACTTAAAGATGCAAGTTCATCAAATTTGATTCACAAGAAAATTCAAGAGCATTTAAAGTTTTTGAAGTCATGACAACCATTCTCATTTAAGCTCGAAGTTACATGGAGTCATTCAGATTTAGGAGAGACTTTCTTGATCTTATGGTTGCCTTTATCATCAAGTAAAATCAAGAATTGCTAGAATGATACAAGTTTACATTAAGAGTTCAATTTTGAATTACAAGAAAGTATATCCTAAATCTACAAGTCCTAAGTAGAAGCCTTGTAAAAACAAAAACAGCCAAATATTTGCCATTGTCTTTATCCCAATTCTGTCCACTTTATCAAGATGTTGCCTCTGTTGCATTGCCCCTATTATTGCCTCAAAATCCTGCTACAGAAACAGTCCAAGAGACCCTGCTCCCAAAGCATCCCTATGCTGCCAAAATTCTGTTGTATGCTGCTCCAAAACCTACACTAAAAGAGTCCCAAAAATATCTTTTGTCTGCTGTCCAAAACAAGTTGCTATAAACCTGTAAAAACAGTCAAAATGCAGCCCACAAAACAACAAAAAAAACTTGTTGCTACAATGCTGTCCATAAATCTGCACAGCTGTTGTCCAAACCTTCATATCATTCCAAATAATTTGCACCAAATAAGAAATGCAAATCCTACATCAGAAAGAAAAAATCAGCATACCACGTTTGTCCAAGACTCACCAATTTTCCCCCCAAAATTCATTCTGGTTAAAGATACAAAGACAAGAATACATAAGAAAGGGGAGGGGTAGAAAAAGAACTGGTTTTATTTGTCTCCAGAAATCCATTAAAAAATACCTCAACTTTTCACCCTGCATTAGTTCAACCTTCACCCTCTAAGCCTCAAACACCTGCAACAAAAACTCAACATAGACATCATTCCAAATCATCCTAAAACTGCAGCACTTTCATAGTTAAACTTCACAACCAAACTCTGCTCAAACAGAAGTAAAATTCAAGGCAGAACAACAAGAATAGAGCAAAAATTTGGGGAGAGAAGTGTTAAGAAAAACTCTGCAATACTCACCAAGCCTCTGTCATTCCAAATTCACTCAAAATTTTGCTTATAACACGCAGAAAACAGCAGAGGAAATGATACAGAACCACAAAAAAAAACCTCACAGATTACTACCTCTTCAGAAACCGACCCTCACATCCTTACCCTTAAATAAATACCTTAAGCAACATCACCTCCAATCGACTCTTCAACATCTGTCCAAAACCTATAAATCACGATTTACGGCAATAACTTGTAGCAGTAACAATATCCGCCATAACGCGTGATTTTCGGAAGCCCGAATTTCAGAAGAAGGAGGAGAAGAGATTAAAGCTCAATAAAGAAAGAAGAAAGAAAGACATGCCTCAATAATTTCAACGGAGAAAAATCTCATCTATGTCAGTAACTCTTTTTTTTCTGCCTTGTATCTATGATTTTATATGCTATCTTTGTTCTTGTTTGTTGAATCTTCGAACGTTTTGCTATGCCATGAATCCCCTGTTTTATTGTGCCCTGAAAATAAGGGATTTATAGAATAGAATCGAAAGTCGTGAGTGGACCGAGAGATAACCATGAGAAATAGTGATCGTGAGGGTTGTGCAGACCATATGTTTTGTTGTCGTTGTGTGTTTTCGATGAACATGAGAGGTCGACGAAAGTCGAGTTGTTGTTGTTGTTAACCGTGAGGTCGGAACTAAGTATTATAGTTGTTGTTTCTTTGAATCGAGTGGTAGCATTTTTTTTCATTGTTGTTGTTAAGCGTGAACTTGAATTAAATAGAAGTTGTTGATTGTTGTTCGTTGATAGAAAATGTAAGAGATGGGGCAAGTTAGGGAAGGGTAGGGAGGTATATGTTGTAATTGTTGTTTCTGATAAAAAAGAATGAAGAATAAGTTGTGAAAGATGCATTAGAACAGATGAAGTAGAAAAGCATAACGTGAGAGAGAGAATCGCAAATTGAAGCATAGGGAAATCTGGAGAGAGAGAGAGAGAGAGAGAGGAATCAATAATGATGGTGATGAATTGTGAGAGCAAGGGCAGAAGATAAATAGGGGAATAGTTTTGACCATAGAGGAATGGATTGAGAAAAGTAAAGAAACATGAATAGGGAAGAGAGAGTATTAAAGTGTTGTTTTCCCGATAAAGCATAGTGTTGCAACTGGTTTTTTAATTAGAGTCGCCACCCTTAATTTTTATCCTAATGGAAGGGAGTATAAAGGAATAACCCTAAAGTTCAGAGATTCTAGATTTGGACTCGGTTCTAGACGAGGGGAAGGTGTTAGGCACCCCTTATCTACCTTGTTCGCAAGGATACTAGGCTTAGAAGTGCGATGTTTAGGAAATAGGGTTTTAATTATTAATTAAGGAAAAGGGTTTGAATTTTAGTTAGGGGGACTCGCAACGATTTTTGATCGTATGCTTACATATCCTCCTTAGGAGGAATCAGAGTCTCATTTTCGTAGTTCGCGGTTGGTTTGTGTTTTTTATGGATTACGCAGATATTTTAATTTCCCTTTGTACTTAGCCCGAGTGTGTGAATCGCAGAGATATTGGACCAAGCACGCAGTTAATAAAATATGTTTCGTATTCCTTTTTGAAAATTAATTATTTTAATTATTTTAATACGAAAAATAAATTGGTGTTTGGTTGAATATTTTTTAAGCGTAGAGCAAAGGAGTCTGATATAGCCTCTTCGTCACGTGGCCAGATAATGGCCACGTGTCGCTTACGGATGTAGTAATTCGGTGAATCGAACAGGTTTTAATATTTTGATGTAAAATATTAAGTTAATTTATGTGGTGAGAAAAGTTTTTAAATACATGGTTAAAAGATATGATTTATTATAAATAAATAATATCATATTTTGAGTGAGTTTAAAATAATTAATTATTTATAATAACAAATACTAATATAATACCATAAAAATACAAATATATAAGTATATAAAAAAATATATAAATACAAAAAAAAGAGATAAATAAATAAATATAGCAATAAATTTATAAAAAAGACAATAATAAATAAAATAAATTAGTTGGGGGTACAAATTATATTATAGTAGTAAAATTGTGAGAATGCTATTTTGAATTAATTTGAATAAAGAAAAAGTTTAAATATACCAAATTGGTGATTTAATTACTCTAAATGAATAAATAAACTAATTAAATAAAAAAGAGCTTTTTCAATTATATTTGTCATACATGAAAGAATAAAAAAAACTAAACATGCCATTACCCGAAGAAATCATAAAAATATAATACATAGATATATTATTACATTAACACTAATATGTTAATAAATAAAATAAAACATGAGATATAAACAAATACTAGTACCAGATGGATCTCGTCGGAACCGAGTCTTTCACGATAATTTTTCTTTCACTTTTTGTTCAGAATTTTGTAATTTCTATTTATTGGTTGTTGCCCTGCAATGAGAAAAAAAGGAACCAACACAATATTGTTGTTATTGAAAATCATTCTTTTCTTTTCTACCGAATTTGAAATTGTTGTGTTTTGATCCCAAATCTTTGTGTTGTTGTTATCAACTGTTCGTGCATATTTGAAAATGGTGATTTATATGTGTAGTGACATGAACAAGTGAGTAATTTGATGAGTGAACGGTATTGGTGTACTGAGTGTGAGATATTGTGAACATGATGTGAATGGAAATTGGTCTTGGGAGAAATTGTTAGGTTTGTATGTGGTGTAATATGTACCGTGAATTGTTGTGAACTATGTTAGTGTAGAAAATTGTACAGAATTTTTGTTTCGAAAGTAAAAAGTTATTAGTGTTAGCATGTGAGAGGATATATAAAATTGGATAAAAATTAAAATTCTATGGAAGGTAATTGAAATCAATATAGAATGTGGATTATGAATATGGTGATGGAATATAACAATGAGAGAAATATTTATACAATTTTATATACTACTATGATGCTTCTTCTTATTATCATGAGTGAGAGGGAGTAAAAAGATGGTGTTACTGTACGTGTGGATAGTTGTTGCAAAGTAAAAAAATGAAGGCAGTAACATATTATGTGAATGTTCAGCCTATGGAACAAATTGTTAATAAGAAAGTTATAACTAAAAGAAAACAATCATCAGCATTATCATTTGGTTTTTTTCTAAAACAAAAAATAAATTAAAATTAAAAAAAAATGAAAATAAAAGGAGGCCTCATATAAAATCATTGGCAGAAAACAGTTGTTGTCTGATATAGACAACAACCCTAGAATCAACTAAGAACAAAAATTATAAGAAAATGCAAGAATTTTGTGGATGAATGTTCATATTTCTGGATATTATGCATGCTATTCTTGGTGAGTTGTCTGTGTGTCCAATTGTGAATGAATTGTCCTCTATTTATAACAAAATATTAAGTTAAATAAAAAAGGTAATAATCAAATAATTAACTAAAATTAAAATCAAATTTAATTTAATTTCAAATTTTTAATCAATTATATTAATTTCTTCCTAAAAATAAAAACTATCCTAAATTACAATATTTTTAAAATCTTTTTTATTTTATAATTTTTTGGTTATTTTTAGAATAAAAATTGAAAAATGTAAATAAAAAAAACTATTTTTTTTGAAATTTCATTAATTAGAAAATACGAAAATAAAAAATGAAAAAACGAAAATTAATATTAAATGATTAAAAATATTCAATTTTGCATTTTTTGTGATTTTTTCTAATAAAGAAATAAAAGAAAACTTAAAGTTAGTAAAAAAAAAAGAATGTCAAAGATGAGATTTGAACACACGACCTTATATTTACAAGCTTCATTCCTTACCAATTGTGCTATGTTACTTATTCGAAATAAAAAGTCAATCGAAAGTACATGAAGATGAGCAAGTATTTGTTATTTAAAAATACAAATAATTTGAAATAAATTTTATATTTTTAACTGGACTTGAGAATGAATAAAAATCAAATAATATTATAAAAACCAGGTTTAAAATAATTTTTTTATTGTAGAACTAAAGGGCGGGCAAATTTGGGGTATGACAGCTGCCCCTATTTAATCATCTTTCGATTGAGTAGTGCGAGAATACGCAGGTCTCGCGCGTTTAATCGGAAGTTTATTAAATATTGGAAAATCCCAAGATTTGTCTGAGCTAATATAAGAATACGTTGTACAACATTCTTATGAGTGTGAATAATAGGCATAGATGATGATGTATCATCTTACCAGCGTTTGGACCAAAGTGGGTTAGAATCAAGACTCGACAATGCAGATAACTCGTCGGTATCTGAGAGATTGTAAGATTTTGCTTATTTACCATAACCTAGGAGGTAAATGGTACGAGTTTAAAAAGTTGATTTACTAATGCTATGAGACTGATATAGTAAGTTTGTGATGCAGATTTTGTATATTCATCGCAACTTAGGGGACGAATAAAACAAAGTTTGATAACACATTGCTGCATGGAGACTGATGCAATAGATTACACATATTTCATTATGTTTTCTATAACCTAGTGAGTAAATAGTACGAGGATGAACCTGTGCATTTATCACAACCTAGGGGATAAAAGACAATAGGGGTGGGCTTACGTTATCCATCGCAACCCAGGGGATGAAAAACATAAAGCTTGATAACATATTGCTGCATGGAGACTGATGCAATGGATTTACACAAATTTAGTTATGTTTACTACAACCTAGGGAGTAAACAGTACGAGGATGAACTTGTGCATTTATCACAACCTAGGGGATAAAAGACAACAGGGATGGGCTTACGTTATCCACCGTAACCTAGGGGGTGAATAATATAACCTTGAAGATTCGTGTATCTATCAAAAACTAGGGGATAGATAATTGAAAAAGTTTAAAACTAGATATTTGGAACTTGGAATGACGATGTTAATCGTGTCAGCCCTCAACCAAGATTCGATAACCAAATGCAATATGCTAGGTTTAAAGCGATGGAACCCAAAGTTCACTGATGAGGTTAGTTGTGTCGTCTCAACCATGATCGTCAATGTAAAGAAAATAAACCCCAAATTCATGATGATATTGGTCGTGTCGTCTCAACCATTATCAACATGAAGGAAATGAACCCCAAATTCATGATGATATTGGTCGTGTCGTCTCAACCATTATCAACATGAAGAAAATGAACCCCAAATTCATGATGATATTGGTCATGTCGTCTCAACCATTATCAACATGAAGAAAATGAACCCCAAATTCATGATGATATTGGTCGTGTCGTCTCAACCATTATTAACATGAAGAAAATGAACCCCAAATTCATGATGATATTGGTTGTGTTGTCTCAACCATTATCAACATGAAGAAAATGAACCCCAAATTCATGATGATATTGGTCGTGTCGTCTCAACCATCATCAACATGAAGAAAATGAACCCCAAATTCATGATGATATTGGTCGTGTCGTCTCGACCATGATCGTCAACGTAAAGAAAATAAACCCCAAATTCATGATGATATTGGTCGTGTCGTCTCAACCATTATCAACATGAAGAAAATTAACCCTAAATTCATGATGATATTGGTCGTGTCGTCTCAACCATTATCAACATGAAGAAAATGAACCCCAAATTCATGATGATATTGGTCGTGTCGTCTCAACCATCATCAACATGAAGAAAATGAACCCCAAATTCATGATGATATTGGTCGTGTCGTCTCAACCATTATCAACATGAAGAAAATGAACCCCAAATTCATGATGATATTGGTCGTGTCGTCTCGACCATCATCAACATGAAGAAAATGAACCCCAAACTCATGATGATATTGGTCGTGTCGTCTCAACCATTATCAACATGAAGAAAATGAACCCCAAATTCATGATGATATTGGTTGTGTCGTCTCGACCATTATCAACATGAAGAAAATGAACCCCAAATTCATGATGATATTGGTCGTGTCATCTCAACCATTATCAACATGAAGAAAATGAACCCCAAAAGAATTTTCCATCTTAACCAGAGTAGCTTTGCAAGATGCCACGTGTGCATAATTTCCTAAACTGATACATTATTCGAGTGTGATGTATACCCCAAATGTTTGTATGTGTATGCTTTTGATCGATATATTTTTTTTGGTAAACCAATTGGGTTCTCATAGTCAGCAACTCCTCGACAGTGTTGTCTTCCCTTATTGTATCTCCAAGTGGATTTGGATTTGGTGAGAGATGTTTGCGAGATCTTAATGTCTGTATCGTAGACGCGTGCGTAGGTATGGACGTGGACTTTGGTGTAGTCATGGACGTAGGCATGTGCGTAGAAATTGGCGTGGACATGGGTGTAGGCATGGATTTTCCTTTGTTGTTCTTCTAACCAGAATAAACTTTGATGATTTATCAAATGCTCTTTGGTGTTTTTGTATGTTAGATGCACCAAATGTTTCAAATGATCTTGAGATTTTGCATACATCATGCTTGATGTGAGGCTCTTAGTGGGAAATTTGCTGCCAAGATTTCCAAGGAATCTACTGCCGAGATTATGTCAAAAGATTACCTTCTACCGAGGTTTTCTTGAAAATCACCTTCCGTGATCAACCGGGGGAATTTACTTCCGAGATTCTATTGAAAGATTGCCTCCTTTCGAGGTTTTCTGGAAAATCACCTACCGTGATCAACCTTGGGAATCTACTACCGAGATTCTGTTAAAATATTACCTCCTGCCTAGGTTTTCCAAAAAATCACCTGTCGTGATCAACAGGAGGAATCTACTGCCGAGATTCTATGTAGAATTGGTAGCTTGATTGTCGATGATGATTGCCTTCACATAAAACGAGGTTTCATGCTATGCGTGCAAATTCAATTGGTGCATGGAATGTAATGATTTATTGATGCATGTAATGATTGATTGATGTATGTAATGATTGATTGACGTATGAATTGATTGATGTATGTAATGATTGATTGACACATGAAATATGATGAATGACTTGGATATATGTAAATGTATGTTGGACTTTGAAATGTGAATGCGTAGTTAGGCTTTTTGAGATATGCTCGACCCATGTTGTTGGAATGCGTAGATGAATGAGATGATAGTATGGCTTGGTTTTGGATCTAGGAGCCCTAATGCATGATTTATGCAGCCTTATGCTTTATGATTATGAATTGGATATTTTTTGAATGGTGCCCATGTGATGGGTTGTGGATGATTAAAGCATGGAGGTTTGTTTATGCAACAAGGTTGCTTGTCACATTATGGTTGAGTGTTGTGCTTGCATGATTCCCTGATACTTGTTTCGAACTCGAAGATTGCTGACGTAGAAGAGAGGTCCACCGGAGGTTTGTGAAAGTATGAAGAGAGCTTGCTTTTGTATTGACTGTTTTTCCTAATTTGTTGGTAGGGTCTTGGAGGAGATTATATTTGATATGAGCTTGGAAAAAGTTTGATCATAATGTGAATGACCCCAATATTTTGCATTATGCCCCTGATTAAAAGTATCCTGAAAAATTCTTGGCTTTGATGGACCCTTTTGTATCAACTTCTTTTTTGATCGAGCCTCGCAGTGGTTTACCCCAACATTGAATTTTGAAAGACATGCCCCTCAATCTCCAAGATCTGGAGGAAGTATCCTTAGAAGGACCTTAGACCTTGTCGTGAACTTGTCATAGGTTGCCCCAAGTATTTGAAGCTTTGAAAAGTTTTTATTCAAAGTTGCTTGAAGAATTTGGACCCTACGTGCAGTAGGATGAACTTGATATG
This sequence comes from Vicia faba, assembly GCA_948472305.1. NCBI lineage: Eukaryota > Viridiplantae > Streptophyta > Magnoliopsida > Fabales > Fabaceae > Vicia > Vicia faba. The sequence goes on from OX451735.1 coordinate 994,187,507, forward strand.
CACTGCCCTAACATTTAATTCTTGGAAGACTTCCCCTGATCATCAATTCCTTGAGAAGCATGTTAACATGAGGAAACAGAGTCATACCCTGTTGTGATATGACTTGACTAAGGAATGTTTCTTTGAAGGGTATGCCCCTAATTGAACAGTGTTTTGAAATTTGATCCAAATTGATTGAACCTCGGAATGCTCACCTCTTGTCAACAATATCTTCATGTGATATACCCCTATGATAATTAGTCTATTCCCTTTTTTATAGGGATCCCCTTAGATGCTTTTTCCCCAGTTAGGAGCTTCTTAGAAAGGATGGCCTTTGATCAGACCTTCTTGAAATCTCTTTGATGCTAAGTATTTATTCGTAGATAAAATTGTACATTTCGAAAAGTAATTTTGTTTGATGCACATGCACGTTCTTGAAATGGATTATTTGAAAATAAATGGGAGATTAGAAGATGAATATTCAAATAAGTGAAGTAGTTAGAAATGATTTTAACAAACATATGAGTCAATTTAACACAAATCTTGCTGAATATGCTTTCATAGTGAACCTAGCGTCAATTAGGACTTTTAAAGGTTGTAACGTGGCCATGGTTCGTGGTTTAAGAAACAAAAGATATAAGGCTCAAAATTAATTTATCCCACCCCATTCTCCTTGATGTTCTCCAATCCTAAGTTCAATTAATCCAACGGATGTGTTTAATCCCCAATAGAAGTTTTGTAGTCGCGCAGATGATGAGAAGTGTAGGCAAAGATCCAAGCGCCGATGAAAAGCATTGATAAGATCTGAGCATTAATAAAATCCAAGCATTGATAAGATCCAATCGTTGATGAGAAGCCTTGATGGTTCTTAAGATGGCAGTCACAAGATTGTTCTTCAATTTATTATTTTCAATCCCTTATTTTTGCATGGACCAATTTTTTTGAATTCTTGTCTTAGATCCATTGGGATGCCTTAATTTTTACCTAAGTCAAGTATTGATTTGCTTTGACTTAGTGGGCTTTCTCTATATTTTTTTATTTTTTTTTCTTTTGCTTTTGAAAATTTGTGACTACCATGTTGATTGTTGTAAGCTTCATCTTCATCATTTCTTCGATATTGATTAAGGAAGAAGGGTGTCTTGGACTTTATTTTTATTGATTCCTCAATCTTGGGTGATGAACGCGGGGAAAATGATGTGCTCGAATATCTGCTTAGGTTATTTTCTGAATGATGTATCGAGGAAAGAGATATGCTTGAACCTTTGCTTAGACCGTTATCTCGATGATGTATCGAGGAAAGATATATGCTTGAACCTTTGCTTAGATTGTTTTGATTTTCCTGGGATATGAATGAATCTTCGAATTAATTGAAATCTACCTTGCCCCTGGTTAAGATTAAGGGTTTTTTAGAGAATAGAAAGAACTCTAACTTCTGGCTCGAGGGGGTTGACTACAGATTATCTCCTTATATCTCCACTGTCTAGGGATTGAAATAATGCCTTACATCGTCAGCTAAGCCTTACTATTAAAAAGCATACGTCAGCAAAATTCGATTATTTTGTATTTTCATCATTCTCCATCTAAGTTTGTTAATTTAAAAATGGAAAAGAAGAGTGAAATGGAAATTCGTTGATTATTCATGGAATGAATCGATTTCAAAAACATGCATGCTTATTTTATTAAAATTACTTGACCAAAGAGTACAAAGTTTATAACAAATAACACTTAGCAAAAAGGAAATTACAATTTGAAATGATAAAGCCTAATTATCCTGGAGATAAGCTTATGTAATGATCCACCAATCAGGGTGAGAGATTTTCCATCATATGCAGACCATCTTCTTCAAAAGTTAATTGATTATTATCAATCAGCTCTTGCACCGCTTCTTTGAATGAATTGTATTCTTCAATTGAATACCCCGCTAAACCATCACGAAACTCACATTGAACATTTGAGTTGCACCAAGGAGGAAATGAAGACTTCATGGATCTAGTTTGTCTAGGGGTCATTGCTGAATTTTGGACTAGATATGACCATAATTGACTGTATATCATGGGGATCGGGTCAAACCGGCGATTTTCCCCTTTTTGGTTGTTTGGATACCTATGTTGATTTGTGTGTTGATGATGATTGTTTCGATTTTGAGCCTGTCGATTCTGACATTTATGTTGAGGTGAAATCTTAATCTGCTGGTTATATGGTATAGGTCATGGATGCTGGTGTTGAAGACCAGAGGATGGTTGTTGGCACTGAGCATCTACTGCACATGAATATTGATGATAAGGCACAGGAGACGGGGTTTCGGGATATTGATAACTTTCCCATATTGCACTTGTTTCATTTTCTTCTCCCACTTGAAAATATCTAAGGGATTCACTAGTCGAGTCACTCAAGATGCTCTGGATTTTTCCAGTCTTGATGCCATTCTCGATGTGCTCCCTAACTATTACTAGGTCAGAAAAGCGTGATGATATACTGCCCAACATTTTTTCATAATACTGACCTTGTAGAGTACACATGAACATTTCTATTAACTCCTTATCCAATAAAGGCGGTTGTACTCGAGCAGCCAGCTCCCTCCATCTCTATGTGTATTCTTTGAAGGATCTGTTGCTCCTCTGAGATAAATCTTGCAGTTGCGTGCAACTTAGAGCCATGTCGGTGTTGTATTGATAATGCCTCTGAAATTCTACAGCCAAGTCATTCCATGTGGGAACATGGTTTCTTTCCAATTTTGCATACCATTCTAATGATAATCCACTAAGGCTGTCTTGAAAACAATGGATAAGCAATTTGTTATCGTGTGGGTACGTTGCCATCTTCCTAACATACATCTTCAAATGGGTCTTAGGGCAACTAGACCCTTTGTACTTTTCGAAATTTGGCATCTTAAATTTCATAGGAAATACAACGTCTTCAACCAAACATAAGGCAGAAACATCAAAGTCATGAGTGTCCTGTCCTTCCATGGCGCTAAGCCTCTCTTCTAGTATGCGATATCTTTTGGCGTCCTCAGGATTTTGGAATTCTTTAGTATTCATGGTCAAGTTTTCCCCTTGAGGTTTTGGCGTAGGGAATGCAAATTGATGATACTCAATTGATTCATGGGATGGAGTAAATCCTTCTCGGGAAATGGTGTGGGCTTGCACATCAAGGTTCTCCATGGCAGCTTGTACAGGATGAGGTCGAGCTTGAGTGTCTCCTTGAGGTGTAATGACGTCCTCAGTTATGGCTTATTGACCTTCTTCCATTGTTTTATCTAATTTTACACTTGATTCGTAAGTTATCTCGAGTTCGTTCTGAGTATCCAGGAATCACCTTGTCGGGTTATGGTTGAAATTTCTCAGATGGAAGAGATGTGAGTTTTATGCAGATGGATGAAGAATGAAAACGTATGAAAATGCTTGGGTATGAAAAATTCATGAATATGCAATGCGATGTAGATATAGTATGATGGTAGATGTAGGGGTACCCTGTACAGGTTTTATAATGATATCCTACTCTGTCTCAGAAATTGAAGCAGGCAGGGACTCCTTACGGACGAAGATGATAATAGACATAGATTTGATGATGTCCTACATTATCTCAGAGATTGAGATAGGCAGGAATTTTTTAGGATTATGGCCTAATGAAATACAATGAGGAGTCCCTACAGGATATGGATGATGATAAAGACGGAAGCCCTGCGGGCTAGAGATAGTAGTGAATAAAGGGATAACCCTTGCAGATTGTAGTGGGATTTGTGAAAGGTATCCTTATAAGGTAGGTTCTTAGTATTGGCATACATATATTCTATCCTCCACATAAGGTGGCTTCCTTAAGGGTATCATGAATAACACTAGAGGGAAATGCACATGAGCCTCCCTTAAGCGGAGTCTCTTTACAGACCGAAACTTTCGTCTCTAGGTCATGAAAGGTCTTTATCATGAGTTTCTGGTTTAAAGGTCGTACAAAGAGTCATAGGTATCATTTCAAAGTCCTACTTCCCAAGAGGATGTCTCTCGAGAGGTATTCCTTTTGTGGAGTTCCACCGACTCTAGGTGAAGTCATCACATAAACTCATAGGGTTGATGTAACCCCTTGGCTAATAGACGAACCTTCTTTCTAAGGTTTTTGAGAATAATTTTTTTTGCAAAATTATAAATCTCACCACAGATATATATAAGTATAATGAATAATAAAAAATAAGCAAGAAAATAAATAATTAAACAGGAAAGAATAAAACCCAAAAATAAAGAAAAACCCTAAAACCTAAAGTTGAGGCTTCTAAACCTAGAGTTGAGTCCTCAGCAGAGTCGTCAGCTGTTGCAACTGGTTTTTTAATTAGAGTCGCCACCCTTAATTTTTATCCTAATGGAAGGGAGTATAAAGGAATAACCCTAAAGTTCAGAGATTCTAGATTTGGACTCGGTTATAGACAAGGGGAAGGTGTTAGGCACCCCTTATTTACCTTGTTCGCAAGGATACTAGGCTTAGAAGTGCGATGTTTAGGAAATAGGGTTTTAATTATTAATTAAGGAAAAGGGTTTGAATTTTAGTTAGGGGGACTCGCAATGATTTTTGATCGTATACCTACATATCCTCCTTAGGAGGAATCAGAGTCTCATTTTCGTAGTTCGCAGTTGGTTTGTGTTTTTTATGGATTACGCAGATATTTTAATTTCCCTTTGTACTTAGCCCGGGTGTGTGAATCGCGGAGATATTGGACCAAGCACGCAGTTAATAAAATATGTTTCGTATTCCTTTTCAAAAATTAATTATTTTAATTATTTTAATACGAAAAATAAATTGGTGTTTGGTTGAATATTTTTTAAGCGTAGAGCAAAGGAGTCTGATATAGCCTCCTCGTCACGTGGCCAGATAATAGCCACGTGTCGCTTACGGATGTAGTAATTCGGTGAATCGAACAGGTTTTAATATTTTGATGTAAAATATTAAGTTAATTTATGTGGTGAGAAAAGTTTTTAAATACATGGTTAAAAGATATGATTTATTATAAATAAATAATATCATATTTTGAGTGAGTTTAAAATAATTAATTATTTATAATAACAAATACTAATATAATGTCATAAAAATACAAATATATAAGTATATAAAAATATATAAATACAAAAAAAAGAAGAGATAAATAAATAAATATAGCAATAAATTTATAAAAAAGACAATAATAAATAAAATAAATTAGTTGGGGGTACAGATTATATTATAGTAGTAAAATTGTGGGAATGCTATTTTGAATTAATTTGAATAAAGAAAAAGTTTAAATATACCAAATCGGTGATTTAATTACTCTAAATGAATAAATAAACTAATTAAATAAAAAAGAGCTTTTTCAATTATATTTGTCATACATGAAAGAATAAAAAAAACTAAACATGCCATTACCCGAAGAAATCATAAAAATACAACACATAGATATATTATATTAACACTAATATGTTAATAAATAAAATAAAACATGAGATATAAACAAATACTAGTACCATATGGATCTCGTCGGAACCGAGTCTTTCACGATAGTTTTTCTTTCTCTTTTTGTTCAGAATTTTGTAATTTCTATTTATTGGTTGTTGCCCTGCAATGAGAAAAAAAAGGAAACAACACAATATTGTTGTTATTGAAAATCATTCTTTTCTTTTCTACCGAATTTGAAATTGTTGTGTTTTGATCCCAAATCTTTGTGTTGTTGTTATCAACTGTTCGTGCATATTTGAAAATGGTGATTTATATGTGTAGTGACATGAACAAGTGAGTAATTTGATGAGTGAACGGTATTGGTGTACTGAGTGTGAGATATTGTGAACATGATGTGAATGGAAATTGGTCTTATAAGAAATTGTTAGGTTTATATGTGGTGTAATATGTACCGTGAATTGTTGTGTACTATGTTAGTGTAGAAAATTGTACAGAATTTTTGTTTCGAAAGTAAAAAGTTATTAGTGTTAGCATGTGAGAGGATATATAAAATTGGATAAAAAGTAAAATTCTATGGAAGGTAATTGAAATCAATATAGAATGTGGATTATGAATATGGTGATGGAATATAACAATGAGAGAAATATTTATATAATTTTATATACTACTATGATGCTTCTTCTTATTATCATGAGTGAGAGGGAGTAAAAAGATGGTGTTACTGTACGTGTGGATAGTTATTGCAAAGTAAAAAAATGAAGGCAGTAACATATTATGTGAATGTTCAGCCTATGGAACAAATTGTTAATAAGAAAGTTATAACTAAAAGAAAACAATCATCAGCATTATCATTTGGTTTTTTTCTAAAACAAAAAATAAATTAAAATAAAAAAAATGAAAATAAAAGGAGGCCTCATATAAAATCATTGGCCAAAAACAGTTGTTGTCTGATATAGACAACAACCCTAGAATCAACTAAGAACAAAAATTATAAGAAAATGCATGAATTTTGTGGATGAATGTTGATATTTCTGGATATTGTGCATGCTATTCTTGGTGAGTTGTTTGTGTGTCCAATTGTGAATGAATTGTCCTCTATTTATAACAAAATATTAAGTTAAATAAAAAAGGTAATAATCAAATAATTAACTAAAATTAAAATCAAATTTAATTTAATTTCAAATTTTTAATCAATTATATTAATTTCTTCCTAAAAATAAAAACTATCCTAAATTACAATATTTTTAAAATCTTTTTTATTTTATAATTTTTTGGTTATTTTTAGAATAAAAATTGAAAAATGTAAATAAAAAAAACTATTTTTTTTGAAATTTCATTAATTAGAAAATACGAAAATAAAAAATGAAAAAACGAAAATTAATATTAAATAATTAAAAATATTCAATTTTGCATTTTTTTTTATTTTTTCTAATAAAGAAATAAAAGAAAACTTAAAGTTAGTAAAAAAAAAAAAGAATGTCAAAGATGAGATTTGAACACACGACCTTATATTTACAAGCTTCATTCCTTACCAATTGTGCTATGTTACTTATTCGAAATAAAAAGTCAATCGAAAGTACATGAAGATGAGCAAGTATTTGTTATTTAAAAATACAAATAATTTGAAATAAATTTTATATTTTTAACTGGACTTGAGAATGAATAAAAATCAAATAATATTATAAAAACCAGGTTTAAAATAATTTTTTTATTGTAGAACTAAAGGGCGGGCAAATTTGGGGTATGACAGCTGCCCCTATTTAATCATCTTTCGATTGAGTAGTGCGAGAATACGCAGGTCTCGCGCGTTTAATCAGAAGTTTATTAAATATTGGAAAATCCCAAGATTTGTCTGAGCTAATATAAGAATACGTTGTACAACATTCTTATGAGTGTGAATAATAGGCATAGATGATGATGTATCATCTTACCAGCGTTTGGACCAAAGTGGGTTAGAATCAAGACTCGACAATGCAGATAACTCGTCGGTATCTGAGAGATTGTAAGATTTTGCTTATTTACCATAACCTAGGAGGTAAATGGTACGAGTTTAAAAAGTTGATTTACTAATGCTATGAGACTGATATAGTAAGTGAGTGATGCAGATTTTGTATATTCATCGCAACTTAGGGGACGAATAAAACAAAGTTTGATAACACATTGCTGCATGGAGACTGATGCAATAGATTACACATATTTCATTATGTTTTCTATAACCTAGTGAGTAAATAGTACGAGGATGAACCTGTGCATTTATCACAACCTAGGGGATAAAAGACAATAGGGGTGGGCTTACGTTATCCATCACAACCCAGGGGATGAAAAACATAAAGCTTGATAACATATTGCTGCATGGAGACTGATGCAATGGATTTACACAAATTTAGTTATGTTTACTACAACCTAGGGAGTAAACAGTACGAGGATGAACTTGTGCATTTATCACAACCTAGGGGATAAAAGACAACAGGGATGGGCTTACGTTATCCACCGTAACCTAGGGGGTGAATAATATAACCTTGAAGATTCGTGTATCTATCAAAAACTAGGGGATAGATAATTGAAAAAGTTTAAAACTAGATATTTGGAACTTGGAATGACGATGTTAATCGTGTCAGCCCTCAACCAAGATTCGATAACCAAATGCAATATGCTAGGTTTAAAGCGATGGAACCCAAAGTTCACTGATGAGGTTAGTTGTGTCGTCTCAACCATGATCGTCAATGTAAAGAAAATAAACCCCAAATTCATGATGATATTGGTCGTGTCGTCTCAACCATTATCAACATGAAGGAAATGAACCCCAAATTCATGATGATATTGGTCGTGTCGTCTCAACCATTATCAACATGAAGAAAATGAACCCCAAATTCATGATGATATTGGTCATGTCGTCTCAACCATTATCAACATGAAGAAAATGAACCCCAAATTCATGATGATATTGGTCGTGTCGTCTCAACCATTATTAACATGAAGAAAATGAACCCCAAATTCATGATGATATTAGTTGTGTTGTCTCAACCATTATCAACATGAAGAAAATGAACCCCAAATTCATGATGATATTGGTCGTGTCGTCTCAACCATCATCAACATGAAGAAAATGAACCCCAAATTCATGATGATATTGGTCGTGTCGTCTCGACCATGATCGTCAACGTAAAGAAAATAAACCCCAAATTCATGATGATATTGGTCGTGTCGTCTCAACCATTATCAACATGAAGAAAATTAACCCTAAATTCATGATGATATTGGTCGTGTCGTCTCAACCATTATCAACATGAAGAAAATGAACCCCAAATTCATGATGATATTGGTCGTGTCGTCTCAACCATCATCAACATGAAGAAAATGAACCCAAAATTCATGATGATATTGGTCGTGTCGTCTCAACCATTATCAACATGAAGAAAATGAACCCCAAATTCATGATGATATTGGTCGTGTCGTCTCGACCATCATCAACATGAAGAAAATGAACCCCAAACTCATGATGATATTGGTCGTGTCGTCTCAACCATTATCAACATGAAGAAAATGAACCCCAAATTCATGATGATATTGGTTGTGTCGTCTCGACCATTATCAACATGAAGAAAATGAACCCCAAATTCATGATGATATTGGTCGTGTCATCTCAACCATTATCAACATGAAGAAAATGAACCCCAAAAGAATTTTCCATCTTAACCAGAGTAGCTTTGCAAGATGCCACGTGTGCATAATTTCCTAAACTGATACATTATTCGAGTGTGATGTATACCCCAAATGTTTGTATGTGTATGCTTTTGATCGATATATTTTTTTTGGTAAACCAATTGGGTTCTCATAGTCAGCAACTCCTCGACAGTGTTGTCTTCCCTTATTGTATCTCCAAGTGGATTTGGATTTGGTGAGAGATGTTTGCGAGATCTTAATGTCTGTATCGTAGACGCGTGCGTAGGTATGGACGTGGACTTTGGTGTAGTCATGGACGTAGGCATGTGCGTAGAAATTGGCGTGGACATGGGTGTAGGCATGGATTTTCCTTTGTTGTTCTTCTAACCAGAATAAACTTTGATGATTTATCAAATTCTCTTTGGTGTTTTTGTATGTTAGATGCACCAAATGTTTCAAATGATCTTGAGATTTTGCATACATCATGCTTGATGTGAGGCTCTTAGTGGGAAATTTGCTGCCAAGATTTCCAAGGAATCTACTGCCGAGATTATGTCAAAAGATTACCTTCTACCGAGGTTTTCTTGAAAATCACCTTCCGTGATCAACCGGGGGAATTTACTTCCGAGATTCTATTGAAAGATTGCCTCCTTTCGAGGTTTTCTGGAAAATCACCTACCGTGATCAACCTTGGGAATCTACTACCGAGATTCTGTTAAAATATTACCTCCTGCCTAGGTTTTCCAAAAAATCACCTGTCGTGATCAACAGGAGGAATCTACTGCCGAGATTCTATGTAGAATTGGTAGCTTGATTGTCGATGATGATTGCCTTCACATAAAACGAGGTTTCATGCTATGCGTGCAAATTCAATTGGTGCATGGAATGTAATGATTTATTGATGCATGTAATGATTGATTGATGTATGTAATGATTGATTGACGTATGAATTGATTGATGTATGTAATGATTGATTGACACATGAAATATGATGAATGACTTGGATATATGTAAATGTATGTTGGACTTTGAAATGTGAATGCGTAGTTAGGCTTTTTGAGATATGCTCGACCCATGTTGTTGGAATGCGTAGATGAATGAGATGATAGTATGGCTTGGTTTTGGATCTAGGAGCCCTAATGCATGATTTATGCAGCCTTATGCTTTATGATTATGAATTGGATATTTTTTGAATGGTGCCCATGTGATGGGTTGTGGATGATTAAAGCATGGAGGTTTGTTTATGCAACAAGGTTGCTTGTCACATTATGGTTGAGTGTTGTGCTTGCATGATTCCCTGATACTTGTTTCGAACTCGAAGATTGCTGACGTAGAAGAGAGGTCCACCGGAGGTTTGTGAAAGTATGAAGAGAGCTTGCTTTTGTATGGACTGTTTTTCCTAATTTGTTGGTAGGGTCTTGGAGGAGATTATATTTGATATGAGCTTGGAAAAAGTTTGATCATAATGTGAATGACCCCAATATTTTGCATTATGCCCCTGATTAAAAGTATCCTGAAAAATTCTTGGCTTTGATGGACCCTTTTGTATCAACTTCTTTTTTGATCGAGCCTCGCAGTGGTTTGCCCCAACATTGAATTTTGAAAGACATGCCCCTCAATCTCCAAGATCTGGAGGAAGTATCCTTAGAAGGACCTTAGACCTTGTCGTGAACTTGTCATAGGTTGCCCCAAGTATTTGAAGCTTTGAAAAGTTTTTATTCAAAGTTGCTTGAAGAATTTGGACCCTACGTGCAGTAGGATGAACTTGATATGCACTGCCCTAACATTTAATTCTTGGAAGACTTCCCCTGATCATCAATTCCTTGAGAAGCATGTTAACATGAGGAAACAGAGTCATACCCTGTTGTGATATGACTTGACTAAGGAATGTTTCTTTGAAGGGTATGCCCCTAATTGAACAGTGTTTTGAAATTTGATCCAAATTGATTGAACCTCGGAATGCTCACCTCTTGTCAACAATATCTTCATGTGATATACCCCTATGATAATTAGTCTATTCCCTTTTTTATAGGGATCCCCTTAGATGCTTTTTCCCCAGTTAGGAGCTTCTTAGAAAGGATGGCCTTTGATCAGACCTTCTTGAAATCTCTTTGATGCTAAGTATTTATTCGTAGATAAAATTGTACATTTCGAAAAGTAATTTTGTTTGATGCACATGCACGTTCTTGAAATGGATTATTTGAAAATAAATGGGAGATTAGAAGATGAATATTCAAATAAGTGAAGTAGTTAGAAATGATTTTAACAAACATATGAGTCAATTTAACACAAATCTTGCTGAATATGCTTTCATAGTGAACCTAGCGTCAATTAGGACTTTTAAAGGTTGTAACGTGGCCATGGTTCGTGGTTTAAGAAACAAAAGATATAAGGCTCAAAATTAATTTATCCCACCCCATTCTCCTTGATGTTCTCCAATCCTAAGTTCAATTAATCCAACGGATGTGTTTAATCCCCAATAGAAGTTTTGTAGTCGCGCAGATGATGAGAAGTGTAGGCAAAGATCCAAGCGCCGATGAAAAGCATTGATAAGATCTGAGCATTAATAAAATCCAAGCATTGATAAGATCCAATCGTTGATGAGAAGCCTTGATGGTTCTTAAGATGGCAGTCACAAGATTGTTCTTCAATTTATTATTTTCAATCCCTTATTTTTGCATGGACCAATTTTTTTGAATTCTTGTCTTAGATCCATTGGGATGCCTTAATTTTTACCTAAGTCAAGTATTGATTTGCTTTGACTTAGTGGGCTTTCTCTATATTTTTTGATTTTTTTTTCTTTTGCTTTTGAAAATTTGTGACTACCATGTTGATTGTTGTAAGCTTCATCTTCATCATTTCTTCGATATTGATTAAGGAAGAAGGGTGTCTTGGACTTTATTTTTATTGATTCCTCAATCTTGGGTGATGAACGCGGGGAAAATGATGTGCTCGAATATCTGCTTAGGTTATTTTCTGAATGATGTATCGAGGAAAGAGATATGCTTGAACCTTTGCTTAGACCGTTATCTCGATGATGTATCGAGGAAAGATATATGCTTGAACCTTTGCTTAGATTGTTTTGATTTTCCTGGGATATGAATGAATCTTCGAATTAATTGAAATCTACCTTGCCCCTGGTTAAGATTAAGGGTTTTTTAGAGAATAGAAAGAACTCTAACTTCTGGCTCGAGGGGGTTGACTACAGATTATCTCCTTATATCTCCACTGTCTAGGGATTGAAATAATGCCTTACATCGTCAGCTAAGCCTTACTATTAAAAAGCATACGTCAGCAAAATTCGATTATTTTGTATTTTCATCATTCTCCATCTAAGTTTGTTAATTTAAAAATGGAAAAGAAGAGTGAAATGGAAATTCGTTGATTATTCATGGAATGAATCGATTTCAAAAACATGCATGCTTATTTTATTAAAATTACTTGACCAAAGAGTACAAAGTTTATAACAAATAACACTTAGCAAAAAGGAAATTACAATTTGAAATGATAAAGCCTAATTATCCTGGAGATAAGCTTATGTAATGATCCACCAATCAGGGTGAGAGATTTTCCATCATATGCAGACCATCTTCTTCAAAAGTTAATTGATTATTATCAATCAGCTCTTGCACCGCTTCTTTGAATGAATTGTATTCTTCAATTGAATACCCCGCTAAACCATCACGAAACTCACATTGAACATTTGAGTTGCACCAAGGAGGAAATGAAGACTTCATGGATCTAGTTTGTCTAGGGGTCATTGCTGAATTTTGGACTAGATATGACCATAATTGACTGTATATCATGGGGATCGGGTCAAACCGGCGATTTTCCCCTTTTTGGTTGTTTGGATACCTATGTTGATTTGCGTGTTGATGATGATTGTTTCGATTTTGAGCCTGTCGATTCTGACATTTATGTTGAGGTGAAATCTTAATCTGCTGGTTATATGGTATAGGTCATGGATGCTGGTGTTGAAGACCAGAGGATGGTTGTTGGCACTGAGCATCTACTGCACATGAATATTGATGATAAGGCACAGGAGACGGGGTTTCGGGATATTGATAACTTTCCCATATTGCACTTGTTTCATTTTCTTCTCCCACTTGAAAATATCTAAGGGATTCACTAGTCGAGTCACTCAAGATGCTCTGGATTTTTCCAGTCTTGATGCCATTCTCGATGTGCTCCCTAACTATTACTAGGTCAGAAAAGCGTGATGATATACTGCCCAACATTTTTTCATAATACTGACCTTGTAGAGTACACATGAACATTTCTATTAACTCCTTATCCAATAAAGGCGGTTGTACTCGAGCAGCCAGCTCCCTCCATCTCTATGTGTATTCTTTGAAGGATCTGTTGCTCCTCTGAGATAAATCTTGCAGTTGCGTGCAACTTAGAGCCATGTCGGTGTTGTATTGATAATGCCTCTGAAATTCTACAGCCAAGTCATTCCATGTGGGAACATGGTTTCTTTCCAATTTTGCATACCATTCTAATGATAATCCACTAAGGCTGTCTTGAAAACAATGGATAAGCAATTTGTTATCGTGTGGGTACGTTGCCATCTTCCTAACATACATCTTCAAATGGGTCTTAGGGCAACTAGACCCTTTGTACTTTTCGAAATTTGGCATCTTAAATTTCATAGGAAATACAACGTCTTCAACCAAACATAAGGCAGAAACATCAAAGTCATGAGTGTCCTGTCCTTCCATGGCGCTAAGCCTCTCTTCTAGTATGCGATATCTTTTGGCGTCCTCAGGATTTTGGAATTCTTTAGTATTCATGGTCAAGTTTTCCCCTTGAGGTTTTGGCGTAGGGAATGCAAATTGATGATACTCAATTGATTCATGGGATGGAGTAAATCCTTCTCGGGAAATGGTGTGGGCTTGCACATCAAGGTTCTCCATGGCAGCTTGTACAGGATGAGGTCGAGCTTGAGTGTCTCCTTGAGGTGTAATGACGTCCTCAGTTATGGCTTATTGACCTTCTTCCATTGTTTTATCTAATTTTACACTTGCTTCGTAAGTTATCTCGAGTTCGTTCTGAGTATCCAGGAATCACCTTGTCGGGTTATGGTTGAAATTTCTCAGATGGAAGAGATGTGAGTTTTATGCAGATGGATGAAGAATGAAAACGTATGAAAATGCTTGGGTATGAAAAATTCATGAATATGCAATGCGATGTAGATATAGTATGATGGTAGATGTAGGGGTACCCTGTACAGGTTTTATAATGATATCCTACTCTGTCTCAGAAATTGAAGCAGGCAGGGACTCCTTACGGACGAAGATGATAATAAACATAGATTTGATGATGTCCTACATTATCTCAGAGATTGAGATAGGCAGGAATTTTTTAGGATTATGGCCTAATGAAATACAATGAGGAGTCCCTACAGGATATGGATGATGATAAAGACGGAAGCCCTGCGGGCTAGAGATAGTAGTGAATAAAGGGATAACCCTTGCAGATTGTAGTGGGATTTGTGAAAGGTATCCTTATAAGGTAGGTTCTTAGTATTGGCATACATATATTCTATCCTCCACATAAGGTGGCTTCCTTAAGGGTATCATGAATAACACTAGAGGGAAATGCACATGAGCCTCCCTTAAGCGGAGTCTCTTTACAGACCGAAACTTTCGTCTCTAGGTCATGAAAGGTCTTTATCATGAGTTTCTGGTTCAAAGGTCGTACAAAGAGTCATAGGTATCATTTCAAAGTCCTACTTCCCAAGAGGATGTCTCTCGAGAGGTATTCCTTTTGTGGAGTTCCACCGACTCTAGGTGAAGTCATCACATAAACTCATAGGGTTGATGTAACCCCTTGGCTAATAGACGAACCTTCTTTCTAAGGTTTTTGAGAATAATTTTTTTTGCAAAATTATAAATCTCACCACAGATATATATAAGTATAATGAATAATAAAAAATAAGCAAGAAAATAAATAATTAAACAGGAAAGAATAAAACCCAAAAATAAAGAAAAACCCTAAAACCTAAAGTTGAGGCTTCTAAACCTAGAGTTGAGTCCTCAGCAGAGTCGTCAGCTGTTGCAACTGGTTTTTTAATTAGAGTCGCCACCCTTAATTTTTATCCTAATGGAAGGGAGTATAAAGGAATAACCCTAAAGTTCAGAGATTCTAGATTTGGACTCGGTTATAGACAAGGGGAAGGTGTTAGGCACCCCTTATTTACCTTGTTCGCAAGGATACTAGGCTTAGAAGTGCGATGTTTAGGAAATAGGGTTTTAATTATTAATTAAGGAAAAGGGTTTGAATTTTAGTTAGGGGGACTCGCAATGATTTTTGATCGTATACCTACATATCCTCCTTAGGAGGAATCAGAGTCTCATTTTCGTAGTTCGCAGTTGGTTTGTGTTTTTTATGGATTACGCAGATATTTTAATTTCCCTTTGTACTTAGCCCGGGTGTGTGAATCGCGGAGATATTGGACCAAGCACGCAGTTAATAAAATATGTTTCGTATTCCTTTTCAAAAATTAATTATTTTAATTATTTTAATACGAAAAATAAATTGGTGTTTGGTTGAATATTTTTTAAGCGTAGAGCAAAGGAGTCTGATATAGCCTCCTCGTCACGTGGCCAGATAATAGCCACGTGTCGCTTACGGATGTAGTAATTCGGTGAATCGAACAGGTTTTAATATTTTGATGTAAAATATTAAGTTAATTTATGTGGTGAGAAAAGTTTTTAAATACATGGTTAAAAGATATGATTTATTATAAATAAATAATATCATATTTTGAGTGAGTTTAAAATAATTAATTATTTATAATAACAAATACTAATATAATGTCATAAAAATACAAATATATAAGTATATAAAAATATATAAATACAAAAAAAAGAAGAGATAAATAAATAAATATAGCAATAAATTTATAAAAAAGACAATAATAAATAAAATAAATTAGTTGGGGGTACAGATTATATTATAGTAGTAAAATTGTGGGAATGCTATTTTGAATTAATTTGAATAAAGAAAAAGTTTAAATATACCAAATCGGTGATTTAATTACTCTAAATGAATAAATAAACTAATTAAATAAAAAAGAGCTTTTTCAATTATATTTGTCATACATGAAAGAATAAAAAAAACTAAACATGCCATTACCCGAAGAAATCATAAAAATACAACACATAGATATATTATATTAACACTAATATGTTAATAAATAAAATAAAACATGAGATATAAACAAATACTAGTACCATATGGATCTCGTCGGAACCGAGTCTTTCACGATAGTTTTTCTTTCTCTTTTTGTTCAGAATTTTGTAATTTCTATTTATTGGTTGTTGCCCTGCAATGAGAAAAAAAAGGAAACAACACAATATTGTTGTTATTGAAAATCATTCTTTTCTTTTCTACCGAATTTGAAATTGTTGTGTTTTGATCCCAAATCTTTGTGTTGTTGTTATCAACTGTTCGTGCATATTTGAAAATGGTGATTTATATGTGTAGTGACATGAACAAGTGAGTAATTTGATGAGTGAACGGTATTGGTGTACTGAGTGTGAGATATTGTGAACATGATGTGAATGGAAATTGGTCTTATAAGAAATTGTTAGGTTTATATGTGGTGTAATATGTACCGTGAATTGTTGTGTACTATGTTAGTGTAGAAAATTGTACAGAATTTTTGTTTCGAAAGTAAAAAGTTATTAGTGTTAGCATGTGAGAGGATATATAAAATTGGATAAAAAGTAAAATTCTATGGAAGGTAATTGAAATCAATATAGAATGTGGATTATGAATATGGTGATGGAATATAACAATGAGAGAAATATTTATATAATTTTATATACTACTATGATGCTTCTTCTTATTATCATGAGTGAGAGGGAGTAAAAAGATGGTGTTACTGTACGTGTGGATAGTTATTGCAAAGTAAAAAAATGAAGGCAGTAACATATTATGTGAATGTTCAGCCTATGGAACAAATTGTTAATAAGAAAGTTATAACTAAAAGAAAACAATCATCAGCATTATCATTTGGTTTTTTTCTAAAACAAAAAATAAATTAAAATAAAAAAAATGAAAATAAAAGGAGGCCTCATATAAAATCATTGGCCAAAAACAGTTGTTGTCTGATATAGACAACAACCCTAGAATCAACTAAGAACAAAAATTATAAGAAAATGCAAGAATTTTGTGGATGAATGTTGATATTTCTGGATATTGTGCATGCTATTCTTGGTGAGTTGTTTGTGTGTCCAATTGTGAATGAATTGTCCTCTATTTATAACAAAATATTAAGTTAAATAAAAAAGGTAATAATCAAATAATTAACTAAAATTAAAATCAAATTTAATTTAATTTCAAATTTTTAATCAATTATATTGATTTCTTCCTAAAAATAAAAACTATCCTAAATTACAATATTTTTAAAATCTTTTAAAATCTTTTTTATTTTATAATTTTTTGGTTATTTTTAGAATAAAAATTGAAAAATGTAAAAAAAAAAAACTATTTTTTTGAAATTTCATTAATTAGAAAATACGAAAATAAAAAATGAAAAAACGAAAATTAATATTAAATGATTAAAAAAATTCAATTTTGCCTTTTTTGTGATTTTTTCTAATAAAGAAATAAAATAAAACTTAAAGTTAGTAAAAAAAAAAGAATGTCAAAGATGAGATTCAAACCCGCGACCTTATATTTACAAGCTTCATTCCTTACCAATTGTGCTATGTAACTTATTCGAAATAGAAAGCCAATCGAAAGTACATGAAGATGAGCAAGTATTTGTTATTTAAAAACACAAATAATTTGAAATAAATTTTATATTTTTAACTGGACTTGAGAACGAATAAAAATCAAATAATATTATAAAAACCATGTTTAAAATAATTTTTTTATTGTAGAAATAAAGGGCGGGCAAATTTGTGGTATGACACATAGGAAATAGAGTTTAATGGGGAATCAAAATTGAATCTGTAATTTTCCTCTTTCTAACAAGAAATTTCGGCGCCTCTTCTCTCCAAATTAGGGTTCTAGAAAACTCCCCAAATCCCTCTTGATAACCTGGATCCGGGTTTGGGCCTAGCCTAACCCATTTCGCAAGTTTTGTGTTTTTATAGTTTTTGATTAAAAGAATATAACGAATGAACATTCTGGTGTAGTGGTTGGAGCATGTAAGTGAAATACATGAGGATCTAGGTTCGATAGTTGTGTGAAGAAGTATTGTTTTGTTTTTTTTAATTTATTTGTTTTTATAGCATTTCCGGGCTTCAACTCAATCAATTTTTCCTAAGCCCATTCGAAACTATTAATACTCACCCCCCCCCCCCCCCCCCCCCCAATTTTCTATTTTAAACCTCTTTCATAAGTAATTTAGTTTAAATTTAGATTAGTAATCTTAATTTTAATTTAGTTTAAATTTAAGTTAGTATTTTTATTATTAATATAGTTTAGATTAAATTAGAATTTTATAATTAACTTAGTTTACATTTAAATTATTTTAGATATAATTTAGTAATTTTAGAGCTTTAATAACTTTAGAATTTCTATTTAGATTTAATTTAATAACTTTAGAATTTTAATTTAGTTTATATCTAATTTAGTAATTTTAGAATTATTTTTATAACCTTAGAATTTGTAATTAGTTTAGAATTATTTTAGTAAGTAATCTTAGAATTTTAATTTAGATAATTAGTTCCATTCTCTTTTATTTGTATTGAAATATCTTTGTCATTTTATTTTTTCGGGGTCTTTCGGTCATTAATCGGTTTCATTAGATTTATTTCCTTGTGAGTTTTCGAATGTTTATATTTTGACGTCCATTTTATTTTGTTCGTCCGTCTAAATTCCAAGGGAAATGTTTTAACTTTGTTGACTTCATGTCATCAAATACATTTGTTACGATTGTGTAAATCTCTTCATTCATTTTTATTTTACTATCTTGTTAATTTTAAGTTAATTTTTATAAAAGAACTCAATTTTAAAACCCACCCTTTTTAAGTCAAAACTTCGATACTAGGTCGTCGTATCTTCAAAATCTCGCCCACACCTATTTTTGGCCAAACGAACCATTTTAATCAAACAAACAATTTTAACCAAAAACAGATATCTCAAAAGGTTCCTGCGGAGTACCGCAGATGCATTGGGTGCTAATACCTTCCCATTGTATAACCAATCCTCGAACTCTTTTAAAAACACATTGTATTTTCATTACTTTTAAGTATTACTTTATATTGCATATCTTAGGGTTTTATTTCTCTCTTTTCCCTTCTCCCTTGGAAATAATAAAGTGAGGTGGCGACTCTTGCTTTTGCGAGTCAAGTTAATTAATAGCTTGATCTCCGATTTTCACCACTACAAGGTGTTCTGAACTAAAATCTATTTCCAGGGAAATCTTCACGTCTGGACAGCCATCCAGCAAGATCAGAGACTTGAAGGATCATCATAGAATCTGGGCTAGAATAATTCTTGGATGCATCAATCACAGGAAGCCTACAAGCTCTCCTGATTACATCAATATTGATCAGCAGTTCCTGATTTACTTCATTGCAAAGAAGACCAAGATAAACCTTCCACACTTTCTCTTCAACCATCTCAGAACCAGTGTGAAAGAGACAAGAGAAGACGAAAGAACTAAGAGGGATTGGATTCCTATAGGATGACTAATTTCAGATATTCTAACAGAAAACAGGCAGATAGAACATCTGATAGAGGCTCAAGAAATCAGTACTCTGGAAGCAACCGCTGGGAAACCTTTGAATGCCAAGAATCTGAAGAAAATGAAGATTATTGAGAACATTAATAAGGAACCAACAATTGCTTCTCATGAGGTCATCACTTCTAGGAGAATACCTCTTAAGGATTTTCCACTATTTTCTGAGATAGATGCCTCTCCAGAAATCATAGTCAGATACCTTGAAGCTTGCAAGGTTGGTGGGACTATTCTAGAAATCAACATTCAAGATCTGCACAAGTCAGCTCCAGAGTTTGTGCTAAAGAAATCCAAAAAGAGGAAGGCAGCAGGAGAAGGATCCTCTCAGAAGACACCTAAAGCTGCGAAAAAGAAAGGTAACCCATCTTCAGTTTCTGTTGTAGAATCAATAGTTATTCCAACATCTGAAACCATTACCCCTCAACCAACAGAAAATCCTTCACCCCAAACATTTGAGGATTTTGACATAGAGTTTGACCCATCTGTAACTCTTGGAAACTTTTTGAATGAACCTCACTCCCCCAATCCAAATCCAAATCCAGAACATCATCAACCAGAACGTGCTAAAGTTCTATCTGACATTGAACTATTTGATCAAGACTTTTCCTCACCAATACCAGAAAATCCAAACACTCAACAACAACCATAAAATCCATAACCACACTCTCCTCAACCAGAAAATCCATAACCACACTCTCCTCAACCAGAAAATCCACAACCATACTCACCTCAACCAGAGAATGGAAACTCACTCACTCCTTCTTCTGAAAACCCATCGTCTGAAATTCCTGAACCAGAAATTCAACATGCTACCGCAAACCAATCTGAAGACTCCTCTTCAGATTCTGATACCACTATCCCAATCCCTGGAATAACAGGACCCCTTACGGTTCGCTTACCTCTCATTATTCATGATATTCCAGAAATCCCTTCACCATATGAATCTACACCACCAAACACCACTAACTCACCAATCCTGATTTCTGACTCTTCCAATCCATCACCCATCAAACGTCCAGCTGACAACCTCAAACTTGTCATTGATCCACTAGTGCTGGACCAACTAGCTTCCACCTCAAACAAAATTGCCACTCCCAAACTTAAACCAACCTCAACCAAATCAGATGTTGGTAAGAATCTGTTGATTTTTGAAACAGAAATGCAGGAATGGATTAATTCTTTGAAACAAGCAAGTCAATAAATTTCTAATCCTGCTGCTTCTGATTCTCTGTAGGAAGGATTCAGAAAATGGCTCAAATCTGAAACTCAGAAGCTGAAAGAATTGGGTTATGAAAAGGCTCAGCAGAACTTCAGTGATCAACTGAAAGCCTTCCAAGATCAAGTTCTGAGCCAATGGTACAAGAAAGAAATTCTTCCACTGGATAATGCTCCCTAGAAAGAGCATCATCCTTCAGAAGTCTCCGAACCAGATTCTGATAGTCACTCTCTGACTACTGCTCCAAAAAACATGATTGCAACAGAAGAAGTTGTTCAATCAGAAGAGGCTGCAGAATGTTCTGAATAACATGCAACCCCTGAAAATACACCAGCTTCTTCTCTAGTCATATAAACTCTGGAAGAGTTGAAGAAGCAGAATGCCTTAATCCATGCTAGACTGGATAAGCAAGAGGATACAAACAAAAAGATCAAGGGTATTTTGGATAAACAAGAAGATACAACAAAAGAAATCAAAGACATTTTGGGAAAGCAGGAAGAATCAAGCACTCAGATCAAGAGCTTGTTGGAAGCATTGTTAACACGTCTTCCCCCTCCTTCTTAGATTTTCTTTAAACTGGTTATCTGTAAAAAAAATTCTTATCCTCCTTGTTTCTGAAAATTGTCATTGCATTCTGTTTTCAATATAATTCATCCTTTTTTACTATGATTATATTGCTTTTTGATACCTGACAAAAAGGGGGATAAAGTAAGATATTTTCAATAACAGTATACCGGGACAAAGTCTCAAACATTCTGAATATCTTAACCTCTATATTTTCTGAAAAGCTTGAACAGGAACACATTCTGATAAGGACAGAAGGAGATGCATCAAAAGCTCTAACGAGAAGGAACTTCAGGGAAGTAATAAACTCAGGGGGAGTCTCTCTTAAGCTTTTTTGTTCTATATCTTTCATTGAAAATCCTAGTTTTTGGCATCATCAAAAAGGGGGAGGTTGTTAGAACATAGTTTGATTCTACAACCCTTAATTAGATTTTTGATGATAACAAACACAAAGAACAAATATGCACTCTAAATTTGTGTTATTTTGAATGCAGAAATTCTGACCAAAGCAGCACCAGACGTTAAGCTATAAAAGCTTTCAAGCTGAAGTAATCAGAATCTGCGCTGAAGAATGATGATCAGAACCTGCACTAAAGTGAAGAATACTCTGATTCTGAACAGAGGTTTCATATACCATCAGATCCTCACATCTTTGAGTCATCAATGTTCTAAAGCAATTGCAGCATGCAAGATTCTAAGATTCTGAAATGTTATTATTCAATCAAGACAGCATCACATGCAACGGCTTCATTCAGACAAGAATCTTCCCAATATGGAAACAGCATTGAATGTCCATTATCACGCTTTATGTTGGACAGGATTTTTATGCCTATATAAACAAGCTAAGAGGACAAATCATTTACGATTTTTGAACACGACTGAAAGACATCTCTAAAAACGCTGCAAGCTTACATATTCTTTTCTACGCTCAAAATTGTGTAAAATATCACAGTTGTGATACTGTTTTTGTAAAGAAAAACAACCATACACAAAATACTCTTTCATCTTGATTAAGCTAGTTTTTCCTTGAGATTAACCAGGTTGTGGTTGTACTCAAGAAGACTTTGGCAGTTGTCAAAGTAGTGATTGTAATAAGTTTTTGATTAGTGAATTAAGTCCTCATTGGAGAGAGGTGAAATCACCTTGACGGGTGGACTGGAGTAGTTTGAGATCAAACGAACCAGGATTAAAGTATTGTGTCTACTGCATTTTTAATCTTAAGTTTTCAATTCAACCCCCCCTTCTTATGTTTTTCACTTCTTCATAACAGTCGGTTCTGCCACCGTATTACAGTCAAGATACTTGATCCTAAGATCAATGGTTTCCTTAAGGCCAAGATATGCAAGCTTCATATTCATAAATATTGTTCCTACATTCAAAACATATCTCTGTAGTAAAAGTAATATGTGAACATTTTGGAGTGATAATAATCACACCGACTCCATGTCCATAAGCATTGGAGGATCCATCAAACACTAAACCCCAACGAGACCCAGGTTCTGGTCCTTCAATAGGCAATGGTTCATTGCAATCTTTGGATTTAATATACATCACATCTTCGTCACGGAAGTCAAACCTAATGGACTGGTAATCATTAAATGGTTGGTGAGCAAGGTGTTCTTCCAACACATTACCTTTAACAACTTTCTGAGTACGGTATTCAATATCATATTCAAACAGCAGTATCTGCCAACGGGAAATTCTTCCAATAAGAGTAGGCTTTTAAAAGATGTACTTAATTAGATCCACTTTGGATATCAACCAAATAGTATGATTCAACATATATTGTCGCAGACGTTTAGCAGCCCAGGCCAAAGCACAACATGTCTTTTCAAGTAATGAATATCGTGACTCGCAATCAATGAACTTCTTGCTCAGATAATAAAATGCATATTCTATTTTACCTAATTTATCTTGTTGACCCAATATACAACCCATGGAATTATCCAGCACAATCAAATACATAATCAAAGGTCTTCCTTCAACAGGAGAGAGCAAGGTAAGAGGTTCGAGAAGATATTAATTGGTACTGTCAAAAGCCTTCTAGAAATCATCAGTTCGCACACAACTCTAATCCTTCTTCACAAGTAGTAATCATAAGAGAAATAAATCTAGAAATATAATTCAGACGTCTGAGGAAAACCTTGGCTTGTTTTTTTGTTTTTGGTGCAGGCATCTCTTGAATTTGTCTGACTTTCTCAGGGTCAAACTCAATTTCTTTCTGGATAACAATGAAACCCAACAACATTATAGAATGGACACTAAATGTGAATTTTTTTGGATTCAAGCGGAGACGGTACTTCCTCAAACGCTGAAATAGCTTCAATAAATCATCGATATGACCTTCTTCATTCTGAGATTTAGCAATCATATCATCAACATAAACCATAATTTTCTTATGAATCATATCATGGAACAGGACTATCATAGCCCTTTGGTACATTGCACCAGCATCCTCCAACCCGAAGGGCATCACTCTGTAACATAATGTTCCCCAGGGTGTGATAAACGTTGTTTTTCCATGTCCTAGGGTGTCATCTTAATTTGATTATATCCGGAAAATATATCCATAAATGAGAAGATATTGAACTTTTTGTATTATCTACCAACATATCAATATGTGGCATAGGAAAATCATCTTTTGGACTATCTTTGTTCAAATCTCTATAATCAACGCACATGCGGACTTTTCCATCTTTTTTCAGAACAGGAACAATATTAGTGATCCCTTGAGGATAAAATGATGTCACAAGAAAACCAGAATTAATCTACTTCAAGACTTCCTCTTTGATTTTAACTTCCATATCGGGATGAGTCCTTCTTAACTTATGCTTGACAGATGGGCATTCTGGCTTCAGCGGTAAACGATGTTCCACAATATTTGTATTTAAACCTGGCATGTTTTGATAGGAACAAGAAAAATATCAACATATTCTTTCAACAAATCAGTCAACCTACTCTTCACATCAGGATGAAGCAGTGCCTCAATCTTGACTTTCTTCTTATCTTCTTCATAACCCAAGTTAATAATCTCCAACGGATCTTTGTATGGATGAATGGTCTTCTCCTTGTACTCAAGAAACCGAGTGACCTCTTATGGGATTTCAATCAACTCTTCTTCTTCAGCTTCATACACAGGATATTCAAAGTTGGGAGGGGGCACAGAGTCATTGTTTTCAATTATTTTATTAATGAATTTGCATATATGATTATGCTTGATTTTAGAAACAGATAAATGCCACAAGTGCCTATGCAGATTTATTGAAATTTATATTTTTAAGGGGTTTTTAGATTACCATTTTCCAAGAAAAAGCATAAAATAAAAACACAATTGGATAACAAAATAAATTTTATTATTGATTTTAAAATCTTGAAACAACAAGGTAAGCCCTAACGATGTTTTCACAGCTTCTCAGACTCCCAGGTCGAAAGTAAAAATGTTTTCACAATTGACTTGTTCAACAAATGTTACCCTCAAAGGGGCCTCCACTGAGCGGAGGATATCAAATCAACTTACTAAGGACTTTCTCCACATAAACTGAAGTGACTATACCACCCTCCTAAACTTAGGTGTAACTTAAGTCAGGGTATAAGACTTGTCATTGAAAAGATCACCAAACACCCTGAAAACCAAAAAACATGAGACAAACAAGCAAACAACAAATAATAACACAAACACAAATAAAAAAATTAGGCCTAACCCTCATAGGGTTGTCCCCAATGAAGTCACCATTTCTATCGCGGTGAAAAATCGAAGATTAAGCTATTGATTAACTTAACTTGAAAAAACAAGAGTCACCATTGAACTTTATTGTTTCCAAAGGAAATTGGGAAATATCGAGAAAACCCATAAAAAATCAAAGCAATGAAGCAAAGCTCAAGAGATCTGGGTAAAGGGGTTGGTTATGCAAAGGGAAGGTATTAGCATCATAAAAATTTATGGTACTCCACGGGAACCTTTTAAAAATATGTGTTTGGCTATAAAGAGTTTGTTTCAATAAAGTGTGGAGATGAGAAAAGAATTGGTTTTTATTATTTTTTATTTGGTAATACTTAAATAGCCTCGTGCCTATGTACCTCTGATATGCAATGAAGAAATCAGAACCACATAGTTCTTCTAAAAAAAGAACAAAGTTTTTTGTTGACTGATTTTAAATGAAGAGACATTTTATCATCTCAAGGAGAAAATCAACTAATAAACCACAAGCATGAGAAAATGGACTTTTGCATCACAAAATGAAAGAATGGATCTAACTTGGATAAAAAATCAACAAGTATGCCACTAGCTCTTTCAAGTGGAAAATGATCAATACCTGAATCAATCAATTTTGTGAGAATAGGAGAATTACAACTCAAATTTTTTAGAGGACTCATGTCTTATCTTTGAGAAAAAAAATTAAAATGAAAAGCCAAGTGGAAAAGATTTGAATGAGTTTTGTGTCTTTTAGTCTTTTTAAAAGAGTTTTTATATGCTAAGAATTTATTAAGAAAGACTTTTACGATCACAAGACCAAGTCACGGTTTATTGAGAAAGGTTTGGTTTTTTTATATAAAAAAAGGAAGTTTTTAAAATAGGTAGAAGTTTTGAAAATTAAAGAAGGGGAGGAGATGAAGAGACTAGCCTAAGTACAAAAATTAAAAGATAGGCAAAGAAATATCTAACCAAACAAGAAGCAAACTCTTAACAATAAGTCAACATGAGCATTTCCAAGCATAATAATCAGATGAAAACCAAAGCATTAGATGAATTCCAAGAACTCAAGTCACATCAAAGTCAAAGTAAGGTCTTCATTTAATTCCATAAAGTCACCCAACAGTCATGTATCAGATGAATTTTAAAGTATCAAAGTAACAACACCTGCATACAGAAAAGTTCTCAACAAACAGACAAAAAAACACAACCAAGGTCTCATAAAGCAAAGGATAGTAACCATATTCCAAGAGCTTTAGAAGTTTTTTTAGTGTTTAATTTCTTTATTAATGTCTTTGAAAGAAAAATAAAACAAACTCAATGAGGAAAAAAGGAAAAAAAATGACGTAAAATAAAGTGCTCAAGGATCAAAAGAAAAATGACATAAAAGTATAGGCAAGAAAATAAAAATGACAAATGATAAAGATGATAAAATTAAATGGCATAAAGTAAATTGTGGGAACTTAAGTGACATAAATGTAAAGTGTGGAATTTAAAGTATGGAAAGTTAAATATTATTACAATTATTGTTGGTGTTAGTAATTAGTATTCTGATTCGGGAAAATTTAGCGACATGTTAAGAAATCGTAAGTGGACTTATGTAAAAGTTGTACCTATCTGAGGCTAGGCCAAAATAATGTATGTGTATTGCATATAATGCACACTATGGTTTAAAAGCAAAGATCAAGACCAAAGTCAAGGAATATTAGGTCATGCTTCAACCAAAACTTTTCAAGATACTTTGAGACAAACTTATCATCAATCCCAAGTACCTTGAATAATCAAATTATCATTTAGAGGTAGATTGAAAATGATGAAAGTTTATCAAGCATCAATCAAGCTTGGATGAACTGATGAGCTCAAATACTTCCAAATTGATCAAAAGAAAAAGAAGAAGAAAGAGATGAGCTGGAGATAATTGAACAAGAAAATAAATTGCAAGTTGGATCAAAATATTAATAAAGTTATCATCAAAATCATTCATCCATTTTGGTGGAGCAAACTCAACCCCCAAGATCTAATGATGTTGATGAAACTTATGATCAAATTCACTATGATCCCAGGCCAGCCAAAATATACATCAATTTAAAATATCAAAATAAAACAAAAAAATAAAATATTAAATTATGATTTAAATGGAAAATAAAGCAAAAAAAAATGCAAAGTACACTCAAATGATTGAGAGGGGCGTGGAAAAATCAGAAATGACCTCTAATATTTTAGAATTTTTTTGGTCATTTTAAAAATCAAAAAAATCATTTTTAAACTAATTAAAACCAATCAAACAAGTAAAATATGATTAAAAATATAAAACAAAAAAATAAAATTCCGAAAAAAATACACAAGGTCAGAAATAAAGAAAATAATTTTTGTGAATTTTTTCATATTTTTAGGAATGAAAATGAAAGAGACATGAATTTTAAAGTTTTAAAACAATTAAAATGAAAATAGAAAATCAAATGAAACTGGAAAATTCCACAAGCGTTGGATGGAAGCCACTTAAGTGACATGGCAGATGTAAGGATCCAGAAGTGCACGTCTATGGGGGAAATTAGCAAAGAAAATAACACTGAACCGGGAAAAAAGATAGCCAATCAAAACATTTCACGTGGCCTCATATCATTGGCCAACGCATTTGAAACCAACTCAGGCCAAGCACCACCCCTCAGATCATCTTCTCCGATGAGTTGATCACTAGAGCTTGGTATTTGGTAGCATTAAAGCATGAAATTAACACCAACATGATTGTCTCATCAAGGCGAAGCTAACCAATACCTTAACATGAATTTATTCAAACTGTATTGGAAGAATTTTGTAAAATACGATCAAACTTTTGAAAATGAGTTCTGAAAGTAAATGCTCAAATCAACAGATAAATGAAAATTGAAAGAAGCATGAGCTTCAGAAGATCCAGAACTACGTTGTGGCATTTAAATTGTTCAAAATGATACTTCAATCTATCTGAACAAAGTGTGATTGAACGGCTCTGAAACTGGACTTTGTTGGATTGTTTTGGTGCACCTCAGGCCTAGTGTTTTGTTGGATGATCTTCAGACAAGATCAATGAATCTAAATGAATAAAGAGTTAGAGTGTAGAAGCCTTTGAAATATAAAAACGAATTTGAAGAAAATGAAGAAAAGTTAGAGGTTTAGCAGGGTGATTTTGGCTCTCTAAAGCTTGAGAAATAATGCAGTGAGGCTATCTATTTATAGTTAATGATGATGAAAGGGTTGAGCGTGTGAAATGATCAAGAAAAATGCCAAATCATGTGAACTTGCAAGGAGAGAAAAGTGTGGGCTCAATTCTATCAAAACTCCACTAATCCTTGTGTTTTATCAACCAAATTTCTTTAGTGAACTTACTTAACCATGTTTAAGTCCAAAACGCATGCTAAATTAGTCATTAGAATGACTTTTGATCAAGTGGAAATTTGACTTCAAGTTGAAATTTCTATTTCAGGTAGCCATCTTCAAGCTTATGGGGCATCATGTATAACGAACCTTCATGATTCATTATTTTTGCCATGTGATAATATCATCACAAAGATCATAATGTGACAAGAAAGGTTGCATTTGGATACTTGTAGAAAAAGTTATGATCCGTTGAAGTTGGTACAAAATTCTGACAATACGAGCCTTGAAAATTCTAAGTCCCTGTTGTACCCCAAAATTTAACCTCTTTTCATACACGCATATTATTAGTTTTATGATTATGGAATAAAGGTATATTTATCAAGCTTTGTCAGGTTACAAGTAACGTTTATTTCGCCAATGGATGTTCTTAGAGTATTTTCCGTGTTGAAGATCGATTCGCCGTTTTGCAACGATTTGGGGTTCAAAGATTCACAAGTCCAACCCGGTGCGTCATATTCAGGTGTTCTTTCACCAAGATATCTCTGATAACGTATTCTCAAATTCAGGTTCGGCTCAAGAGTCAATTATTTAAAGAAGGTCTCCGAATGTGTGAGTTTTCTCGAAGAAATGTGGTGAAAAAGTGTGCTCAAAGTGCAGTTTTTACGCACACAAAAATTCATAACTTAAAGATCGTGGCTTGTTTTGAACCCGTTCCGGTGGCCAAAATTATGTCTTGACGTCATCTACGTATTCATCTCTCACATCTGGAAGCCAATTTCGATTAGAAGGTCTTCAAAAATGTGGATTTATCAAGTATTTTCATACAGAAAATTTGTGACAGAAGTTTATTTGCGTCATGTTCGGAAAATCATAACTTGGTCAATTTTTTTTAGTATCGAGCTGGTTAAGGCGCCAAAATTTCACAAATTGAGTTGGATAAGTTTTCACATGATGTATTGAGTTTGAATGGTATTCAAAATGCCTTCTTTTTTTGCTCAGAGTGCGTGTAACGCGCCGAAAATCCTGAATGTTGAATATTATTTCATCTGGGTCGAAACTTCGAAAATTTATAACTCGGTCAATTTTTATTGGATTGGGCCCATCTTTTTACACAAGGTCACTGACTCAGATATCTACAATTGTTCTTCCAAAGTCGAGACCGGGTTATGCTCCGATTAATACCAATTTTTTATTGAAGAACGTGTCAGAGTCGACACTGGAGCCCAAAATAAGTTTGTGTGAGCTAAAACTTCAAAAATTCATAACTAATTCACCGTTTATCTTATTGAGCCCATTTTTGGACAGGAGTTAGTTCTGGATGTCGGCTACATTTTGCTTTCACATTTCAACTTCAAAAATTTCACCTAAGCCCCTGTGATTTAGCCTGGAACATGACAGACTCAAGTGAACATTGGAGGCCCAATTGCACATTCAAAGCCCATATCTTTGTTCTAATTTCCATTACATAATCTCATTCTTCTCACACAAAGAACAACACAAAAAAAAACCTTTGCCACAATCCTGTCAAAATATCAAATTCTTTCAAGAACCCTAAAACCTTAAAATTCTTATTACAAACCCTCATCTCACTACAAACAAGCCATCCTTGTTACAAATTCACATCTCACTACTTCTCCAATAAGGGTAAGGCTGGTTTGATCTTCATGATCAAAAGGGTGTAGAAGCATTCATACATGCCATATCGGTTTTAACATTTAAAAAAATTATATATTTGCTTTATTTGTATTTCATGATATAGTAATTTATTTAATGTGTTCATGAGATTCAACACTGCAGATTTAGACAGGGTCCCATACAAGGTTATTACAAAACACTAATGGCCAAAATAGAAGAACCACCAATACATGGCGAGGCAGACATCCTGAGAAGGTTAAGGGCGTGGGTTCAACAACCACCCCTATTGATTTTGGTTTTCTTCCTTTCTATTTATCCTTTGACCTATTTTTATTCTTTCTGCTTAAAATCTTTTTCGTAAAACTTAACATTTTTAAGAAACCTTTGATTTTTCATAATAAACTCGAATAATTAATTTTAAGGTTTTTTTTAATTTTAGGTTTTTAATAAATTTTTGGGTCAACACCCACCCCTGGCAATATGTATAATTTTGCTTATTTTTAACCCTGTTTGCATCATTTCTTTCTCTTTAATATCTTCCTTAAAAATCCTAATTTCATATAAACTCTAATTTTATTTAAATCAAAAACCCTATTAATTGGCAAACTTAACCTTTTTTACAAACCCTAATTAATTTAGGTTTTAAATTTTTTTTATTATTATTAACTCTTTTTTTTATTAACTCTTTAATTTGATTAATTAACCATTTTTTTAACAAATTAGGATTAGGTTTTTGTTTTAGTTAGTAACTGAATTTTTGACTTTTTTTCATTTATTAATAAATTAAGTTAATTAACTTTTTTTTATTAAAATTAGTTAGAATTAGGTTTTTTAATTAACTTAAAATTATTTTCTACAAAAAACACCAAAAACATTAACTTAGAATTTTAGGTTTTAATTTTTCCTTAATTTATTTTTATTTATTCTTTTACATTTTAATTTCTAGGAAAATTGTATAGGTCGCATTATCAATGTAATAGCGTAGATTTATCTTTTCTCGCATTTTTTCTAATTATGTAATTGCTTTCGGGATGTAATAGTTTTAGGATTTCTTTTATGCACTCTTCATTATTATGCAACTGCCCCAAAGCTCTGTAATAGCTTAGATTTACACTTCCGCCTTTATCTTCTGCTACTATATTTTATGCAATGCTTAGACTAATAGGATTGTATGGAAAGACTGGTAAACTAATTGAACATAGCATAACTTAATTCAAAGTTAATATATCTAAAAACAAACACTGCTGCACACTTGCACCCCTAGGGTACTCTCCACTTGGTTGCCTCGGAAAACAATGGTCATGTCCCTCGAATGTAGGGATGCCCTTAGAAAAGACCCTCGGTTAAAGTCATCATAAAGATTATCATCCCTCAACGTCCCTCGAGTTGCCTACAAGAAATGATCTTGTCCCTCGATGTTGCCTACGAATATATGATGACAGTCCCTTCGAAATTCTAAGGTATCCTTACATGTTGCCTTCAATGACCATTACGTCCCTTTCGATAGTCCCTCAAACATCTAACGACTAGGGTTACCTACTCACTAATAGTAGGATAACACGGTCTAAAGGATAGGAGGAAAAGAACGCCTTTTTTCGAGTAGGTAGATTAGTTCCTAGGTACTTGCTCAAACAAACAAATCTTTTACACAAACACTTTTCAAAACAATTTTCAAAAACAACTTCGTCACACTCTTGAGGATAGAAACAAGGGTTATCACGAAGTAAAACAAAACTTTTCAAAACAAAGCATACACAAGCAATTTCAAAATGAGCAAGTACCTAAGAGCCCATGGAAAACCACTGATAGGGGTGTTAACACCTTCCCTTTCTATAATCTACCCCCCGTACTCAGAAACATCTCGAAAAAGGTTTTTTCTGTTCTTTTTCCTTTTCCTTTGTTGGATGAAATAAAAGTCGGTGGCGACTCTTGCTTACCGTGACATTTTGCAACAAAAAAAACGCAAACCAGTATAATAGTCGGTTATGCCATCGTATCACAGAATTGGTGAATTTGTTGGGGAATTATATGAAATGGGGTATACCTTAGGATCTAGGTCATTAAATTGCTTCTCTTGATTGTCTTGATTGCTTTACTTTCGAGGGTTTGTTTGGGGTTACTATAGATCCTACACCCGGATCTGGGGAACACCTTTTAGGTAAGTAGCAATGAACTGTGAGGGAACTATGCTGGGGTATACCGGCACGGTTGAAGCAGTAGCTACGTTGATGTGGCACTTTGGTTGGTACCGGTAACCCTTGAGTCGATCAGGGAGAGTACGGGGACGCCGTGTGGTGTCGTGAAGCATCAATTGACCTAAGAACCTTTAATTGCACAACTTATCCAGTAGGACGTATGAAGATGGACGGATTTGGTGTATGCCCAAGGTCGACAGATACTCGATGCTACACTCATTGAGGTTTGACTCTTGAGTTTTGTTTGGTTGCGAGTCCATCGCCTATTGACCAAAGTTGGGGGAAAGATCAGTGATATTGAGATCCCTTTTAGAACTCGGTTACTATTTATAGGGCAGGTTGAACCAACTAAACTTCAAGGGGGTACTACCTTAAAACCCATGCAAGCCTAAACCTAAGGCTGTTTGTGTGACTTGTGTGCTTTCAACTTGAACTACTTGCACAGTTTTATTATCTGACAACATGAGTTCCTTGCAGGTTTTGTTTACAGTCCTTATCTGATAACTTGGATTTCTTGTCGGTTTTACTTGCTTAAATCACCTCGCACTTTTGCTTAAACGCATAGCACACACATAATAACCTCATGCCTTAATATTTCCTTAACCATTTCAAGGATCTCAAGGGTTTGTGATGCAGGTTATGGTAAATCAAACATCTAGCAAGGGGAAAGGGGATTTATTTTCCTCTAGCCAATGTCGTCTAGAGATCAAAAAAAGATAACTTGAGTCAGTGGCTATGACCCACCCGATATGGTGAGCTTGACTCTTGAAGAAGGACTCTCAACGACACGAAGTTTCTTCAATCAAGCTGCAATCAAATTCTAAAAATTTCTTGTTTACCCCGCGAGATCCTTGAAAACATTGCATACATATATCATACATATCATTGCATAAAAGGTCTTCCAGTATAGGTTTCTCATGTTCTCGCTGTTTATTTCAGCAATGGCTCTCAAACAAGACAACATAAATCTTCAAACTCAAGAAGCTCAGTTCAGGGAAATAATCATAAACCTATCCAAGGGGCAGGAAGAGTTGAAAACACTCCTCATTGGGAAATTGGTCAAGAAAAGTCCTGAAGACAATAAGGACGAACGGATGGAACAACTGCAAGCTGAGGTAGGTGCAATGAGAACCTAGATGTTGGGGCGGATGGCTCTTATCCAAGGCCTAGCCCGAAGACAAGAAGAGCTGAAAGCCATCATCAACTAACTTCATCAAGACGAATACAACAGTATGAAGCAAACAGTCGAGGCCGGGGACCAAGTCATTGATCAACCTCTAAGAAGACAAAAGGTTGGTTTGGTGAAGAGTGGACCTTTCCAAATTGCTACTACCTCACGGGTCCAACAACAACCTCGCCAAAAACAACGGGTTAATCAGAGTAAGCCGGATATGCCCAAAAGGCAGTTTACCAAACTCAACATGTTGTTGTCTCAAGCTTTGCAACACCTATTAAGGATGAATCTGATTATGTTGATAGGACCTCGTCTGAATCCCAAGACTTCTTCCCCTAACTACGATCCTGATGCAAGTTGTGCATACCATTCCAACAGCCCAGGGCATGATACTGACGACTGTTGGAGGTTGAAATGTAAAATTCAAGACTTGATTGATGAAGAAGTGTTGGAGTTTACACGAGATGGTCAGGCTAAGTTCTTCTAACATCCCTCCAAGGCACTTCCTCTAAAGTGACAAGATCAGACGAAGAGGCTTTTATTCATTAGAATTTTCAATTTGCAATTTTCTTTTGATTGTTCGAACATCTATTCATGTCAAACTCTGTTACTTTATCAATGCATTGCATATGTCTGTTTTGAATCAATTCATTCGTATTCACTATATTTAAATTGCTTTCCTTTTTGTGATAATTAACTCTCGAACAAAAGCTCTGAGCCTTTAGAGGGAGGATGACGAAAATGATACCACAATATCTACAATATGCTTTTGAACAGACCTCGCTGACGATGTACAAGCATTGTTTCAAATCCTAAACAATGGAGTTATAAGGAAGATAATCCCTAGTCAACCCCTTAGAGACAAAGAAGTAGGAGTTTTTCTTTTCACACATATTAAAACCATTAATCATAACCTGGGGCAGGGTAGTTCTCTCAGTTAATTCAGAGGCGCATTCAGTCACGATCTGTCGCTTCGTACACAATAAATGGCATTAAAGACGTCCTTTTGAAATAAAAGACGGTGATGGTTCCCTAAAATCATCAAGACAGGCAGTCATTATCTCTCAAAATAATAGCCCATTAAGTTAAAACCTATAAAGGAGACTTAAGAAAAAACACTGGGGTATCCCGCTGACTGTAATCACAAAAAGAAACAGTTCAGGCAAAAGACAGGGATAATAAAATCAAAAAGAAAGAGGTCCTACAAACCCTCAACCAAAAAAGAAATGACTGCCTATTCAAAATAAACTGTCAGTATCTAAACCATCAATGGAATATCATAGCAAAGACTCAAACGGGATCTAAATGTGCAATTAGCTGAGTTTAGGATCGAAGAACATCACGAAGAACGGGTGGGTACAAATAAAATTTGAGCCTTTATCCTTTGTTTCTTAAACCGTGAACCAGGCCACGTTATAACCCTTAAAAGTCCTAGCTGAAGCATGGGTTAGTTCGGAAGCATACTGTTACAAAAGGTATCCTGACTCCTGAAGGTCCGTTACAAATCCCGAGTTGATATCACATCTTTGAAAAATTCTATTTTACTAAAAAAACTGCATTTTCAAAACCTCAAGACAGACATAAGCTTTGCATTCTTAAAATAACATTGTTTGCATATGACTATTTGTTCAACAGCAGAGAAATTCGCATGACGAATATCTAGTGAACAAAAACCTTCTCAATAAAAAGGATCACCTCAAGTGGAAAAACACTTCCAACTAAGGGGCACGGCATGATCATTGTCCATCATCTGGGGCAGTCAAGTCAAGATTCAAGGAATCTCTCAAATACGCCAAATAGCCAGAGGCAGATCTCCATCTGAATCCCTTGGGGCATTAGGCATGAATTCCAGCAATGAATCATGTATGATCAAACAAACATCTTCTGGTAGTGTGGCAACACTTACTACTATGGACAGTGACAATTCTCCGTACCCAGTAAACATGGACATAGTCGGGAAGTACTACGCATGAACAAAGACCCGCTAGGTTGACTGGCCTAGGAAAAAATAAGGGCATCCCGGCAAACGAAAAGGGTTCGGGAAAAAATTAGGGATAAAAACAAAAAAGATATGTACACCCGGCAAGTCAAAAACTTGAAAAGGCGGCTTGAGCAAAAAAGGGTATCCCGGTGGACTGAAAACCCGAAAGGGCGGTCCAGGCAAAAGTTAGGGATTTGAAGCGTACGACTATGTCCCATCATCTTATCATTTGCTTATCAATAGAAGACTTGTCATCCTGATCAGCATCCATAAAGCCTCCGTGGGTACTCTCTTCAGCAAGTACAGGGGCAGAAAAGTCTTGATACGAAGTCATTATCGTATCCTTAGCATGCATCCCAGTAACATCTACACTCCCCACAAAGTAGAGGCAACTAAAGCTTTGACATCGGCTTCCCCAAACAGGAGCTATGTTCCCCAGCAAAGTTCCTTCAGAGAATCGACATCTATACTCCCCGACCGAATTTCATAATCGCAAGCGGTTCGTAAAGTTATCTCCCAGGCAGAGTTTATTTCTCTGAATACAGAAGCTTAATCCCTAACAGAGTTTATTCCTCCGGCTACGGAAGTTCATCCCCCAGTGGAGTTTATCTCTCCGAATTGGCAAGATCTTCCAGCAAAGCATCTCCTCTCTCAAACAGAGTTATTCCCCCGCAGAGTTGTTCTCAAGCAGAGTCTCTCCTCGGTAGAATATTTGTAAACAAGGGGCAAATCCCCAACATAGCAATCTCCGGTTCACCATCCCCAACGGAAGTAGAATAACCACTTTTTCTATGACGGTCAGGAACTCAATTTCCGTTACTCTCCAGCAGCGGTCAGGGATTTATTTTTCCACTCGGATATGTCACAATAGCATTTCATGTTCATATATCATGACGTGCGCATACACATTGCATACAGCATAGTCTCATTTATTTTGAGAACGTCATCATACAATACATTTCATGCATCATATACGATTAATCATGTACCTTTTCAGGAAAGATGGTTATCACCAACAACTTCCATCAAGTTCAAGATTAGCTCCTGAAACTAGACAGAGTAATTATTCGTGCGATCAAATGTAGCTTAACGTAGGTTCGTCACGAAGCAATCTTACACGGGTTTCTCCTAAATGCAGCTTCACACGGGTTTATCCTGAAAAATATTACACGGGTCCTTTCTCATACATTTCCTTCTGAAGTTTCACACGAACTTATCACAAAGTAACCTTACCCAGGTTCCTCTTGAAGTTTTACAAGAACTTATCACAAAGTAACCTTACCCAGGTTCCTCCTGAAGTTTTACACGAACTCATCCCAAAGTAACCTTACCCAGGTTCCTTCTGAAGTTTTACACGAACTTATCACAAAGTAACCTTACCCAGGTTCCTCCTGAAGTTTTACACGAACTCATCCCAAAGTAACCTTACCCAGGTTCCTTCTGGAGTTTTACACGAACTTATCACAAAGTAACCTTACCCAGGTTCCTCCTGAAGTTTTACACAAACTTATCTCAAAGTAACCTTACCCCGGTTCATTCTGAAGTTTTACATGAACTTATCACAAAGTAACCTTACCCAGGTTCCTCTTGAAGTTTTACACAGACTTAGCCCAAAGTAACCTTACCCAGGTTCCTATCGAAGTTTTACACAGACTTATCCCGAAGTAACCCTACCCAGGTTCCTCCTAAAGCCCTACACAGACTCATCACGAGAAACCTTACCCAGGTTCCTTCTCAGTTCAGATGCAGTTTTACCCAAACTCCTCACAAAGTAACCTTGCCCAGGTTCCTTCTCAGTTAAGATGCAGTTTTACCCAAACTCCTCACAAAGCAACCTTACCCAGGTTCCTTCTCAGTTTAGATGCAGTTTTACCCAAACTCCTCACAAAGCAATCTTACCCAGGTTCCTTCTCGGTTCAGATGCAGTTTTACCCAAACTCCTCACGAAACAACCTTACCCAGGTTCCTTCCCATAAGCTCTACTATCCAGGTTCCTTCTTATAACTTTACCATCCAAGTTTCTTTTCTCTTATCTCCAGACAGCAGTCCATAGACCTGATTAAACACGGTTGATTTCGCATTTCCCCAATAAGTCACGGTGCAGCTTGTACCCTGACCAGATAGCAGTTCACTTTCACCTCCTCGACTAAGAGATGATTCCCCAGTAGAGTAACGGACAACTGAAGCTCCTAAAATTCTATTTCTCCCAAGACATAGACCAACATTCCTCAGCAGATTCCTCCTCAACGATAGGAACATGAATTCTCATCAAAGGAATATCTCGGGAAATCAACATCCTCTAGATGGCATCTTTAAGCCCATCTCCGGTGACCTTCCGTCATATCCTCCAAATGGCATCTGTAAGCCCATTCCCGATACTACCTACACAGTCTAGCACCATCTCAGACGAGTGCAAATTTCTGGGCACTCTAGTGTTCAATCATCTTCCACCTTCAGATTACGAAAGGCAGACAGCCAATCTACATCCTAAGGTTTAAGAAGATTGAACAGGGGCAACTGTTGTACCCCAAAGTTTACCCTCTTTTCATACACGCATATTATTGGTTTTATGGTTATGGAATAAAGGTATATTTATCAAGCTTCGTCAGGTTACAAGTGACGTTTATTTCGCCAATGGATGTTCTCAGAGTATTTTCCGTGCTGAAGATCGATTCGCCGTTTTGCAACGATTCGGGGTTCAAAGATTCACAAGTCCAACCCGGCGTGTCATATTCAGGTGTTATTTCGCCAATATATCTCTGATAATGTATTCTCAAATTCAGGTTTGGCTCAAGAGTCAATTATTTAAAGAAGGTCTCCGAATGTGTGAGTTTTCTCGAAGAAATGTGGTGAAAAAGTGTGTTGAAAGTGCAGTTTTTACGCACACAAAAATTCATAACTTAAAGATCGTGGCTTGTTTTGAACCTGTTCTGGTGGCCAAAATTCCATCTTGACGTCATCTACATATTCATCTCTCACGGATGGAAGCCAATTTCGATCAGAAGGTTTTCAAAAATGCAGATTTATCAAGTATTTTCATACAGAAAATTTATGACAGAAGTTTATTTATGTCATGTTCAGAAAATCATAACTTGGTCGATTATCCTCGTATCGAGCTGGTTCCAACGCCAAAATTTCACAAATTGAGTTGGCTAAGTTTTCTCAGGAGGTATTGAGTTCGAACGGTATTCAAAATGCCTTCTTTTTTTGCTCAGAGTGCGTGTGACGCGCCGAAAATCCTGAATGTTGAATATTATTTCATCTGGATCGAAACTTCGAAAATTCATAACTCAGTCAATTTTCATCGGATTGGGCCCATCTTTTTACACAAGGTCACTGACTCATAGATCTACAACTTTTCTTCCAAAGTTGAGACCGGCTTATGCTCCGATCAATACCAGTTTTTTATTGAAGAACGTGTCAGAGTCGACACTGGAGCCCAAAATAAGTTTGTCTGAGCTAAAACTTCAAAAATTCATAACTAATTCACCGTTTATTCGATTGAGCCCATTTTCGGATAGGAGTTATTTCTCGATGTTGGCTACATTTTATTTTCACATTTCAAGTTCAAAAATTGCACTTAAGCCCCTGCAATTTAGCATGGAACGTGACAGACTCAAGTGAACATTTGAGGCCCAATTGTACATTCAAAGCCTATATCTTTGCTCTAATTTCCATTATATAATCTCATTCTTTTCACACAAAGAATAACACAAAAAAAAACCTTTACCACAATCCTGTCAAAATATCAAATTCTTTCAAGAATCCTAAAACCTTAAAATCCTTATTACAAACCCTCATCTCACTACAAGCTGGTTTGATCTTCATGGTCAAAAGGGTGTAGAAGCATTCATACATGCCATATCGGTTTTAACATTAAAAAAATTTCATATATTTGCTTTATTTGCATTTCATGATATAGTAATTTATTTAATGTGATCATGATATTCAACACTGCAGATTTAGACAGTGTCTCATACATGGTTATTACAAAACACTAATGGCCAAAACAGAAGAACCACCAATACATGGCGCGGCAGACATCCTGAGAAGGTTAAGGGCGTGGGTTCAACAACCATCCCTATTGGTTTTGGTTTTCTTCCTTTCTATTTATCCTTTTACCTATTTTTATTCTTTATGTTTAAAATCTTTTTGATAAAACTTAACATTTTTCAGAAACCTTTAATTTTTCATAATAAACTCGAATAATTAATTTTAAGGTTTTTTTTTAATTTTAGGTTTTTAATTAATTTTTGGGTCAACACTTGCCCCTGGCAATATGTATAATTTTTCTTATTTTTAACCCTTTTTGCATCATTTCTTTCTCTTTAATATCTTCCTTAAAAACCATAAATTCATATAAACTCTAATTTTATTTAAATCAAAAACCCTATTAATTGGCAAACTTAACATTTTTTACAAACCCTAATTAATTTAGGTTTTAAAATTTTTTTTATTATTATTAACTTTTTTTTATTAACTCTTTAATTTGATTAATTAACCATTTTTTTAACAAATTAGGATTAGGTTTTTGTTTTAGTTAGTAACTGAATTTTTGGCTTTTTTTCATTTATTAATAAATTAAGTTAATTAACTTTTTTTAATTAAAATTAGTTAGAATTAGGTTTTTTAATTAACTTAAAATTATTTTCTACAAAAAACACTAAAAACATTAACTTAGAACTTTTGGTTTTATTCTTTTACATTTTAATTTTTAGGAAAACATTAACTTTTAATTTTTCCTTAATTTAATTTTATTTATTCTTTTATATTTTAATTTCTAGGAAAATTGTATAGGTCGCATTATCAATGTAATAGCGTAGATTTATCTTTTCTCGCATTTTTTCTAATTATGTAATTGCTTCCGGGATGTAATAGTTTTAGGATTTCTTTTCTGCACTCTTCATTATTATGTAACTGCCCCAAAGCTCTGTAATAGCCTAGGTTTACACTTCCGCCTTTACCTTCTGCTACTATATTTTATGCAATGCTTAGACTAATAGGATTGTATGGAAAGACTGGTAAACTAATTGAACATAGCATAACCTAATTCAAAGATAATATATCTGAAAACAAACACTGCTGCACATTTGCACCCCTAGGGTACTCCCCACTTGGTTGCCTCGGAAAACAATGGTCATGTCCCTCGAACGTAGGGATACCCTTAGAAAAAACCCTCGGTTAAAGTCATCATAAAGATCATGGTCCCTCAACGTCCCTCGAGTTGCCTACAAGAAATGAACTTGTCCATCGATGTTGCCTACTAATATATGATGACAGTCCCTTCGAAATGCTAAGGTATCCTTACATGTTGCCTTCAATGACCATTACGTCCCTTTCGATAGTCCCTCAAACATCCAACGACTAGGGTTACCTACTCACTAATAGTAGGATAACACGGTCTAAAGGATAGGAGGAAAAGAACGCCTTTTTTCGAGTAGGTAGATTAGTTCCTAGGTACTTACTCAAACAAACAAATCTTTTACACAAACACTTTTCAAAACAATTTTCAAAAACAACTTCGTCACACTCTTGAGGATAGAAACAAGGGTTATCACGAATTAAAACAAAACTTTTCAAAACAAAGCACACACAAGCAATTTCAAAATGAGCAAGTACCTAAGAGCCCGTGGAAAACCACGGATAGAAAGGGTGGTAACACCTTCCCTTTCTATAATCTACCCCGGTACTCAGAAACAACTCGAAAAATGTTTTTTTTGTTCTTTTTCCTTTTCCTTTGTTGGATGAAATAAAAGTCGATGGCGACTCTTGCTTACCGCGATATTATGCAAACAAAAAATGAAAACCAGTATAACAGTCGATTCTGCCACCGTATCACAGTCCCAAATGACTCAAAATGACCTATAATCTTTCAATAATTTCCATGGCCTTCAAAGTAAAATTGGACTTTTACCATTGAAGTAAACATGTAGAGGGAATCAAGAATGACACTATGCAAAAATAATCAGCCTCAGATGATGAAAATTGAAGGAGTTATGATTCTTGAAAGTTGGGGAAAATTCACTTTAAAATAGGTCAAAATTTTCTAAGTCCACAAGATGACCTATAATGTATCCAAACTTTTGATGATCTTCTGAACATAATTAGCTCTTGAATTTTAAAGAGAAGTTGGAGAGAATGTCAAGGAGATTCATATGCCCAGATAATCACTCAAAAATGTTTAATATAGAAGGAATCGTGATCTTTTGAACTTGAACTTCAAATGTTGACTTTTTGGCCAAACCCATTTTGAATCAACTTGCATACTTAATATTTTCTTGCACGTATGAACTTAGAATGATGAATCCTCCACTAAAGTTTGATAAGACATGGTAAATCTTGAGGTTACTTGATGATGAAGGCATGTAAATAAATACATGAACCTTTGACCTTTCTTGAGAAATAAGCAACCAAACTAGGACAATATTTGATCAATTAATGATGAATGATATTTGAGAATGGTCATGCCTAATATTATAGGTCACGTCTTTGATGAATGAGCTTTTGGAAATCAACCTTTGAGCTTGAGCAATCAAAACCCTAGTTGAGGAATATCATGTAATGTTCTTGATTCAATCTCTTCCTTGTAAAACAAACGAAAGAAACAAGACATGTTTTTGCATTTTGATTAAGGGTTAGTGTAACATAAAAGATATAAACATCAAGATAAGGATATACAAAAAGGGGTGCTTGGTGATCTCTTCAAAGGGTAAGCTCAAGGAGGAAGATAAAGCAAGCTTAAGAAGTAACCCAAAGTTGTGATCTTGATGTGTTGCAAAAAATATGCAAATGATAGGGGATCTAAGGGGTAAAATTTAGGATATAACAGGTGAGAGAAGCTGTAACAAAAATGGTGGTCAAATCAACTTTAGAGGTGAAATCAAAAAGTATGACAAGAGTAAAGCGCAATGCTTTAATTATAAAAATTTTGGTCATATCGAAAGAGAGTGCAATGCGAAACAGAGGGAATCTCAAGGAGATGAAGCTAAGGTTTCTAGAAAAGAGGTGGATGATGAGAATACACTTTTGGTAAGGATCACGGAAGGTGAATGCAACAACAACAACAACAATTCTAGTAAAGCTATAGCAATGTTTGCGGAAGAAAATGTTATGGTGACTGTGAGAGAAGGAGTCCAATGCAGTGAACAATGATACTTGGATTCTAAATGTTCTATGCATATGATGGGGAGAAGGGTTTGGTTTATCAAAATCAATCAAGCCATGAAAAATAAATTGAAATTCACAAATGACACCACTTTAGCGGTCGATGGAATTAGTGATGTTTTGATCATGATAAAGGATGGTGGACATTCCTTGATCAAAGATGTATTATACATTCTTGGAATCAAATGTAATCTTATAAGTATCGGCCAATTGTTGAGAAGGGTTACGAGATTCGCATGGAAAACAAGACTTTGCACGTTATGGATGCAAACGGGGTTTTGGTCCTTAAATCTCCTATGATTGTCAATAGAACTTTAAAGATTGAGTTGAATGTGATAGAGCATATTTTTCTTGCTACAATGGAAAGTCAAGAAGAATGGTTGTGGCACTACCGTCTTGGGCATCTAAATTTTGATGTCTCAATGTAATGCGAAGGAATATAATGGTAACCAGGTTTCCATCTATTAGCATTTACGTTGATATTTATGAAGATTGTATGCAAGAGAAGCAACACAAGGGTACATTCTGCAAGGATGCATGTTATAGAACCAAGCATCATCTTGAAGTAGTGTATTCTGATGTGTGTGGGCCGATGCAAGTTAATTTGTATGGTGGAAATATGTACTATGTCACTTTTATCGATGATTTTAGTAGAAAGATATGGACATACCTAATAAAGAGAAAGGATGAGGTATTTTAAGTGTTTAAAAAGCTCAAGTCCATGGTTGAGCGGCAAAGCGGTCACGAGCTCAAAGTTCTCAAAATGGATGGTGGAGGCGAGTATGTCTCAAATGACTTTGGAAAGTATTATGATGAAGAAAGGATAATGCATGAGGTAGTACCTCCCTATACACCACAGTAAAACGGTGTTGCCGAGAGAGAAAAATAGATCAATTATAAACATGGTGAGAAGCATTTTAAAAGGGAAGAACTTGCCAAAATTGTTATCGGGAGAAGTGGTATCCACAACTGCCTATTTATTGAATAAGTATTGTGATACGGTGGAAGAACTGACTGTTATATTGGTTTTGCATTTTTCATTCGCAAATGTAGCGGTAAGCAAGAGTCGCCACCGACTTTTATTTTATCCAACAAAGGAAAAGGTGAAAAGAACAGAAAAAGACCTTTTTCAAGATTTTGAGTAAGGGGGTAGATTATGGAAAGGGAAGGTGTTAGCACCCTTTTCATCCGTGGCTTTCAACGGGCTCTCAGGTACTTGCTCATTTTTGAAAATTGCTTTCATGTTTGTGTGTTTTGAAAAGTTTGTTTGCTTTATGAGAACTCTTGTATCAGTCCTCATGAGTGTTGATAAAGCGTTTTTGAAAAATGTTTTGAAAGTGTGGTGTGAAAAGTTATTTTTGAGCAAGTACCTAACAGTTATCTACCTACTCGAAAAAAGGTGTTCTTTTCCTCCTTTCCTTTAGACAATGATATCCTACTATTAGTGAGTAGGTAGCCCTAGTCATTGGATGTTGAGGGACTATGGAAGGGACATTTACGGTCACTAAGGCAACTGGGCAAGAACTTTTAGGAATTGCCCTAAAGTTCTAAAATCACTTTTTAACTGAGGTTACGTCGAAAGGATCATCGAGGGACTTGTGATCTCTTGAAATAAAGGACAGCCACTAAAAATTCTCACGTTTCAAGAATTGTGACAGTTTCCGAAGGCAACCGAAGTGGGAGATACCCTAAGGGTGAACATGTGCAAGTGAATTGATTCAGATCATTTTTCTTGCAATTTAGGGTTATCTAATCGTATTTATAGTCTTTCCATGCAAACCTAATTACTAGCAGTTAATAGTACAGAAAGTAAAAACAGGAAGATAGAGTCCTATGCTATTACAGGGCCTCGGTGAGGGGGATTTACAAGTTCAACAATTGGGGGAATAAACAGTAAATAAACCCTAATTTTAAACTATTACAAACTGTGTACAGATATAATAATTGAAAAAGGAATACGGAAAGTAAAAAACGTGCGAAGATTGAAAAGAGAACAAGTTTGAAACCCTAAAAAAAATTTAATTGATAAAATGATTTTGGTATTTATTGAGAAAATGATTTGAAATTTTAACCTAATGCTAATTAATTTTTAATTAATGAAATAAGTCAAAATAATTAAATCAAATTAATTTATTTACCAAATATTAGGAGTAATTTAGAAAGAAAAAAACTTAAATCTATTT
This sequence comes from Vicia faba, assembly GCA_948472305.1. Classification (NCBI taxonomy): domain Eukaryota; kingdom Viridiplantae; phylum Streptophyta; class Magnoliopsida; order Fabales; family Fabaceae; genus Vicia; species Vicia faba. The sequence goes on from OX451735.1 coordinate 994,232,426, forward strand.
TTTTTTGTGATTTTCTAACTTTATGATTAAAATGAAATTGGTTTTTAAAAACATAAAACAATAAAGTAAAAAAAGAGTAAAGAAATTAGAAGTTGGGCCTGATGTCATGAAGCAAACTGGGGGGTGCATATTTGAAAGTCTGTTAGGCCCATATGCACAAGCCCAACGCCTTCCTGATCCAGTGTTGTTACGTCATGGAAAGTCCACCATGTTATGCGCTTGTGAGAGCATTGGATCCAGACCATTTGTGATCTAATGGCTCAGGCTGATAGTCCATGTTGTGCGCATGGGGATACGTTATACAGGATCCTGCAAGCAAACGTTAGAAAAATGTAAAAAATTTGGACCTGGGATCGAACCTAGGTCCCTTCCTTCACATGCCTTATGCCTTTACCATTTGTGTTGCCTGCTCATTCATGACTATAATAACATAAAGATAATAAAATGCTAATTCAGTCAAAGTGTCAAATTTTCAAACGCGCCAGATAAGATCTCACATGGACCAATGATAATATGACAATTAAGCCACCGGAGTCTACGCAAGTAAATGATGCTGGAGTCCAACTTCGGTCACCTTCTCTGGTTGCCTCAAAATTCCAAACCTGCAAATCACGCAAGATAAAGATGTAAAGGGTACCCTACCCCCCCTATTTTGAGGGCTGCGATCACGATGGTGGTGTCCTTTTTGACTAAAACATCCTGCAAATTCAGATACAAAGAGAAAGGATCTATGTGCCCTAACAATGGCACTTTTCTGTTTCTACGTCAAAACTTGCATATAATGGTTCTAGACACACGCAAACATGATGTAAAGCATAAATATATGCAGAGATAACATTTATGTTGCATGAAATAAGAGTTTGAGATCAATGAAATATACCAAACTATGAGTTGTTGGAGGGGACGATCCTGTGTGCTTTGGCCTTCAAAAGTGGATTGGTTCAATCCCTGGGGTCCTCAGAAGGGTGATAGGATGCTTGGATATGATGGAGGTTGGCTGGATCGAGCGTTTGTGAATTGTACCACTCTTTGGATTTTTTTGAAATTTGCTAGGGCTTCTCTAAGGAAGCTGCACGTATTCCCTTGGCTTCTGAATAGTTGTTCATATATATGAGACACATTAGGTCAACAAATATAGAGGTATCAATGCCTTCATGAGAAAATATTTGATTTCGAATGTGAATATTTGACTTTTTTGGACCAAATCATATCTTTTTCCTCTCTCCATGAAATCCCCTTGTCACAAACTGAATATATGTTCATTCTTTAATTGGAAACCAAACCCACGCAATCTTTAAATATTTTTAAATCATTTATTTAATTTAACTTGAATTTTAAATGACTAAAAATCAAGATAAATGAAATAAATGACCAAATAGGGAATGGATGGGTTTAGAGGTCGTGGACCAAGTTAGAAACAAGTTTGGATCACAAAAGGATAGACCCATTTGGAAAAAATCCAAGTTTGATCAATATTTCCTTCATGCACTTCTTCAAAAATTGGTCAACTTTAGTAATGCATATCTCTATCAATTTTAACCCAATGAGGGTGTTCTTGGACTTTTTAGAGAACTTAGTATGTCCTCTAAAACACCCTTTTTGTTCCATCTCAATTGGATCTTCCATGTTCATGTAAGTAGCTTTGACCTAAAAGGTGTTTTTGTTGACTTTTTGAAAGGACCCATAATGTTTGAGCTTGTATCTTTCAATTGATGCATTTCTTGAACTTGAGGGCTAAAGAGAAGTTGAATGGAATTGGATTCTCTTCAAAATGAGCCTTGTTCAAAAACTTTATGATAAAGTATGAGAAAGTTATGGCTGGTCAAAGTTCAATTGACTTTTCCTATAGAAACCCTAATTAATAATTTTTTACTTTTGATGAATTAGGAGCATTTCTTGAGGAATCATGATCAAACCTTGATCAAATGATGAATATCACTTCAAAATGTTGATGTTGACAAAAAAATCTTGAAGTTTGACTGCATATGGGCCACAGTTGACTTTTGACCTAGTATAGTTGATTTTCAAGCATTTGAGCAGTTGACTGAGCAAACTTATAGTGCAAGGCATGAAATTTGTCATGGACAATCTTGAAGACATATTAGGACCATGGAAAACATTTGAGACCATTTGAGCTCACACATCTTAATGAAAATTAAAACCCTAGTTAGAGGTTCATTGCCTTAGGAGGAGAATTTGTCTGGTCAATTCTTAGTCATCCTTGAGCAATTTGAGGACCTCAATGGGCATGCCTTGAGTAAAATGAAAGGGAAAATTTTAGGGTACAACAGCTTCCCCTGTTCAATCTTCTTAAACCTGAAGGTTTAGATTGGCTTGTCTGCCTTTCGTGATCTGAAGGTGGAAGATGATTGAACACTAGAGTGCCAGAAATTTGTACTCGTCCGAAGTAATAATGTTGGTTGATTCTAATCAGGAATGGGCTTACAGATTCCATTTGGAGTAGATGACTGAGATTCGTCGGAGATGGGCTTAAACATTCCATCAGAAGTAGATGATTGAGATTCATAAATGGTCCCTTTACTGGGATTCTTGTTCCTGTTGTCTGAGGAGGAGTCCACTGGGGGATGTTGATTTCTATTGTTTTCCTATTTCAGGAAAAACTCTATGGGGAATAGAGTCTAGGAATTTCAGTTGTCCATGACTCTACTGAGGGGTTATCTTTGGATTGGAGAGATGAAAGTTTGTTGTTTTCTGGTTGAAATCCAGGCTTCGCGGTAATTTGCTAGGGGGAATGAAATTAACTATTATCTGGAAATGTATCATAAGAAACCTGTGTAGGGCTGTTTCAGGATGAGTTCGGGTAAGACTTCATCTAGAAATTGTAAGAAGGAACCTGGGTAGGGTTGCCTCAGGATGAGTCTGTGTAAAACTGCATCTGGAAATTGTGAGAAGGAACCTGGGTAGGGTTGCCTCAGGATGAGACCGTGTAAAACTGCATCTGGAGATTGTGAGAAGGAGTATGGGTATGGTTTCTTCAGGATGAGTCCGTGTAAAACTGCATCTGGAAATTCAAGAGAAGGAACCTGGGTAGGGTTACTTCAGGATGAGTCTGTGTAAAACTGCATCTGGAAATTCAAGAGAAGGAACCTAGGTAGGGTTGCCTCTGGATAAGTCTGTGTAAAACTGCATCTGGAAATTTTAAGAAGGAACCTGGGTAGGGTTGCCTCAGGATGAGTCTGTGTAAAACTGCATCTGGAGATTGTGAGAATGAACTTGGGTAGTGTGGCTTCAAGATGAGTCCGTGTAAAACTGCATCTGGAAATTCAAGAGAAGGAACTTGGGTAGGGTTGCTTCAGGATAAGTTCGTGTAAAACTGCATTTGGAAATTCAAGAGAAGGAACCTAGGTAGGGTTGCCTCAGGATGAGTCTGTGTAAAACTGCATCTGGAAATTCAAGAGAAGGAACCTGGGTAGGGTTGCCTCAGGATGAGTCTGTGTAAAACTGCATCTGGAAATTCAAGAGAAGGAACCTGGGTAGGGTTGCCTCGGGATGAGTCCGTGTAAAACTGTATTTGGAAGTCAGAAAAAACCCGTGTAAGATTGCTTCATGTTGAGCCCGTATAAAGTTATATTTAGAAGTCAAATGAAACCCGTGTAAGATGGCTTCATGATGAGCCCGTGTAAAGCTGTATTTCGTCACACAGATAATTACTCTGTTTTGTTTCAGGAGCTAATCCTGAACCTGTTTAAAATTGTTGATGATAAATATCTGTTGATTGATCTTTCCTGAAAAGGTAAAGCGTTAGCTGTATGCAATGTTGTGATGTATGAAATGCATTCTGTAATGGTGTTATCAAAATAAATGAGATTGGGATGTATGCATTTGTACTGCAGATGCTATGACATTTGTAGAATGATGTATGAATGAAATATGTGAATGTATTAGTTGTTCTATTGCAGCACTACTGAATTAGGGAAAATAAATCCCTGATTGCAAATGGCGATGAAGAATGTAGGTCTTTAGAGTTTCTTGAAGCTGAACTGTTGGGAGATGATCTTTCGTTGTTAGAGAAATAAACTATGTTGGGGAAGGAAAGCTTTGTGCACTGCCTGAGGATTTTGTGAAATCCTATTGGGGAATCCTGAGAAGTTTGACGACTTTACTGGGGAAAACCTGATGTCATAGCAGTAGTTGGAAATTCCTGTTCTGGCAGGGATACAAGAACACCTGACATCACTAGGTTGTAAGCTGAGGATATGGCGGCAACTTTTTAGTAAGATGCCCCTGCCTCTATACCTGCTGAAGAAAGTACCTGCAGAGACTTTGTGGATGGTTTGAGTGTCATCCCAACTCTTGGGGTGCTTGGTAAATGCTGACCAGGATGATAAGTCTTTTACTGATAAACAAATGACAAGATGACGGGACATAGTCGTACATTTTTAATCCCTAACTTTTTCCTGGACCGCCTGTGATCGGTGGATCTGGAACTGACTGTTTAACGCTGGTTCGCGAAATGTCGCGGAAGCAAGAGTCGCCACCATCTTTTATTTTCTCCAAATGGAAAGGACAAAAGCACAGAAAAATTCCTTAAAGAGATTGCTCTCGGTTCGGGAGGTAGGTTATAGAAAGGGAAGGTGTTAGCACCCTTTCTATCCATGGTTATCCATGGGCTCTTAGATACTTGCTCAATGTGTTTTCAAAATTGTTTGTTTGCTTTTCAATGTGGGTTAAAAAAGTTTCTTTGAAAAATTTCAGTTCGACTCGTACGTCAGAGTGTTTGAAAAATTTGCTTTGAAAGCTTTAGAAAATGTGTTGATGTGAAAAGTATCTTTGTTTGAAATTAGAGCAAGTATCTAGAGTCGTCTACCTACCCTAAGGAATTCGTCTGTGTAGAGGTCCTTTAAAGTAGTGCCATCCCACCATTGAGAGGTAGGTAGCACCACCGTTGGAGGTGTTCGGGTCAATTCGAGTTTAGGGACATGGTGATCACCGGAGCAATGGGAAGACACCTTAGAAGCTACCCTCATGCCAGGTTCCCGGATCATGAGGACTTACTAAGACATCCTCTACTCGACGATCACCTTTCGAAAGGCAACAGTGAGGCGTACCCTAGGGGTGGTGTGTGCGATTCGTGTGTCGTTTTCATTTGTATTTGACTTGTCATGTTTGTTGTGTTCTACGCTTGATTTTAATTAAGACATTCATTCTTGCATGCTTATTTAACAGTTATAAAGTTTGCGGGAAAATAAATCTAAACTATTACAAAGGGCGCGGGTCCACATCGCCAAAATTAAACCGGACCCGATTTGACTGAAAATAAAGAAAGCGAAGTAAAAGTGCGAGAAATAAAATTATTACAAGGCTTTGGGACATGTACATAATTATAATAAGCGACAAAGTAAAATGCGCGAAATTAATAATTAAAAGTATGGGCGTTGGACCCTTTTGCAAAAAATTAAAGTTGATGAATTAATTGGAATTAAAGATTAAATGTTTTTTTGGTATTTTTGTATTTTTTAAGATTTAATGGAAAAGAATTAATTAAAAGTAAAATAAAATGTGCACCTAATTCTAATTATTTTTTAATTATTATGAAAATGTTATATTAACCTAAATTAAACCCTAATTTTTACTTATGTACATTTAATTATAAAAATAAATAAATAACTAATATTATAATAAAAAAGGAAAATTTAAAAGGTATATAAAAAATTATCAATTAACCTAATTCTATATTTTTGGATTTTTTAGTTATTAAAAAGAATTAAAAATTGCAACCTAACTAAAACTAAATATTTACATGCATTTATTCATAAAAATAATTAAATAAATAAATATTATATTTTTGCCTTTTTTGTTTTTTAATTAAGTTTTTAATGTATTTTTGTTAAAAAAAACTAATTAATTAAATAAACACAATTAAATAAAAGTAATTATTAAAACAAGAATAAAAATAAATAAAAAAAGATTAGTGAAGGCAAACCAGGGGGGGTAGCCCCAAAATTGGAGGTAAGGCCTTAACACTTCAGGCCCATTTGCCTTTGAGTCCGTTTGACTTTTTGGACCGCCTACAGCCATGTTGACCTACGTCCATGGTGTGCTTTCAATCTATGCCATTGGTTGGATCCTAGCGCGCACGTGGATGGTTGATCAGGAATATGTATGATGCGCCTTAACCCTTGAAGCTGCATATGAATATTTGATGAAAAATAATATTGGAATAACGTAGACCTGGGACTTGAACCCAGGTCATGAGGGTTACAAGCACCTACACCTGCCAGCTGAGCCATCACGTTTCAATTAACATATTATATTAAATAAATAATAAAAAGCAAAACCCACGCGTAATGGTTAAAAACGCGCGCAATTCAAACTAGCGAATCACGCTTCGCCAACACATCATCTTCCCCATTGTTTTTATTTTTTCTGAATCAAGCACGTATGGCAGCGGTTTTGGAAGCGTGGTCTTAGGCTAGCTACAAGAAAATAGCGACTAGCGCTATGACATCAATAAATTGATCGCGAGGGTCCAGGTCTCCTCGTCTTGATGAGCTGGTTTGAATGGTCATACTTTCATGGGCTAATTTTTCCTTATCGCTAAAGCCCCAATTTTGAAGACCTGTAACCCTAGAATCTCAAACATGGCATAATCTCGTATGGTCAATAAAAACGCAATTAAAGGTAATGGTTAGCTTGGAAACTTCAATATGAACAAGAATCAATAAACAAAAATGCACAAAGATGTATGAATCATGATATACGATTTCAAAAGTTTTGTGACACAGTTCGAGTTCTATCTACCAATTCTTGGAGTTTTGCTTGTTGTTCTTGATTGGTACACGTTCAGAGTTACCCAAGGAAGCTAATGGAATGGAAATTGAGGCTTGAATCGTCCCCTAACCTTGAAATCAGTTTTGTGTTTTATGGGAAAAAAATTCAACTTTTCAAAGTGGTCTTGGGCGCAGCTTTCAGTCTCCAAGGCTTAGGTTTGTGATTCTGAATATGTATAGAAGCAATTAGGTCAACAAAACTTGATAAAATCCAAGGCATTCAATGATTTGCATATTTGATTTTGTAAGATCTTTTTGAATCTTTTTCACATGGTTCTTTGTGTCAATTAGCTCCAATCACACCAATTCCCGATACTACCTACACAGTCTAGCACCATCTCAGACGAGTGCAAATTTCTGGGCACTCTAGTGTTCAATCATCTTCCACCTTCAGATTACGAAAGGCAGACAGCCAATCTACATCCTAAGGTTTAAGAAGATTGAACAGGGGCAACTGTTGTACCCCAAAGTTTACCCTCTTTTCATACACGCATATTATTGGTTTTATGGTTATGGAATAAAGGTATATTTATCAAGCTTCGTCAGGTTACAAGTGACGTTTATTTCGCCAATGGATGTTCTCAGAGTATTTTCCGTGCTGAAGATCGATTCGCCGTTTTGCAATGATTCGGGGTTCAAAGATTCACAAGTCCAACCCGGCGTGTCATATTCAGGTGTTATTTCGCCAATATATCTCTGATAATGTATTCTCAAATTCAGGTTTGGCTCAAGAGTCAATTATTTAAAGAAGGTCTCCGAATGTGTGAGTTTTCTCGAAGAAATGTGGTGAAAAAGTGTGTTGAAAGTGCAGTTTTTACGCACACAAAAATTCATAACTTAAAGATCGTGGCTTGTTTTGAACCTGTTCTGGTGGCCAAAATTCCATCTTGACGTCATCTACATATTCATCTCTCACGGATGGAAGCCAATTTCGATCAGAAGGTTTTCAAAAATGCAGATTTATCAAGTATTTTCATACAGAAAATTTATGACAGAAGTTTATTTATGTCATGTTCAGAAAATCATAACTTGGTCGATTATCCTCGTATCGAGCTGGTTCCAACGCCAAAATTTCACAAATTGAGTTGGCTAAGTTTTCTCAGGAAGTATTGAGTTCGAACGGTATTCAAAATGCCTTCTTTTTTTGCTCAGAGTGCGTGTGACGCGCCGAAAATCCTGAATGTTGAATATTATTTCATCTGGATCGAAACTTCGAAAATTCATAACTCAGTCAATTTTCATCGGATTGGGCCCATCTTTTTACACAAGGTCACTGACTCATAGATCTACAACTTTTCTTCCAAAGTTGAGACCGGCTTATGCTCCGATCAATACCAGTTTTTTATTGAAGAACGTGTCAGAGTCGACACTGGAGCCCAAAATAAGTTTGTCTGAGCTAAAACTTCAAAAATTCATAACTAATTCACCGTTTATTCGATTGAGCCCATTTTCGGATAGGAGTTATTTCTCGATGTTGGCTACATTTTATTTTCACATTTCAAGTTCAAAAATTGCACTTAAGCCCCTGCAATTTAGCATGGAACGTGACAGACTCAAGTGAACATTTGAGGCCCAATTGCACATTCAAAGCCTATATCTTTGCTCTAATTTCCATTATATAATCTCATTCTTTTCACACAAAGAATAACACAAAAAAAAAACCTTTACCACAATCCTGTCAAAATATCAAATTCTTTCAAGAATCCTAAAACCTTAAAATCCTTATTACAAACCCTCATCTCACTACAAGCTGGTTTGATCTTCATGGTCAAAAGGGTGTAGAAGCATTCATACATGCCATATCGGTTTTAACATTAAAAAAATTTCATATATTTGCTTTATTTGCATTTCATGATATAGTAATTTATTTAATGTGATCATGATATTCAACACTGCAGATTTAGACAGTGTCTCATACATGGTTATTACAAAACACTAATGGCCAAAACAGAAGAACCACCAATACATGGCGCGGCAGACATCCTGAGAAGGTTAAGGGCGTGGGTTCAACAACCATCCCTATTGGTTTTGGTTTTCTTCCTTTCTATTTATCCTTTTACCTATTTTTATTCTTTATGTTTAAAATCTTTTTGATAAAACTTAACATTTTTCAGAAACCTTTAATTTTTCATAATAAACTCGAATAATTAATTTTAAGGTTTTTTTTTAATTTTAGGTTTTTAATTAATTTTTGGGTCAACACTTGCCCCTGGCAATATGTATAATTTTTCTTATTTTTAACCCTTTTTGCATCATTTCTTTCTCTTTAATATCTTCCTTAAAAACCATAAATTCATATAAACTCTAATTTTATTTAAATCAAAAACCCTATTAATTGGCAAACTTAACATTTTTTACAAACCCTAATTAATTTAGGTTTTAAAATTTTTTTTATTATTATTAACTTTTTTTTATTAACTCTTTAATTTGATTAATTAACCATTTTTTTAACAAATTAGGATTAGGTTTTTGTTTTAGTTAGTAACTGAATTTTTGGCTTTTTTTCATTTATTAATAAATTAAGTTAATTAACTTTTTTTAATTAAAATTAGTTAGAATTAGGTTTTTTAATTAACTTAAAATTATTTTCTACAAAAAACACTAAAAACATTAACTTAGAACTTTTGGTTTTATTCTTTTACATTTTAATTTTTAGGAAAACATTAACTTTTAATTTTTCCTTAATTTAATTTTATTTATTCTTTTATATTTTAATTTCTAGGAAAATTGTATAGGTCGCATTATCAATGTAATAGCGTAGATTTATCTTTTCTCGCATTTTTTCTAATTATGTAATTGCTTCCGGGATGTAATAGTTTTAGGATTTCTTTTCTGCACTCTTCATTATTATGTAACTGCCCCAAAGCTCTGTAATAGCCTAGGTTTACACTTCCGCCTTTACCTTCTGCTACTATATTTTATGCAATGCTTAGACTAATAAGATTGTATGGAAAGACTGGTAAACTAATTGAACATAGCATAACCTAATTCAAAGATAATATATCTGAAAACAAACACTGCTGCACATTTGCACCCCTAGGATACTCCCCACTTGGTTGCCTCGGAAAACAATGGTCATGTCCCTCGAACGTAGGGATACCCTTAGAAAAAACCCTCGGTTAAAGTCATCATAAAGATCATGGTCCCTCAACGTCCCTCGAGTTGCCTACAAGAAATGAACTTGTCCATCGATGTTGCCTACTAATATATGATGACAGTCCCTTCGAAATGCTAAGGTATCCTTACATGTTGCCTTCAATGACCATTACGTCCCTTTCGATAGTCCCTCAAACATCCAACGACTAGGGTTACCTACTCACTAATAGTAGGATAACACGGTCTAAAGGATAGGAGGAAAAGAACGCCTTTTTTCGAGTAGGTAGATTAGTTCCTAGGTACTTACTCAAACAAACAAATCTTTTACACAAACACTTTTCAAAACAATTTTCAAAAACAACTTCGTCACACTCTTGAGGATAGAAACAAGGGTTATCACGAATTAAAACAAAACTTTTCAAAACAAAGCACACACAAGAAATTTCAAAATGAGCAAGTACCTAAGAGCCCGTGGAAAACCACGGATAGAAAGGGTGGTAACACCTTCCCTTTCTATAATCTACCCCGGTACTCAGAAACAACTCGAAAAATGTTTTTTTTGTTCTTTTTCCTTTTCCTTTGTTGGATGAAATAAAAGTCGATGGCGACTCTTGCTTACCGCGATATTATGCAAACAAAAAATGAAAACCAGTATAACAGTCGATTCTGCCACCGTATCACAGTCCCAAATGACTCAAAATGACCTATAATCTTTCAATAATTTCCATGGCCTTCAAAGTAAAATTGGACTTTTACCATTGAAGTAAACATGTAGAGGGAATCAAGAATGACACTATGCAAAAATAATCAGCCTCAGATGATGAAAATTGAAGGAGTTATGATTCTTGAAAGTTGGGGAAAATTCACTTTAAAATAGGTCAAAATTTTCTAAGTCCACAAGATGACCTATAATGTATCCAAACTTTTGATGATCTTCTGAACATAATTAGCTCTTGAATTTTAAAGAGAAGTTGGAGAGAATGTCAAGGAGATTCATATGCCCAGATAATCACTCAAAAATGTTTAATATAGAAGGAATCGTGATCTTTTGAACTTGAACTTCAAATGTTGACTTTTTGGCCAAACCCATTTTGAATCAACTTGCATACTTAATATTTTCTTGCACGTATGAACTTAGAATGATGAATCCTCCACTAAAGTTTGATAAGACATGGTAAATCTTGAGGTTACTTGATGATGAAGGCATGTAAATAAACACATGAACCTTTGACCTTTCTTGAGAAATAAGCAACCAAACTAGGACAATATTTGATCAATTAATGATGAATGATATTTGAGAATGGTCATGCCTAATATTATAGGTCACGTCTTTGATGAATGAGCTTTTGGAAATCAACCTTTGAGCTTGAGCAATCAAAACCCTAGTTGAGGAATATCATGTAATGTTCTTGATTCAATCTCTTCCTTGTAAAACAAACGAAAGAAACAAGACATGTTTTTGCATTTTGATTAAGGGTTAGTGTAACATAAAAGATATAAACATCAAGATAAGGATATACAAAAAGGGGTGCTTGGTGATCTCTTCAAAGGGTAAGCTCAAGGAGGAAGAGAAAGCAAGCTTAAGAAGTAACCCAAAGTTGTGATCTTGATGTGTTGCAAAAAATATGCAAATGATAGGGGATCTAAGGGGTAAAATTTAGGATATAACAGGTGAGAGAAGCTGTAACAAAAATGGTGGTCAAATCAACTTTTGAGGTGAAATCAAAAAGTATGACAAGAGTAAAGCGCAATGCTTTAATTATAAAAATTTTGGTCATATCGAAAGAGAGTGCAATGCGAAACAGAGGGAATCTCAAGGAGATGAAGCTAAGGTTTCTAGAAAAGAGGTGGATGATGAGAATACACTTTTGGTAAGGATCACGGAAGGTGAATGCAACAACAACAACAACAATTCTAGTAAAGCTATAGCAATGTTTGCGGAAGAAAATGTTATGGTGACTGTGAGAGAAGGAGTCCAATGCAGTGAACAATGATACTTGGATTCTAAATGTTCTATGCATATGATGGGGAGAAGGGTTTGGTTTATCAAAATCAATCAAGCCATGAAAAATAAATTGAAATTCACAAATGACACCACTTTAGCGGTCGATGGAATTAGTGATGTTTTGATCATGATAAAGGATGGTGGACATTCCTTGATCAAAGATGTATTATACATTCTTGGAATCAAATGTAATCTTATAAGTATCGGCCAATTGTTGAGAAGGGTTACGAGATTCGCATGGAAAACAAGACTTTGCACGTTATGGATGCAAACGGGGTTTTGGTCCTTAAATCTCCTATGATTGTCAATAGAACTTTAAAGATTGAGTTGAATGTGATAGAGCATATTTTTCTTGCTACAATGGAAAGTCAAGAAGAATGGTTGTGGCACTACCGTCTTGGGCATCTAAATTTTGATGTCTCAATGTAATGCGAAGGAATATAATGGTAACCAGGTTTCCATCTATTAGCATTTACGTTGATATTTATGAAGATTGTATGCAAGAGAAGCAACACAAGGGTACATTCTGCAAGGATGCATGTTATAGAACCAAGCATCATCTTGAAGTAGTGTATTCTGATGTGTGTGGGCCGATGCAAGTTAATTTGTATGGTGGAAATATGTACTATGTCACTTTTATCGATGATTTTAGTAGAAAGATATGGACATACCTAATAAAGAGAAAGGATGAGGTATTTTAAGTGTTTAAAAAGCTCAAGTCCATGGTTGAGCGGCAAAGCGGTCACGAGCTCAAAGTTCTCAAAATGGATGGTGGAGGCGAGTATGTCTCAAATGACTTTGGAAAGTATTATGATGAAGAAAGGATAATGCATGAGGTAGTACCTCCCTATACACCACAGTAAAACGGTGTTGCCGAGAGAGAAAAATAGATCAATTATAAACATGGTGAGAAGCATTTTAAAAGGGAAGAACTTGCCAAAATTGTTATCGGGAGAAGTGGTATCCACAACTGCCTATTTATTGAATAAGTATTGTGATACGGTGGAAGAACTGACTGTTATATTGGTTTTGCATTTTTCATTCGCAAATGTAGCGGTAAGCAAGAGTCGCCACCGACTTTTATTTTATCCAACAAAGGAAAAGGTGAAAAGAACAGAAAAAGACCTTTTTCAAGATTTTGAGTAAGGGGGTAGATTATGGAAAGGGAAGGTGTTAGCACCCTTTTCATCCGTGGATTTCAACGGGCTCTCAGGTACTTGCTCATTTTTGAAAATTGCTTTCATGTTTGTGTGTTTTGAAAAGTTTGTTTGCTTTATGAGAACTCTTGTATCAGTCCTCATGAGTGTTGATAAAGCGTTTTTGAAAAATGTTTTGAAAGTGTGGTGTGAAAAGTTATTTTTGAGCAAGTACCTAACAGTTATCTACCTACTCGAAAAAAGGTGTTCTTTTCCTCCTTTCCTTTAGACAATGATATCCTACTATTAGTGAGTAGGTAGCCCTAGTCATTGGATGTTGAGGGACTATGGAAGGGACATTTACGGTCACTAAGGCAACTGGGCAAGAACTTTTAGGAATTGCCCTAAAGTTCTAAAATCACTTTTTAACTGAGGTTACGTCGAAAGGATCATCGAGGGACTTGTGATCTCTTGAAATAAAGGACAGCCACTAAAAATTCTCACGTTTCAAGAATTGTGACAGTTTCCGAAGGCAACCGAAGTGGGAGATACCCTAAGGGTGAACATGTGCAAGTGAATTGATTCAGATCATTTTTCTTGCAATTTAGGGTTATCTAATCGTATTTATAGTCTTTCCATGCAAACCTAATTACTAGCAGTTAATAGTACAGAAAGTAAAAACAGGAAGATAGAGTCCTATGCTATTACAGGGCCTCGGTGAGGGGGATTTACAAGTTCAACAATTGGGGGAATAAACAGTAAATAAACCCTAATTTTAAACTATTACAAACTGTGTACAGATATAATAATTGAAAAAGGAATACGGAAAGTAAAAAACGTGCGAAGATTGAAAAGAGAACAAGTTTGAAACCCTAAAAAAAATTTAATTGATAAAATGATTTTGGTATTTATTGAGAAAATGATTTGAAATTTTAACCTAATGCTAATTAATTTTTAATTAATGAAATAAGTCAAAATAATTAAATCAAATTAATTTATTTACCAAATATTAGGAGTAATTTAGAAAGAAAAAAACTTAAATCTATTTTTTTTTTGTGATTTTCTAACTTTATGATTAAAATGAAATTGGTTTTTAAAAACATAAAACAATAAAGTAAAAAAAGAGTAAAGAAATTAGAAGTTGGGCCTGATGTCATGAAGCAAACTGGGGGGTGCATATTTGAAAGTCTGTTAGGCCCATATGCACAAGCCCAACGCCTTCCTGATCCAGTGTTGTTACGTCATGGAAAGTCCACCATGTTATGCGCTTGTGAGAGCATTGGATCCAGACCATTTGTGATCTAATGGCTCAGGCTGATAGTCCATGTTGTGCGCATGGGGATACGTTATACAGGATCCTGCAAGCAAACGTTAGAAAAATGTAAAAATTTTGGACCTGGGATCGAACCTAGGTCCCTTCCTTCACATGCCTTATGCCTTTACCATTTGTGTTGCCTGCTCATTCATGACTATAATAACACAAAGATAATAAAATGCTAATTCAGTCAAAGTGTCAAATTTTCAAACGCGCCAGATAAGATCTCACATGGACCAATGATAATATGACAATTAAGCCACCGGAGTCTACGCAAGTAAATGATGCTGGAGTCCAACTTCGGTCACCTTCTCTGGTTGCCTCAAAATTCCAAACCTGCAAATCACGCAAGATAAAGATGTAAAGGGTACCCTACCCCCCCTATTTTGAGGGCTGCGATCACGATGGTGGTGTCCTTTTTGACTAAAACATCCTGCAAATTCATATACAAAGAGGAAGGATCTATGTGCCCTAACAATGGCACTTTTCTGTTTCTACGTCAAAACTTACATATAATGGTTCTAGACACACGCAAACATGATGTAAAGCATAAATATATGCAGAGATAACATTTATGTTGCATGAAATAAGAGTTTGAGATCAATGAAATATACCAAACTATGAGTTGTTGGAGGGGACGATCCTGTGTGCTTTGGCCTTCAAAAGTGGATTGGTTCAATCCCTGGGGTCCTCAGAAGGGTGATAGGATGCTTGGATATGATGGAGGTTGGCTGGATCGAGCGTTTGTGAATTGTACCACTCTTTGGATTTTTTTGAAATTTGCTAGGGCTTCTCTAAGGAAGCTGCACGTATTCCCTTGGCTTCTGAATAGTTGTTCATATATATGAGACACATTAGGTCAACAAATATAGAGAGGTATCAATGCCTTCATGAGAAAATATTTGATTTCGAATGTGAATATTTGACTTTTTTGGACCAAATCATATCTTTTTCCTCTCTCCATGAAATCCCCTTGTCACAAACTGAATATATGTTCATTCTTTAATTGGAAACCAAACCCACGCAATCTTTAAATATTTTTAAATCATTTATTTAATTTAACTTGAATTTTAAATGACTAAAAATCAAGATAAATGAAATAAATGACCAAATAGGGAATGGATGGGTTTAGAGGTCGTGGACCAAGTTAGAAACAAGTTTGGATCACAAAAGGATAGACCCATTTGGAAAAAATCCAAGTTTGATCAATATTTCCTTCATGCACTTCTTCAAAAATTGGTCAACTTTAGTAATGCATATCTCTATCAATTTTAACCCAATGAGGGTGTTCTTGGACTTTTTAGAGAACTTAGTATGTCCTCTAAAATACCCTTTTTGTTCCATCTCAATTGGATCTTCCATGTTCATGTAAGTAGCTTTGACCTAAAAGGTGTTTTTGTTGACTTTTTGAAAGGACCCATAATGTTTGAGCTTGTATCTTTCAATTGATGCATTTCTTGAACTTGAGGGCTAAAGAGAAGTTGAATGGAATTGGATTCTCTTCAAAATGAGCCTTGTTCAAAAACTTTATGATAAAGTATGAGAAAGTTATGGCTGGTCAAAGTTCAATTGACTTTTCCTATAGAAACCCTAATTAATAATTTTTTACTTTTGATGAATTAGGAGCATTTCTTGAGGAATCATGATCAAACCTTGATCAAATGATGAATATCACTTCAAAATGTTGATGTTGACAAAAAAATCTTGAAGTTTGACTGCATATGGGCCACAGTTGACTTTTGACCTAGTATAGTTGATTTTCAAGCATTTGAGCAGTTGACTGAGCAAACTTATAGTGCAAGGCATGAAATTTGTCATGGACAATCTTGAAGACATATTAGGACCATGGAAAACATTTGAGACCATTTGAGCTCACACATCTTAATGAAAATTAAAACCCTAGTTAGAGGTTCATTGCCTTAGGAGGAGAATTTGTCTGGTCAATTCTTAGTCATCCTTGAGCAATTTGAGGACCTCAATGGGCATGCCTTGAGTAAAATGAAAGGGAAAATTTTAGGGTACAACAGCTTCCCCTGTTCAATCTTCTTAAACCTGAAGGTTTAGATTGGCTTGTCTGCCTTTCGTGATCTGAAGGTGGAAGATGATTGAACACTAGAGTGCCAGAAATTTGTACTCGTCCGAAGTAATAATGTTGGTTGATTCTAATCAGGAATGGGCTTACAGATTCCATTTGGAGTAGATGACTGAGATTCGTCGGAGATGGGCTTAAACATTCCATCAGAAGTAGATGATTGAGATTCATAAATGGTCCCTTTACTGGGATTCTTGTTCCTGTTGTCTGAGGAGGAGTCCACTGGGGGATGTTGATTTCTATTGTTTTCCTATTTCAGGAAAAACTCTATGGGGAATAGAGTCTAGGAATTTCAGTTGTCCATGACTCTACTGAGGGGTTATCTTTGGATTGGAGAGATGAAAGTTTGTTGTTTTCTGGTTGAAATCCAGGCTTCGCGGTAATTTGCTAGGGGGAATGAAATTAACTATTATCTGGAAATGTATCATAAGAAACCTGTGTAGGGCTGTTTCAGGATGAGTTCGGGTAAGACTTCATCTAGAAATTGTAAGAAGGAACCTGGGTAGGGTTGCCTCAGGATGAGTCTGTGTAAAACTGCATCTGGAAATTGTGAGAAGGAACCTGGGTAGGGTTGCCTCAGGATGAGACCGTGTAAAACTGCATCTGGAGATTGTGAGAAGGAGTATGGGTATGGTTTCTTCAGGATGAGTCCGTGTAAAACTGCATCTGGAAATTCAAGAGAAGGAACCTGGGTAGGGTTACTTCAGGATGAGTCTGTGTAAAACTGCATCTGGAAATTCAAGAGAAGGAACCTAGGTAGGGTTGCCTCTGGATAAGTCTGTGTAAAACTGCATCTGGAAATTTTAAGAAGGAACCTGGGTAGGGTTGCCTCAGGATGAGTCTGTGTAAAACTGCATCTGGAGATTGTGAGAATGAACTTGGGTAGTGTGGCTTCAAGATGAGTCCGTGTAAAACTGCATCTGGAAATTCAAGAGAAGGAACTTGGGTAGGGTTGCTTCAGGATAAGTTCGTGTAAAACTGCATTTGGAAATTCAAGAGAAGGAACCTAGGTAGGGTTGCCTCAGGATGAGTCTGTGTAAAACTGCATCTGGAAATTCAAGAGAAGGAACCTGGGTAGGGTTGCCTCAGGATGAGTCTGTGTAAAACTGCATCTGGAAATTCAAGAGAAGGAACCTGGGTAGGGTTGCCTCGGGATGAGTCCGTGTAAAACTGTATTTGGAAGTCAGAAAAAACCCGTGTAAGATTGCTTCATGTTGAGCCCGTATAAAGTTATATTTAGAAGTCAAATGAAACCCGTGTAAGATGGCTTCATGATGAGCCCGTGTAAAGCTGTATTTCGTCACACAGATAATTACTCTGTTTTGTTTCAGGAGCTAATCCTGAACCTGTTTAAAATTGTTGATGATAAATATCTGTTGATTGATCTTTCCTGAAAAGGTAAAGCGTTAGCTGTATGCAATGTTGTGATGTATGAAATGCATTCTGTAATGGTGTTATCAAAATAAATGAGATTGGGATGTATGCATTTGTACTGCAGATGCTATGACATTTGTAGAATGATGTATGAATGAAATATGTGAATGTATTAGTTGTTCTATTGCAGCACTACTAAATTAGAGAAATTAAATCCCTGATTGCAATAGGCGATGAAGAATGTAGGTCTTTAGAGTTTCTTGAAGCTGAACTGTTGGGAGATGATCTTTCGTTGTTAGAGAAATAAACTATGTTGGGGAAGGAAAGCTTTGTGCACTGCCTGAGGATTTTGTGAAATCCTATTGGGGAATCCTGAGAAGTTTGACGACTTTACTGGGGAAAACCTGATGTCATAGCAGTAGTTGGAAATTCCTGTTCTGGCAGGGATACAAGAACACCTGACATCACTAGGTTGTAAGCTGAGGATATGGCGGCAACTTTTTAGTAAGATGCCCCTGCCTCTATACCTGCTGAAGAAAGTACCTGCAGAGACTTTGTGGATGGTTTGAGTATCATCCCAACTCTTGGGGTGCTTGGTAAATGCTGACCAGGATGATAAGTCTTTTACTGATAAACAAATGACAAGATGACGGGACATAGTCGTACGTTTTTAATCCCTAACTTTTTCCTGGACCGCCTGTGATCGGTGGATCTGGAACTGACTGTTTAACGCTGGTTCGCGAAATGTCGCGGAAGCAAGAGTCGCCACTGTCTTTTATTTTCTCCAAATGGAAAGGACAAAAGCACAGAAAAATTCCTTAAAGAGATTGCTCTCGGTTCGGGAGGTAGGTTATAGAAAGGGAAGGTGTTAGCACCCTTTCTATCCATGGTTATCCATGGGCTCTTAGATACTTGCTCAATGTGTTTTCAAAATTGTTTGTTTGCTTTTCAATGTGGGTTAAAAAAGTTTCTTTGAAAAATTTCAGTTCGACTCGTACGTCAGAGTGTTTGAAAAATTTGCTTTGAAAGCTTTAGAAAATGTGTTGATGTGAAAAGTATCTTTGTTTGAAATTAGAGCAAGTATCTAGAGTCGTCTACCTACCCTAAGGAATTCGTCTGTGTAGAGGTCCTTTAAAGTAGTGCCATCCCACCATTGAGAGGTAGGTAGCACCACCGTTGGAGGTGTTCGGGTCAATTCGAGTTTAGGGACATGGTGATCACCGGAGCAATGGGAAGACACCTTAGAAGCTACCCTCATGCCAGGTTCCCGGATCATGAGGACTTACTAAGACATCCTCTACTCGACGATCACCTTTCGAAAGGCAACAGTGAGGCGTACCCTAGGGGTGGTGTGTGCGATTCGTGTGTCGTTTTCATTTGTATTTGACTTGTCATGTTTGTTGTGTTCTACGCTTGATTTTAATTAAGACATTCATTCTTGCATGCTTATTTAACAGTTATAAAGTTTGCGGGAAAATAAATCTAAACTATTACAAAGGGCGCGGGTCCACATCGCCAAAATTAAACCGGACCCGATTTGACTGAAAATAAAGAAAGCGAAGTAAAAGTGCGAGAAATAAAATTATTACAAGGCTTTGGGACATGTACATAATTATAATAAGCGACAAAGTAAAATGCGCGAAATTAATAATTAAAAGTATGGGCGTTGGACCCTTTTGCAAAAAATTAAAGTTGATGAATTAATTGGAATTAAAGATTAAATGTTTTTTTGGTATTTTTGTATTTTTTAAGATTTAATGGAAAAGAATTAATTAAAAGTAAAATAAAATGTGCACCTAATTCTAATTATTTTTTAATTATTATGAAAATGTTATATTAACCTAAATTAAACCCTAATTTTTACTTATGTATATTTAATTATAAAAATAAATAAATAACTAATATTATAATAAAAAAGGAAAATTTAAAAGGTATATAAAAAATTATCAATTAACCTAATTCTATATTTTTGGATTTTTTAGTTATTAAAAAGAATTAAAAATTGCAACCTAACTAAAACTAAATATTTACATGCATTTATTCATAAAAATAATTAAATAAATAAATATTATATTTTTGCCTTTTCTGTTTTTTAATTAAGTTTTTAATGTATTTTTGTTAAAAAAAACTAATTAATTAAATAAACACAATTAAATAAAAGTAATTATTAAAACAAGAATAAAAATAAATAAAAAAAGATTAGTGAAGGCAAACCAGGGGGGGTAGCCCCAAAATTGGAGGTAAGGCCTTAACACTTCAGGCCCATTTGCCTTTGAGTCCGTTTGACTTTTTGGACCGCCTACAGCCATGTTGACCTACGTCCATGGTGTGCTTTCAATCTATGCCATTGGTTGGATCCTAGCGCGCACGTGGATGGTTGATCAGGAATATGTATGATGCGCCTTAACCCTTGAAGCTGCATATGAATATTTGATGAAAAATAATATTGGAATAACGTAGACCTGGGACTTGAACCCAGGTCATGAGGGTTACAAGCACCTACACCTGCCAGCTGAGCCATCACGTTTCAATTAACATATTATATTAAATAAATAATAAAAAGCAAAACCCACGCGTAATGGTTAAAAACGCGCGCAATTCAAACTAGCGAATCACGCTTCGCCAACACATCATCTTCCCCATTGTTTTTATTTTTTCTGAATCAAGCACGTATGGCAGCGGTTTTGGAAGCGTGGTCTTAGGCTAGCTACAAGAAAATAGCGACTAGCGCTATGACATCAATAAATTGATCGCGAGGGTCCAGGTCTCCTCGTCTTGATGAGCTGGTTTGAATGGTCATACTTTCATGGGCTAATTTTTCCTTATCGCTAAAGCCCCAATTTTGAAGACCTGTAACCCTAGAATCTCAAACATGGCATAATCTCGTATGGTCAATAAAAACGCAATTAAAGGTAATGGTTAGCTTGGAAACTTCAATATGAACAAGAATCAATAAACAAAAATGCACAAAGATGTATGAATCATGATATATGATTTCAAAAGTTTTGTGACACAGTTCGAGTTCTATCTACCAATTCTTGGAGTTTTGCTTGTTGTTCTTGATTGGTACACGTTCAGAGTTACCCAAGGAAGCTAATGGAATGGAAATTGAGGCTTGAATCGTCCCCTAACCTTGAAATCAGTTTTGTGTTTTATGGGAAAAAAATTCAAGTTTTCAAAGTGGTCTTGGGCGCAGCTTTCAGTCTCCAAGGCTTAGGTTTGTGATTCTGAATATGTATAGAAGCAATTAGGTCAACAAAACTTGATAAAATCCAAGGCATTCAATGATTTGCATATTTGATTTTGTAAGATCTTTTTGAATCTTTTTCACATGGTTCTTTGTGTCAATTAGCTCCAATCACACCAATTCTTTCCATAATTGAACAAGCACGAAATATTGAGTCCAAATCATGCATAAAAAGATTGGTTTTGTTAGGTTAGATATTTTTCATGTATTTAAATAATTTAAATGAATTAATATTAATATAAATTCAAATAAATAAATAAAAATTGAGAAAATACTTCCCTTTGGGCCAAATGGTCGTGCATAGGCTTGGAATGATGAATCATGGAAGAAAAATGGGCCCATTAGCAATTTTGGATCATTTGAATCAAAGTTGACTTTCCAAAATTCCCAAAACTTTCCCAACTTCCACAAGGCATAACTTGCTCAATTTTTAAGATTTTCACATGTTCTTGGACATTTTGGAAAGGTCTTTGAGTCCTCTAACCAATGTCTTTGGTCCCATGTCATTTTGATTTACCAATATCAAGTTATGGCCTTTGACTTAAAGTCCCTTTTTGTTGACTTTTGAAAATGACCTATAATGTTGAAATTGATAACTTTTTGTGAGAGCATTTCTTGGACTTGAAGTATGAAGATGAGTTGTAGGAAATGTCTTGCTCTTCAAAATGAGCTTTGGATGGAATTTTTCTGATAATCCATGTGAAAGTTATGCCCTGGTCAATTTCAGTTGACTTTTTCAGCTGTCCAAATATAGTAACTTTTGCATCTTTGATGATTTCTGAGCCAAATTTTGAGAATCATGATCAAGCATTGATCAAATGATGTTTGTGGCTTCAAAATGATATGTTGACCAAAAATTTGAACTTTTGACTGTCAAATGACCATTTTGCCCCTACAGTTGACTGTAGTGCAATCTAGGGTTTTGACTGTGCAATTTTGAGCTGAATGCCTTGGAACTTGATATGAGGATACTTGAACATCTTTGTAAGCATATGAGACTTGATTGGGTCCTTGAAAACTTCCTTTCTTTGATCAGAACACAAACCCTAGTTTTGACTGTATAGGAGACAGTTGAACTGCACAACCCTTGGGGAATTTTGTGACTTGACTTGGCAATTTCTTGATGAATATGGGAGGGCAAATTTTGGGGTACAACAGTTGCCCCTGTTCAATCTTCTTAGACCTGAGGATGCAGATTGGCTGACGTGCCTTTCGTAATCCGAGGGTAGAAGATGATTGGACACTAGAGTGCCCAGAAATTTGCGCTCACATAGTAGCAATGATGGGGGGAATGGGCTTATAGATGCCATTTAGAGATTGCTGGATAGGATGATGGGCTTATAGATGCCATCTGGATGTTGATTGCGTAGGAGATTCCTTAGCGAGTACCTGCATATCTGCAAAACAGA
Organism: Vicia faba; assembly: GCA_948472305.1. Classification (NCBI taxonomy): domain Eukaryota; kingdom Viridiplantae; phylum Streptophyta; class Magnoliopsida; order Fabales; family Fabaceae; genus Vicia; species Vicia faba. The sequence continues at coordinate 994,254,891 of OX451735.1, forward strand.
AAAATGAGTACCTGACACGTTGCAGGAGCTGATTTTAGATGCTTGGCATAGATATGTCCTGACTGGTTACAGGAGCTGAGTCTGGAGCTTCAAACGCTGATGAATGAACCAGGTATGGTTACTGCCTTAGCATGAATAGTAAGAGAACCTTGGGTGATTTTAACTTCAACAACGCTCGTTGAGAAAAATCTTGGCGGGAATTACCATCTTTGCAATATCGGGAAGAGAACCATAGAAAATTATAATCTGAAAGGAATGATCACCTCACACTCATCGTCGGAGAGGGAAACATTTGAAAAGGACTTGTCACCTCACACACCGTCGGAGAGGGAACCATAGGAGACTATCACCTCACACTCATCGTCGGAGAGGGAAACATCTGAAAAAGGACTTACCACCTCACACGCCGTCGGAGAGGGAACCATAGGAGAATATCACCTCACACTCATCGTCGGAGAGGAAAACATCTTGAAAAAAGGAATTACCACCTCACACACCGTTGGAGAGGGGACCATAGGAGAATATCACCTCACACTCATCGTCGGAGAGGGAAACATCTGAAAAGGACTTACCACCTCACACACCGTTGGAGAGGGGACCATAGGAGAATATCACCTCACACTCATCGTCGGAGAGGGAAACATCTGAAAAAGGACTTACCACCTCACACGCCGTCGGAGAGGGAACCATAGGAGAATATCACCTCACACTCATCGTCGGAGAGGAAAACATCTTGAAAAAAGGAATTACCACCTCACACACCGTTGGAGAGGGGACCATAGGAGAATATCACCTCACACTCATCGTCGGAGAGGGAAACATCTGAAAAGGACTTACCACCTCACACACCGTTGGAGAGGGGACCATAGGAGAATATCACCTCACACTCATCGTCGGAGAGGGAAACATCTGAAAGGCAATCTGGAAGCAGCATCAGAACGTCACCATATCTGGATCATATCTGAAACTATATCTAGAAGGGTATCTGGAAGCAGCATCAGAACGTCACCATCTCTGGATCATATCTGAAACTATATCTAGAAGGAAATCTGGAAGCAGCATCAGAACGTCACCATATCTGGATCATATCTGAAACTATATCTAGAAGGACATCTGGAAGCAGCATCAGAACGTCACCATCTCTGGATCATATCCGAAACTATATCTAGAAGGAAATCTGGAAGCAGCATCAGAACGTCACCATCTCTGGATCATATCCGAAACTATATCTAGAAGGACATCTGGAAGCAGCATCAGAACGTCACCATCTCTGGATCATATCCGAAACTATATCTAGAAGGAAATCTGGAAGCAGTATCAGAACGTCACCATATCTGGTTTACATCTGAAACTATATCTAGAAGGAAATCTGGAAGCAGTGTCAGAACGTCACCATATCTGGGTCATATCTGAAACTATATCTAGAAAGAATATCTGGAAGGAGCATCAGAACGTCACCATATCTGGGTCATATCTGAAACTATATCTAGCAAGAAATCTGGAAGCAGCATCAGAACGTCACCATCTCTGGATCATATCTGAAACTATATCGAGAATGAATTGCGATAGTTGATAGTAGTCATTTTTGTATTGATCTTTTTCCTGAAAAGGTAGAACATAATTGTATGCAAAATCATGATGCATGAACTGTATGTCTTCAAAATCAATGAGATTCGTGTAGTATGATGCATATGCATGCTATAATGTATGAAGATGTGACGTTTATGAATGTATTTTTGTCTAAGAAAATAAATCCTTGACGGGTGCCGGGAAGTCATATCCTGGGCTGATGTTGGAGGATAGATTTTGCTTCCGCTGGGGATGATAACTGCAAGAATGCCGGTAGGAGAAGATAGCTCTACTGGGGAATAAACTTGGCGAATGGATTCTGCGGGGAGAAAAGATACTCTAGCGACCATGCTGAGAAGCAATACTCTGTGGGAAGAGGGATGCTTTGCTGAGTGTTGATGATAGTTTGCTGGGGATAGGAAGACTGTGTCGACGACGATATTTCCGTGGCTTTTGGCTGAGGATAACCCAGTTATATCCTGTTACGGAAATAACTCTTTAAATAAAGCCGGGAGACGCATTCGTGCTCTGCGAGGATAAGCTTCCAAAATCAACTGGGGATAAGCTTACTGCTTGGGGAGATGGATTCCAACTTTCCCGGGGAAGCTGGATTGGACTCTCCTGGGGAAGTATTGAACTGTATTGGTTATGTTCTTCAACGGAACCTATCCTGATACCTTGGAGGATAGAACAATCAGATTGCTTAGACCACTCTTTATTGCCCATGTTTCTATGGGGGAGGCACTTGTGGGGTGCTGATAGTTGTTGATGGACACCTTCTTCTGGTAGACAGATGGCAGGACATAGTCGTACGCTTTAATCCCTAACTTTTGCCTGGACCGCCCTTTCGGGTTTTCAGTCCACCGGGATACCCATTTTTGCCCAAGCCGCCTTTTCAGGTTTTCGACTTGTCGGGTGTACAGATTTTTTTCATTTCATCCCTTATTTTTGCCCGAACCCTTTTGGTTCGCCGGGAAGCCCTTATTTTTGCCTAGGTGTGTCAACCTAGCGGGTCTTTGATTGTGCGTAGTATTTTTTCGACCATGTCCGTGCTTTCAGGATGTAGGGAGTTGCCCCTGTTAGAAGTGTTTTGTCATGCCACCAGAAGGTGTTTGATCAGGCAAGATTCGTTGCTGGAGTGCCCCGAGTGACTCAGGCAGAGATTTGCCCCAGGCTTTTTGGCTTTTTGAGAGATTCTCTGGATCTTGACTTAACTGCCCCAGATGGTAGACCATGATCATGCCGTGCCCCTTGATTGGAGATACTCTTGTTCATTAGACTTTCGTCATGCGAATTTCTATGCTGTTCAAACAAAAAGTCATATGCAAACAAAGTTATGTTAAAAATGCAAAGCTTATGTCTGTCTCGAAGATTTTGAAAATGCATTCTTTTTTCATAAAACAAGTGAATGTTTGTAAAACGTGATGTCAACTCCGTATTTACCGTAGGCCTTAAGGAGTCAGGATACCTTTCGTGACAGTATGCTTTCGAGCTAACCCATGCTTAAGCTAGGACTTTTAAGGGTTATAACGGGGCCTGGTTCACGGTTTAAGAAACAAAGGATAAAGGCTCAAATTATTTGTACCCACCCGCTCTTCGTGATGTTCTCCAAACCTAAGCTCAGTTGATCGTGCGTTAGACCTTGCTTGAGTCTTTGCTTTGATGTTCCAATAATGGTTCAGATGATGATGATTTATTCTGAATGGGCAGTCATTTCTTTTTGTTGAGGGTTTGTGTGACCTCTTTTTTTTTTTTTATTATCCCTATTTTTTTGCCTGAACTGTTTCTTTTGTGATTACAGTCAGCGGGATGCCCCAGTTTTGTAAGTCTCTTTTTATAGGTTTTGACTTCTTGGGCTTTTCGTTTATGATAATTTTTTTGATCATGACTGCCTGTCTTTATGATTGTTCGGAACCATCATTGTCTTTCTTCATTTTGTAAAGATTTTTTGGTGCCATTCGTTATGCACTTGGATCAACTGAGAGACTACCCTACCCCAGGTTATGATTAAGGGTTTTGATTTTCGAAAATAAAACTCCTACTTCTTTGGCTCGAAGGGGTTGACGAGAGATTATCTTCCTTATAACTCCAGTGTTTAGGATTTGAAACAATGCCTGTACCTCATCAGCGGGGTCTGTTCAAAAGCATACTGTAGATCATGGTATCGTTTTCGTCATCCTCCCTCAAGAGGCTTAGAATTTTAGATCAAGAGTTGACATCAGAAAAAATATGAAAAGATATTTGAACATAATGAAAATAATTGTATTAATTTCCAAAACAGACATATGCGATGCATTAATAGAATAAAAGAGTTTGCTATGACATTAATTGTTTGTATAAGCAAAGAAAAGTACAACTCAAAAATTCAAATAAACAAAAGGCTTCAATGATTGGGCAACGGAGCAGTGATTATGTTCGGAGTCTCTGGCACTTCAAACTGAATCTCTCCAGCGTCGATCATATCTTGGATTTTGTTCTTGAGAGGCCAGCAGTTGTCTGTAGTATGCCCCGGGCTATCTGAATGATATGCGCACCTATCGTTGGGATGATAGTTGGGTGCAGAAGTGTTCGGATTCCGGAGAGGAGCCCTTAAGGTGATCAACCCTGCCTTCAACAATTGTTGCAGTGCTTGATCCAACGACATGTTGAGTTTGGTGTACTGCCGTTTCTCTTTGCGTTGCTGCCCCTGTCCTTGTTGAGCAGGTCCAGGGCTGGAGATCTGGATTGCCCCGGTCTCATGACGGCTCTTTTTACCGTGCACAGCATTGGATTCTTTCTTCCCCTGATGAGGCTTCTTATCAGAATGTGCAGCTTCTTGAATTTTCCCAGACCGGATGCCAGCTTCTATTCGCTCTCCAGTCAAGATAAGATCTGTGAATCCAGCAGACGAATTCCCAATCAGATGGTTATAAAATGGACCAGACAAGGTCCCCAAGAACATGTCCACAAGTTCCCGATCAGTCAGAGGTGGTTGTACCCTTCCAGCGAGATCCCTCCATTTCTGCGCATATTCTTTAAAACCTTCACTTGATCCTAACGACATACCCTGGAGTTGGGTACGTGTAGGAGCAAGGTCGGCATTATATTGATACTGCTTATAGAAAGCAGTAGCCAACTCCTCCCAGTTACGAACCTTGGTCCCATCTAGCTGATAGAACCATTCGAGATGAGTCCCTGAAAGACTCTCCTGGAAGAAGTGGATCCACAAATTCTTGTCCACCGTATATGGCTGAATTTTCCGAACATAGGACCTTAAATGCAGCTTGGGACAAGACGCCCCGACATACTTAGTAAAGGATGGTGCTTTGAACTTCCGAGGAATAACCACACCAGTTGACAAACCCAGATCTCCGAAATCCAGCCCAGGTACCTGTTGAACTTCCATAGCCTTCAACCTATCCTCCAACTGTTTGTACTTGTCCTCAGCCGGAGGGTACTATTCGTAGTCGAAATCTGTTTCATTGTCAGAGACCACTGGACTGGGCACCTCCCTCTCATGGTGACTGCTTTCCCTCACAGATGGGGTTGTCCTCTCAGTTTCAATTTGCGGTGTATTCCCAGATCTGCGTCTAGGGCTGAACAGAACAGTCCTCTTCTTCTTCTTGTCCTTCTTCAAGAGCAGAGCTTTCAGATCTTGTTGCCCCTGAGTCAAATTCATGATCAGCTCTTGGAACTGGGCGTTCTGAGCCTGGAGGTCCTTGATAGTCTGCTCGGCTGATGATTCAGGATTCATGACGATCGGCTGAAATAAACAGCGGAGAAGGGTAAGCAACCTGTCAAAGGGACACCTGCAATGCAATGAGATGTATGACATGCATGTAATGTTTTCAAGGACCTCGCGGGGTAAACAGAAAATTTGTTAGCATTTGGAACCGGTAGCTTGATTGTAAGAACTTCATTTTGTTGAGAGTCCTTCATCAAGGGTCAAAGGCTCACCATATCCAGTGGGTCATAGCCCCTGACGCCCTTGGCTAGAGGAAAATAAATCCCCTTTGCCCCTTGCTGGGTAATTGGTTTATCATGACCTGCATCACAAGCCCTTGAGATCCTTGAAATGGGTTAGGATGTATGCGATGGTATGATGTCATGCTATGCATGGGGTGATGTAGGTAAACCCTGTTATGAGTCCTAATTAAGGACTATAAACCGAAACCTGCAAGAAACTTGATAAACTTGTTATGAGTCCTGATTAAGGACTATAAACAGGACCTGCAAGTAGTTAGTACACCCTGTTATAAGTCCCAATTAGGGACTATGAACAAAACCTGCAAGAAACCTAAGTAAAACCTGTCATGAGTCCCAATTAAGGACTATAAACAGAACCTGCAAGTGGTTAGTACACCCTGTTATAAGTCCCAATTAAGGACTATGAACAAAACCTGCAAGACATCAAGGGTCAGATAACAAGCATGCAAGTAGTCAAGTACGAAGGCACGCAAGTCACACAAGAGAAGCCCTTAGGGTTTAGGCCAGCATGGGGTCTAGGTATTACCCTCTTGAAGTTGGTGGGTTCAACCTGTCCTAATCAAAGTAACCGGGTTCTAAGGTTCCCAATATCACGGGATTTCTTTCATTATTCATCGTTTCGATTTAGCCACTGAACTGGCGACCGAAATATCCCAGGAAAGCAACCCTCAATTGAGTGTAGTATCGAGTATCAACCAACCTCGGACTGCACCAAAGTCAGTTATCTCACTACCCTAAAGAGGCCAAGATAGTTCAATTAAGGTTCCTAAGGTCTGTTGATGCTTCACGACACCACGCGGAGGCCCCGTACTCTCCTTGACTGAACTCAAGGGTTACCGGTACACACCAAAGTGCCACATCAACGTAGCAGACTGTTTCAACCATGTCGGTATACCCCGCACAGTTCCCTCACAGCCTTGTTGCTACTTTCTAAGAAGGTATCCCCAGATCCGGGTTAGGATCTATAGAACTCCCAAGACAGTCCCACAATAATAAAGCAAGCAAGGAAAGCAATTGAAAACACCGTGATCTTAGTCCTAAGGTACACCTCACTTTAAGTTTAATCCCCAGCAGAGTCGCCAGTTCTGTGATCGGTGGATCTGGAACTGACTGTTTAACGCTGGTTCGCGAAATGTCGCGGAAGCAAGAGTCGCCACCGTCTTTTATTTTCTCCAAATGGAAAGGACAAAAGCACAGAAAAATTCCTTAAAGAGATTGCTCTCGGTTCGGGAGGTAGGTTATAGAAAGGGAAGGTGTTAGCACCCTTTCTATCCATGGTTATCCATGGGCTCTTAGATACTTGCTCAATGTGTTTTCAAAATTGTTTGTTTGCTTTTCAATGTGGGTTAAAAAAGTTTCTTTGAAAAATTTCAGTTCGACTCGTACGTCAGAGTGTTTGAAAAATTTGCTTTGAAAGCTTTAGAAAATGTGTTGATGTGAAAAGTATCTTTGTTTGAAATTAGAGCAAGTATCTAGAGTCGTCTACCTACCCTAAGGAATTCGTCTGTGTAGAGGTCCTTTAAAGTAGTGCCATCCCACCATTGAGAGGTAGGTAGCACCACCGTTGGAGGTGTTCGGGTCAATTCGAGTTTAGGGACATGGTGATCACCGGAGCAATGGGAAGACACCTTAGAAGCTACCCTCATGCCAGGTTCCCGGATCATGAGGACTTACTAAGACATCCTCTACTCGACGATCACCTTTCGAAAGGCAACAGTGAGGCGTACCCTAGGGGTGGTGTGTGCGATTCGTGTGTCGTTTTCATTTGTATTTGACTTGTCATGTTTGTTGTGTTCTACGCTTGATTTTAATTAAGACATTCATTCTTGCATGCTTATTTAACAGTTATAAAGTTTGCGGGAAAATAAATCTAAACTATTACAAAGGGCGCGGGTCCACATCGCCAAAATTAAACCGGACCCGATTTGACTGAAAATAAAGAAAGCGAAGTAAAAGTGCGAGAAATAAAATTATTACAAGGCTTTGGGACATGTACATAATTATAATAAGCGACAAAGTAAAATGCGCGAAATTAATAATTAAAAGTATGGGCGTTGGACCCTTTTGCAAAAAATTAAAGTTGATGAATTAATTGGAATTAAAGATTAAATGTTTTTTTGGTATTTTTGTATTTTTTAAGATTTAATGGAAAAGAATTAATTAAAAGTAAAATAAAATGTGCACCTAATTCTAATTATTTTTTAATTATTATGAAAATGTTATATTAACCTAAATTAAACCCTAATTTTTACTTATGTACATTTAATTATAAAAATAAATAAATAACTAATATTATAATAAAAAAGGAAAATTTAAAAGGTATATAAAAAATTATCAATTAACCTAATTCTATATTTTTGGATTTTTTAGTTATTAAAAAGAATTAAAAATTGCAACCTAACTAAAACTAAATATTTACATGCATTTATTCATAAAAATAATTAAATAAATAAATATTATATTTTTGCCTTTTTTGTTTTTTAATTAAGTTTTTAATGTATTTTTGTTAAAAAAAACTAATTAATTAAATAAACACAATTAAATAAAAGTAATTATTAAAACAAGAATAAAAATAAATAAAAAAAGATTAGTGAAGGCAAACCAGGGGGGGTAGCCCCAAAATTGGAGGTAAGGCCTTAACACTTCAGGCCCATTTGCCTTTGAGTCCGTTTGACTTTTTGGACCGCCTACAGCCATGTTGACCTACGTCCATGGTGTGCTTTCAATCTATGCCATTGGTTGGATCCTAGCGCGCACGTGGATGGTTGATCAGGAATATGTATGATGCGCCTTAACCCTTGAAGCTGCATATGAATATTTGATGAAAAATAATATTGGAATAACGTAGACCTGGGACTTGAACCCAGGTCATGAGGGTTACAAGCACCTACACCTGCCAGCTGAGCCATCACGTTTCAATTAACATATTATATTAAATAAATAATAAAAAGCAAAACCCACGCGTAATGGTTAAAAACGCGCGCAATTCAAACTAGCGAATCACGCTTCGCCAACACATCATCTTCCCCATTGTTTTTATTTTTTCTGAATCAAGCACGTATGGCAGCGGTTTTGGAAGCGTGGTCTTAGGCTAGCTACAAGAAAATAGCGACTAGCGCTATGACATCAATAAATTGATCGCGAGGGTCCAGGTCTCCTCGTCTTGATGAGCTGGTTTGAATGGTCATACTTTCATGGGCTAATTTTTCCTTATCGCTAAAGCCCCAATTTTGAAGACCTGTAACCCTAGAATCTCAAACATGGCATAATCTCGTATGGTCAATAAAAACGCAATTAAAGGTAATGGTTAGCTTGGAAACTTCAATATGAACAAGAATCAATAAACAAAAATGCACAAAGATGTATGAATCATGATATACGATTTCAAAAGTTTTGTGACACAGTTCGAGTTCTATCTACCAATTCTTGGAGTTTTGCTTGTTGTTCTTGATTGGTACACGTTCAGAGTTACCCAAGGAAGCTAATGGAATGGAAATTGAGGCTTGAATCGTCCCCTAACCTTGAAATCAGTTTTGTGTTTTATGGAAAAAAAATTCAAGTTTTCAAAGTGGTCTTGGGCGCAGCTTTCAGTCTCCAAGGCTTAGGTTTGTGATTCTGAATATGTATAGAAGCAATTAGGTCAACAAAACTTGATAAAATCCAAGGCATTCAATGATTTGCATATTTGATTTTGTAAGATCTTTTTGAATCTTTTTCACATGGTTCTTTGTGTCAATTAGCTCCAATCACACCAATTCTTTCCATAATTGAACAAGCACGAAATATTGAGTCCAAATCATGCATAAAAAGATTGGTTTTGTTAGGTTAGATATTTTTCATGTATTTAAATAATTTAAATGAATTAATATTAATATAAATTCAAATAAATAAATAAAAATTGAGAAAATACTTCCCTTTGGGCCAAATGGTCGTGCATAGGCTTGGAATGATGAATCATGGAAGAAAAATGGGCCCATTAGCAATTTTGGATCATTTGAATCAAAGTTGACTTTCCAAAATTCCCAAAAATTTCCCAACTTCCACAAGGCCTAACTTGCTCAATTTTTAAGCTTTTCACATTTTCTTGGACATTTTGGAAAGGTCTTTGAGTCCTCTAACCCATGTCTTTGGTCCCATGTCATTTGGATTTACCAATCTCAAGTTATGGCCTTTGACTTAAAGTCCCTTTTTGTTGACTTTTGAAAATGACCTATAATGTTGAAATTGATAACTTTTTGTGAGAGCATTTCTTGGACTTGAAGTATGAAGATGAGTTGTAGGAAATGTCTTTCTCTTCAAAATGAGCTTTGGATGGAATTTTTCTGATAATCCATGTGAAAGTTATGCCCTGGTCAATTTCAGTTGACTTTTTCAGCTGTCCAAATATAGTAACTTTTGCATCTTTGATGATTTCTGAGCCAAATTTTGAGAATCATGATCAAGCATTGATCAAATGATGTTTGTGGCTTCAAAATGATATGTTGACCAAAAATTTGAACTTTTGACTGTCAAATGACCATTTTGCCCCTACAGTTGACTGTAGTGCAATCTAGGGTTTTGACTGTGCAATTTTGAGCTGAATGCCTTGGAACTTGATATGAGGATACTTGAACATCTTTGTAAGCATATGAGACTTGATTGGGTCCTTGAAAACTTCCTTTCTTTGATCAGAACACAAACCCTAGTTTTGACTGTATAGGAGACAGTTGAACTGCACAACCCTTGGGGAATTTTGTGACTTGACTTGGCAATTTCTTGATGAATATGGGAGGGCAAATTTTGGGGTACAACACCGCCCTTTCGGGTTTTCAGTCCATCGGGATACCCTTTTTTGCTCAAGCTGCCTGTTCAGGCTTTCGACTTGCCGGGTGTACAATTTTTTTGTATATATCCCTAATTTTTTCCCGAACTCTTTTGGTTCGCCGGGATGCCCTTAATTTTGCCTAGGCCTGTCAACCTAGCGGGTCTTTTTCATGCGTAATATTTTCTGACTATGTCCGCGCTCATAAAATGTGGAGAGTTGTCACCGTCTATGAAAGCAAGTGTTGTAGAAATTCCAGAAAATTTGTATGTGATCGCATGTGCCCTTTCATACGTGGGAGCCTGTGTGGGGCTGCTTCTGGATGAATCTGGTTCACCTGATGTTTGATCAAGTTTCTGATAGTCTTGAATTTCCTAGGTATATTTTCTAAGAATTGTCATGGAAGGATTCGAAGACATGATATTGACACCATCTGATACTACTGGAACAGACAAGCAATTTGGTGGTACCAAAGATTCAAATTTCATAGTGATTTTCTGCTGGAATCCCGGATAAATGTAACAGCCCCCGAGTGATTCAGATGGAGATCTGTCCCTGGCTATTCAGCATTTTTGGAGAGATTCTTTGCATATTGGCTTGACTTCCCCAGATTAATTAGACACCGTATCATGCCCGTTGATTATGAAAGGCTTGTTATTGGGAATGTTTTTTTCGTCTGAGGTGATTCTATCCATTGAGGGAGTCTTCGTTCACTGAATATACGTTTTGTGAATTTCTCTTCCATTTGAACAATTAACCATATGTAAACAATGTCATTTAAAGAATGCAGAGCTTATGTCTATCTTGAAATTTTTTGAAAATGCATTTTTTGTAGTAAAACAAAATTTGCAAGAATGTGATATCAACTCATGATTTATAGCAAACCTTACAGAAGTCAGGATACCTTTGTAATAGTATGCTCTCGAACCAACCCATGCTTCAGCTAGGACTTTTAAGGTTTATAACGTGGCCTGGTTTACGGTTCAAGAAACAAAGGATAAAGGCTCAAATTTTATTTGTACCCAACCCGCTCTTCGTTATATTCTTTAGTCATATGCTCGGTTAATTATGCATTTCGAATCCCAGTTGAGTTCTGGAATGTCGGCCCCGATATTCTGGTGATGGTTCAGAAATTGAACGTTTGTTTAAGAAGGCAGTCATTTTTGTGACCTTTTATTTTTGTTGAGGATTCGTAGGACCTCTTTCTTTTTTGATTTTGTTATCCCTGTCTTTTGCCTGGACTATTTCTTTTGTGATTACAGCTAGCGGGATGCCCCAGTGTTTTTCTTAAGTCTCCTTCATAGGTTTTGACTTAATGGACTTTTATTTTGAGAGATAATAACTTCTTGTTCTTAATGATTATGTGGAACCATCACCATATTTTGAAGAGCATCTTCTACACTATTTGTCGTGTACGAAGGGAAAGCTTACGGTTGAATGCACATCTGAATTAACTGAGAAAACTACCCTGGCCCAGGTTATGATTAACGGTTTTAATTTGTGTGAAAAGAAAACTCCTACTTATTAAGCTTAAAGGGGTTGACTAGGGATTATCTTCCTTATAACTCCATTGTTTATGATTTGAAACAACGCATGTACATCGTCAGCGGGGTCTGTTCAAAAGCATACTGTAGAGATTGTGGTATCATTCTCTTCATCCTCCCTCTAAAGGCTTAGAGCTTTTAATCAAGAGTTGAATATCATAAAAGGGAAGTAAGAAAGCAGTTTAAGCATAATGAAAACAAATTAATTCAAGATAAACATGTGCAATGCATTAATGAAATAACAAAGTTTGACATGACAATAATTGTTTGAACAAACAAAGAAAATACAACTTGAGAATTCAAATAAACAAAAATGCTCTCAATCCTGGCCATGATTTGGCATGGGAGCAGTGATCACGTTGGGAGTCTCAAGAGGGTCGAACTCAATCTCCTTGGCATCAATCATATTTTAAATCTTGTATTTCAATGCCCAACAATCGTTAGTATCGTGCCCAGGACTGCCAGAATGATAGGCACACCTTGCATCAGGATTGTAGTTAGGAGAAGAAGTCTTAGGGTTTGGATGAGGTCCTATCAACGTAATCAAATTCATCCTCAACATATGTTGTAATGCTTGAGACAGCGGCATGTTGATCTTGGTAAACTGTCTCTTAGGCTCGTCTTTCCTTCGCTGATTACCTCGTTATTATGGTCATTGCACGCGTGCCGAATTAGAGACCAACACTGCCCCTACAGATTGGTGGTAGTCTGCCTTATTACGACTCTTCTGGCCATACATAGCATTGGCTTCCCTCTTACCAACAAATGGCTTCTTCTTAGCATTAGAAGATGCAGCCATTGGGATCTTCCCACTCTTGATACCACTTTCAATCCTTTCTCCAATCAAAACCATCTCTGTGAACCCGGATGAGGAACTCCCAATCAGCAGATTAAAGAACGGGCCTGTCAAAGTGCTCATGAACATGTCTACCATTTCCCGATCATTAAGAGGAGGTTGTACCCTGCCAGCTAGATCCCTCCATTCCTGGGCATATTCCTTGAAGCCTTTGCTAGAACCCATAGACATACTTTGAAGTTGTATACGAGTTGGAGCGAGGTCAGCATTGTATTGGTATTGCTTGTAGAAAGCAGTAGCCAAGTCTTCCCAGGTATGAATGTCTGTTATTTCTAGCTGATAGAACCACTCCAGTTGTGTGCCAGCTAAACTTTCTTAGAAGAAATGGACCCATAACTTCTGGTCAGTAGTGTGAGGCTGAACCTTCCTGACATAGGACCTTAAGTGCATCTTAGGGCAGGAGACACCGTCATACTTAGCAAATGTGGGAACCTTGAACTTTGATGGGATGACCACTCCAGGAACCATCCCTAACTCTTCAAAGTCCAAGCCAGGTACCTGTTGAATCTCCATAGCATTGAGACGATCCTCCAGCTGTTTGTATTTATCGTCAACAGGAGGATATTATTCCTCGGAGTAATTAGCTTCTTCTTCATCAGCCTCAGGGTTGTTGACTTCTTCATGATTATCCCCTTCGTTTGATGGAGTTATGAGATCTATAGCTTGTTTAACCGGTCCTATGAGTCTTCTTCCCATATTCAAGATGCCATTCGGTTTCTTTGCCTTCTTCTTCTTCTCTTTGATGACGAGAGCTTTCAGTTCTTCCTTCCCCTGGGCCAAAGCCATGAACATTTGTTGGAACTGAGAGTTTTGAGCTTGGAGGTCTTTTACAGTTTGTTCAAGGGCCATTTCTTTTGCTGAAATAAACAGCAAAAAGTTGAGAAACCTGTACTGGAAGACCTGTTATGAAATGGCATGCATGCAATATTTTCAAGGATCTCGCGGGGTAAACAAGAAAATGTCAGAAGTTGAAATTTGCAGCTTTTATTGAAGAAATTCGTATGATTGAGTTTCCTTCTACGAGAGTCAAGCTCACCATATCAAGTGGGTCATAGCCCCTGACTCAAGTTGTTGTGTTTTTGTCTTTTGACGGCATTGGCTAGAGGAAAATAAATCCCATTGCCCCTTGCTAGACGTCTAATTTATCATAACCTACATCAAAAACCCTTGAGATCCTTGAAATGGTTAAGGAAATGTTGTGGCATGATGTTATGATGTGTATGTTATGTGTTAAGAAAAAGTGTAAGGTGATGAAGACAAGTGAGTCTAAGAAGTCCAGGTTACTGGATAATGATTGTAAACAAATCCTGCAAGGAGATCATGTTGTTAGATAAAAACCCTGCAAGTAGCTCAAGTTGAAAGCAAACAAATCACACAAGCAGCCTTAGGTTTAGGCTTGCTTGGGGTCTGTAGGTAAGTATCCTCTTGAAATTTAGTTGGCTCAACCTGTCCTAGTAATAGTAACCGGGTTCTAAGGGATCTCAATTTCACTGATCTTTCCCACAAGTTTCTTTCTGATCGACAACTGACTTGCCACCAAACAAAACTCGGGAGTCAAATCTCAATGAGTGTAGTATTAAGTATCAACCGACTTAGGACTACACCAAAGACGGCTATCTCACTACTTCCTAATGTCCAAGTTGGTAAATTAAACGTTCTAAGGTCAGTTGATGCTTTATGACACCACGCAGCGGCCCCGTATTCTCCTTGATTACTCAAAGGCTACTGGTACCAACCAAAGTGTCACATCAATGTAGCTATCACTTCAACCGTGTCGGTATACCCCGTACAGTTTCCATGATCTATTGCTACTTACCTAAAAGGTGCCCCAGATCCGGGTGTAGGATCTATAGTAACCCAAACAAAACCCTCAAAAGTAAAGCAATCAAAGCACACAAAGCAGTTAAATAATGAAATAACTCTAAGGTAACCCCACTTTCTGTATTCCCCAGCAGAGTCGTCAGTTCTGTGATATGGTGGCAGAATCGACTGTTATACTGGTTTTGCATTTTGCATTCACAAATTTCGCAGTAAGCAAGAGTCGCCGCTGACTTTTCTTTTATCCAACAAAGGAAAGGGTGAAAAGAACATAAAAAGACCTTTTTCGAGATTTTCTGAGTAAAGAGGTAGATTATGGAAAGGGAAGGTGTTAGCACCCTTTCCATCTGTGGTTTTCCACGGGCTCTTAGGTACTTGCTCGTTTTTTAAAATTGCTTTCGTGTTTGTGTGTTTTGAAAAGTTTGTTTGCTTTATGATAACTCTTGTATCAGTCCTCAAGAGTGTTGATAAAGCGTTTTTGAAAAATGTTTTGAAAGTTTGGTGTGAAAAAGTTGTTTTTGAGCAAGTACCTAATAGTTATCTACCTACTCGAAAAAAGGTGTTCTTTTCCTCCTTTCCTTTAGACAGTACTATCCTACTATTAGTGAGTAGGTAGCCCTAGTCATTGGATGTTGAAGGACTATCGAAGGGACGTTTACTGTCACTAAGGCCACTGGGCAAGAACTTTTAGGAATTGCCCTAAAGTTCTAAGATCACTTTTTAACCGAGGATGTGTCGAAAGGGTCATCGAGGGACTTGTGATCTCTTGAACTAAAGGACAACCACTAAAAATTCTCACATTTCGAGAATTGTGACAGTTTCCGAAGGCAACCGAAGTGGGAGATACCTTAAGGGTAAACATGTGCAAGTGAATTGATTCAGTTCATTTTTCTTGCAATTTAGGGTTATTTAATCGTATTTATAGTCTTTCCATGAAAACCTAATTACTAGCAGTTAATAGTGCAGAAAGTAAAAACAGGAAGATAGAGTCTTATGCTATTACAGGGCCTCGGGGAGGAGGATTTACATGTTCAACAATTGGGGGAATAAACAGTAAATAAACCTTAATTTTAAACTATTATAAACTATGTACAGATACAATAATTGAAAAAGGAATACGGAAAGTAACAAACGCGCGAAGATTTAAAAGAGAACAAGTTTGAAACCCTAAAAAAAATTGATAAAAATAATTTTGGTATTTATTGAGAAAATCATTTGAAATTTTAACCTAATTCTAATTAATTTTTAATTAATGAAATAAGTCAAAATAATTAAATTAAATTAATTTATTTACCAAAAACTAAGAGTAAATTAGAAAGAAAAAACTTAAATCTATTTTTTTTAATGATTTTCTAACTTTATGATTAAAATGAAGTTGGTTTTTAAAAACATAAAACAATAAAGTGAAAAAAGAGTAAAGAAATTAGAAGTTGGGCCTGATGTCATGAAGTAAAATGGGGGATGCATGTTTGAAAGTCTGCTAGGCCCATATGCACAAGCCCAACGCCTGCTTGATCCAGTGTTGTTACGTCATGGAAAGTCCACCATGTTCTGCGGTTGTGAGAGCATTGGATCCAGACCATCTGTGATCTAATGGCTCAGGCTGATATTCCATGTTTTGCGCGTGGGGATACGCTGTACAGGATCCTGCAAGCAAACGTTAGAAAAATGTAAAATTGATGGACCTGGGATCGAACCCAGGTCCCTTCCTTCACATGCCTTATGCCTTTACCATCTGTGTTGCCTGCTCATTCATGATTATAATAACACAAAGATAATATAATGGTAATTCAGTCAAAGTGTCAAATTTTCAAATGCGCCAGATCATATCTCACATGGACCAATGATAATATCACAATTAAGCCACCGGAGTCTACAGAAGTCAACGGTGTCGGAGTCCAACTTCGGTCACCTTCTCTGGTTGCCTCAAAATTCCAAACCTGCAAATCACGCAAGATAAAGATACAAAGGGTACCCTACCCCCCTATTTCGAGTGTTGCGATCACGATGGTGGTGTCCTTTTTGACTAAAACATCCTGCAAATTCATATACAAAGAGGAAGGATCTTTGTTCCCTAACAATGGCACTGTTATATTTCTACGTCAAAACTTGCATATAATGGTTCTAGACACACGCAAACATGATGTTAAGCATAAATATATGCAGAGATATCATTTATGTTGCATGAAATAAGAGTTTGAGATTAATGAAATATACCAAACTATGAGTTGTTGGAGGGGACGATCATGTGTGCTTTGGCCTTCAAAAATGGATTGGTTAAATCCCTGGGGTCCTCAGAAGGGTGTAGGATGCTTGGATCTGATGGAGGTTGGTTGGATCGAGCGTTTGTGAATTGTACCACTCTTTGAATTTTTTTTAAATTTGCTAGGGCTTCTCTAAGGCAGTTGTGCGTATTCCCTTGGCTTCTGAATGGTTGTTCATATATATAAGACACATTAGGTCAACAAATATAGAGAGGTATAAATGCCTTCATGAGAAAATAATTGATTTCCAATCATGTGAATATTTGACTTTTTTGGACCAAATCATATCTTTTGCCTCTCTCCACGAAATCCCCTTGTCATAAAATGAATATATGTTCATTCTTTAATTGGAAACCAATCCCACACAATCTTTAAATATTTTTAAATCATTTATTTAATTTAACTTGAATTTTAAATGACTAAAAATCAAGATAAATGAAATAAATGACCAAATAGGACATGGATGGGTTTAGAGGTCGTGGAACAAGTTAGAAACAAGTTTGGATCACAAAAGGATAGGCCCATTTGGAAAAATTCCAAGTTTGATCAATATTTCCTTCATGCACTTCTTCAAAAATTGGTCAACTTTAGCAATGCATATCTCTCTCAATTTTAATCCTATGAGGGTGTTCTTTGAGTTTTTAGAGAGCTTAGGATGTCGTCTAAACAACCCTTTTAGTTTCATCTCAATTGGATCTTCCATGTTCATGTAAGGAGCTTTGACCCAAAAGGTGTTTTTGTTGACTTTTTGAAAGGACCCATAATGTCTGAGCTTGTATATTTCAATTGATTTATTTCTTGAACTTGGGGGCTGACGAGAAGTTGTAGGGAATTGGATTCTCTTCAAAATGAGCCTTGATGGAAAAAATTCTGATAAAGTATGAGAAAGTTATGGCTAGTCAAAGTTTAGTTGACTTTTCCTATAGAAACCCTAATTAGCAATTTTTTACTTTTGATGAATTAGGAGAATTTCTTGAGGAATTATGATTAACCCTTGATCAAATGATGGATATCACTTCAAAATGTTGATGTTGATTAAAAAATCTTGAAGTTTGACTGCATATGGGTCACAGTTGACTTTTGACCTAGTATAGTTGATTTTCAAGCATTTGAGCAGTTGACTGAGCAAACTTGTAGTGCAAGGCATGAAATTTGTCATGGACAATCTTGAAGACATATTAGGATCATGGAAAACATTTGAGACCATTGGAGCTCACACTTCTTAATGAAAATTAAAACCCTAGTTAGAGGTTTGTTGCCTTAGGAGGAGAAATTGTCTGGTCAATTCTTAGTCATCCTTGAGCAATTTGAGGATCTCAATGGGAATGCCTTGAGTAAAATGAGAGGGAAAATTTTGGGGTACAACACGTGTCATATAAAGAAGCTTGAGAAGATAAAACCAGAAGAAGCATGGTCTGGATACAAGTCAAATATAAACCCTTTGAGAGTTTTTGGTTCTGTGATCAACATGTTCCGAACCAATTTAGAAAGAAGTTGGATGACAAAGGGGAGATGATGATACTTGTTGGGTATCACCTATTGGAGGTTACAAGTTATTTGATGTTGAAAACATGAGGATTGTGACCACTCGGGACGTTGTAATCGATGAATTAAAGCAGATAGAGCAGTCTGTAACTGATTACACTCAGACATTAACTGATTACATGCAGGCTTTAACCGGTTACATGAAAGCGTTAACCAGTTATGTAACACCCAATATGTAATTAATTATTTAATTAAATATTTTTGAATATTTTTCTGGTTAAATTTTCGAAGTTGTGAAATATTGATTTAATTTGTGTCATTTTTATTTGAATTAATTTATTTGATTAAATTGTAGAATAATGTTAGAATAATATTATTATTTGATATGGACTTATTTTAATGTTAGAAGTAGTATAAAGGGGGTGTAGGAATTTAAGTCCAACAAGAAAAAATAAGAATAATAGTATAGTAGTTATATTATTATATTAGTTATTTTAGAAATAATAAGAAGTAGAAGTATAAGTAAGAGGAGAAAGAATAGGTTTTAGGCAGAAGAAGAAAATAAGAATTTTGGAGGACATAAGTAGAAGTGCAAAGAGGAGACAAAGCTAGATGCAATTAGAGAGTTAGAACAAACTTCAATCCAAGGTAAGGATGGGATTCTGAATCTATAATAAAGTATGTTATGATTGGTATGAGGGATAGGATAGAGGAGTCATTAACCTCCAATAGGGATGATGATTTTGATTCATTCCTAGTTTCATGAGAAGTTGATGTATTGCTGATTTTATTTGTGTTAAATTTGTGTGATTTGATTAATTTAATTCTGTATCGATATCCGTATGGTGATTTGTATATAGTGTCAATTATGATTATATATATTGGTTGGATAAAAGCGAATTCATTATGTTTATATATTACTTTGCGACAACTATTCATAATTTATTGTAGCTTCATTTGATAGTATATGTGTACTGTAGCGAGAAAGATGTAGGTACTTGTATATATGTTAGTTAGTTAGTTATCAGAATGGCAAATTGTAGGTATACTGCAACGACCTTGTAATCTAGGTTGAAAGAAAAGAAAAAAAAACACTAGTATTAAATGTTTTGAATTAACCATTATATAATATTTTACTAATAACAATAATAATTTAATATTAATAGTATATATTGTAGGTATACTGCAACGACCTTGTAATCTTGGTTGAAAGGAAAGAAAAAAACACTAGTATTAAATGTTTTGAATTAACCATTATATAATATTTTACTAATAACAATAATAATTTAATATTAATAGTATATAGTATTTAAAAGTTTTTAGTTAGTGTCAATTGAGTTGTCAATAAGATTGTTAGAGTTGTCAATAGTGTTGTTAAAATTATAAATAGAGTTGTTTTGAGTTATTAAAAGTCGTTTTTTATTTATTTTGCGTAATTCTGACATGTTTAGAGTTGTTAGTAGGGTAAGTTGGAGTTGCCAAATAATAACACATCTTTACTAAATTATTGATATTTTAGTTATGAATTTTAGTTAAATTTAGTAGCAGGAAATTATAGATTTAGTAAAATATTGGTAAAAGCTACGGTAGCATAGTTGGTAGTAGAAGGTAGCAGGTTTACCAATTTAAACACAAGTAGTCATTAGATTGAAACTAATATGTATGTAGTAGGACAATAAAATTGACTGGTAGTATACTTGTAGCAGAAAGTAATAAATAGCAGTCTGGTAGTTTTTGACAGAAAACAACATTTGCAGTATAGACTATTCAATAGCAGTGTAGTATTAATTCAACTGAGTCATAATAAGAACACTAATACAAAGTGGAAAATATTAATAAGCTTGGCTGATAATTAATTAACCGAAATTAGTCGAAATAGTTCGAATAATTATGTGGTTGGTTGCAGTATAGTTTGGTTAATTTGTTGTGCGGTATGCTTGTTGAAAATTGTGAATTTGCAGGTGGTTTTGTATCCGGTTGGATTGCCTCTATTTATTGGCAAAAAATAAGTTGTAGGCCTATGGCCGACGTTCATTTTACTATTGGGTTGCTATGAAATTATTGTTGTTGTTATTATTACATTCATATTGTGTCGCATACATAACATATCAAGTTGGAGCTAATGCTCGATAAGTTGGTCGGGATTGGCAAATTAAGTTGAAGACTTATGCCTTATTGACGCCTCTATTAATTGACAGATTTTTAAGTTGGGAGTTCTTCTCCATTGGTACCACATGCATGTGCATTGTATAAGTCGCATTTCGCGTTGCATTCTTGTTATTGTGTGGATGAATCGATTATGTTAAAGAGTTGTGAAGTGGTGATCTTTATATGCACTGATTCTAACATATTATTTATCATACATTTTATTATATTTATTAGATATCTCATCCCTTCTATTTGAATGTTACCCCTATGTTGGTAACGTGCAGGTAATCCAGAGTGAAGAATGTTTACCTTCATTAGTTCGAGTCTGGTGTCGTCGCTCTGATACGTAACACTCGGGGGGATGAACGCTAGTTGATTCTGTTTCTGTTGTTGGATTTTTATAATGAATTCTTATTAAGTACTTATTATGTTAGAGTTGTTTCAGTTGGATAATCATGTTTTGATATTTAGGTTGATTCCGATGCGTGGTTATGAAAGTTAATTTTGAAAGACTAAAATAAGTTGTCGTCGGTTCATCTGAACTTTTAAAGTGTTATGTATATGTGATAAACGCGGTTGTTTGAAGTTGAGTTGTAGCATCCCGATTTGCATGAGGAATTTTATAACTTTGACTTTAATAATATTCGCTGGGTAGAATTGGGGTGTTACAAGTTACACTCATGACTTTTTGGATTCTAGAGAAGTTGAAACTGTAGAAGAGCATCGTGTCAAAGCCATAACTGTAGAAAATGTGAGACGAACGACTAGGCAATGAGGTTTGCCTCAAAGACTCCAAGATTTTGAGATATTCCGGGATAACAAAATCAATGATGATGGTGATTTCGTTCATTTTACACTTATGGCCGAATACGAGCCCGTTAAGACGGAAGAGACCTTGAGTGATCCAAAGTGGGGTTTGTCCTATGAAAGAGGAGTTGGGATTGATTGGGAAAATGAGTACTTGAGAGTTGGTTGATCTACACAAAAGAAAGGAGCTAGTTGGTGTAAGATGGGTCTATAAATAAGATATAAACTTTGATGAGATAAATCATTGTAATGTTGCCATATCGCCAACTGGACCAAGGTTGCAGCTGTTAAAGAATGAAGAGGAGTAGAACGTATATCCTACTCAATATAAAAGGTTGATTGGATCATTATGTTACTTTTTCAATACGCGTCCATATTCGGCGTTTAGTGTCAGTAATTGATGAATGCTAAATTGTTGTGAATTTTAGTGTGAATAATTAGCACTCATTGGCTTAATTTGTTTGCTTTTCATCAATAAACCTTAACTTATATGTAAATACATGTATATTGTGTATAATTATTTTCATGTATATATTGTATCTTTTGATAATTTTCACTTCTTTTGTAGGTATTTAAGCAATGATATTTAGTCATTGTCTTGTAGATCGTGAATAAGCTTTCTAATGCTTCTGACCGTGCATCAATCAGAGTTGCGGTTCAGAAGTTATGGTGAAACCAAGATCTATTTTTTCAGTACAGCAGGCCGCACTAAGCACCTGTACCGCGCTAAGCGTGCCCTAGGAGCACCATAAGTCATGTTTTTTTGACATTTTTGACCGCGCTAAGCACCCATACCGCGCTTAGCGTGCCTTGCTGTGACAGCAACTCTATTTTAGTGATTTTTCACACTTTTTGGGTCATTCCATCATCTTTCTTCATGGTGGAAACCTAGAGGGAGCTGCAAAACATTTTGGAAAGAGAGAGAATTGCTACAAACAACATAGAAGTTGATTCTTGCGGATTGGAGTCGGATCTGAGATACCTGGTGAGACACCTCGGTTGATTCTTCTCCCTCTTCATTTTCCCCTCGTCGTGTTTAGGCACCATGAGTGGTTAGGATCTCTTCTTTGTTGGTTTTGGTTGTAATAACTCATGTTCATATGTATCTACTCTGATTCTATTGCATGTGAACCGATTGATTATTTGATTTTGTTAATTTAATTTGTGTTTATGTAAAACCTAGGTTTTGGGAATCTTTTGACAAACTCTTTGACAAATTCATTTCAAAACCTATGATCCAATATTTTTCGACTATTGAATACCATATTCTAGACACGGAGATGGGATTTGATATTCATTTGTATCTGATTGTTAATGTTACCATAAAACTTAGTTGGACATGATTGAGTTAGTTACGGTAAATTCCTCTTCACTTAGTTGGACACAATCATTGTCGAAGAGGGATTCGTGATAATAGTGAATGATTGAGAAGTTCACATGTGATAGATCATTTTGATATGTATGTTGTATATTTATGTTTCTTGGTCACAACATTAGACACAATCTGTTTAGGAATCTGTATCGATGCT
Source organism: Vicia faba (assembly GCA_948472305.1). Taxonomy (NCBI): domain Eukaryota; kingdom Viridiplantae; phylum Streptophyta; class Magnoliopsida; order Fabales; family Fabaceae; genus Vicia; species Vicia faba. The sequence continues at coordinate 994,277,678 of OX451735.1, forward strand.
TTAGCATTTGTTAGATCCTGAACGCTAGACATAGCTTTAGGCTTAATGTTCTCTTTTGTATCAATTCTTAATGATGTCATATTACTTTGGACACGAACGATATGGTTGAAACTTCGTTGGTGTTTGGACACGAACACCGACGTGAGCAATACGTGATGGTAATGAGGAATAAATAGATTGTGTATAACTGACTGATAGAAGGCATATTTTTGAGTTATGAAAACCAATCCTAGCATGTTCTCACCCCTCTCCAAGATCTTTAATTTTCCGTTGTTAATTTCTTTTTCCTTTCGCTTTAAATATATTTTTACAAACAAGCTTAGAAACGTAGTAACGATTGAATGGCATCGATAGCACTAATCTCTGTGAAGACGATAAAAGATATTTACTCAAGTTTTTGCTTGAGAGGCGCTTTACTGCATCTGTCAATAGTATTGTGAGTAGATTCATGGAGAGACTGATTACATCTCACTTGGCCGCAGTTAAGAGAATCCTAAGATATGTCAAAGGTCTATTGGCTGCATAATTCTCTTTCCCGTAGCAGATACGATTAGAAAATGCAATTTACTTGGTTTTAGTGATTTCAATAGGTACGAAGATAAAGATGATCAAAAGTCTACAGCTGGATACATCTTTATGTTCGGTGGAGCACCAATATCATGGTGCTCGAAGAATAAATCGGTAGTTTCACTCTCTTGTGAACCCGATTATATTGTCGTTTCGTTATGTGTATTTTAAGTTGTATGGTTAATGAATCTATTGAAAGAGTTAAGCAGCAATGAGGGTGAGGTTGTCACACTTTTGGTTGATAATGTTTCAGCCATTAATCATGATAAGAACCCAATTAGACATGGGAGGAGCAGGCACATTGAGATGAATTTTTACTACTTGAGGGATCTTGTTAAAAAAAGGCAAGTTAAGATTGGGATATTGTAGAAGTGAAGACCAAGTTGCTAAATTGTTGACTAAGGGAGTGACAAATGATGTGTTCAAAAGGTTGAAGATGAGCATGAGCATGGAAGACTTGGAGCACTTGAATTAAAGTGGTATGTTTTAAGAAAATAAATAAGCCAAGTGATGTAACCGGTTAACACGGGGTGTAACAGGTTACAATTGATGGAAAAGCACTTTTGTAGAGGAAAAAAGATGTTTTGGAGTTGTGTTAACCGGTTACACCTGACACTGAGTTGTTATTGTTTTGTCTGTGTAATCGATTAACCATTTGTGTTAATCAATTACGACCCTGATTTTTAGATTTTTCTTGTAATTAGATGATGTGTTTTGGTTTCAATCATTTTGCAACACTTGTATAAATGCCTCGGAGGCATCTTCATCATTGATTAATGCAAATTGTTCATTCTCACCCTCAATTATCCCTTTTTCTCTCTAATTCTCTTTTCTCTCTCACCATCTTCTTTTTCACATACTCTAAATCCTTCATTGTTCATCAATTGTGTAATTGTATGTTGCAACAAATATGACAACATTTGAATATGGAGAGAAAAATACAAAAGAGAAAGATATTGTAAAGTTTTCGTAGATTTCTTCCATAATCTATTCACATATGTCAATCCATCTAGAATTGAAGAAGCAACTGAAGTGGTAGAATGAAGAATCATTGATGAATGGAAAGATATTTTTTCTCAACCATTCGCACTAAAAGATGATGAGTTTGTTATCTTGAAAAGTATTAAACCCAAGCTTCGCCGGGGTCATATGGGATTCTTGCTATCTTTTTTAAAAAAAATATTGACATACACTAGGGGGCATTTGTTTCACGGAATTAAAATTTATTTCTAGGAATAAATTACCCGGAAAAATAAAGATAGGAAATTTATTTCAAGGAATTTTTTTAAAAAGTGTTTGGCAAATATTTTGATATTCCTAAGAAATTTATGATTTTAACTTCTTTTTTTTAAAGTTTATAAAATTTCATTAGAATCCACATTCTCATTCTTTTACATGGGAATAATTTCATGAAAATATGAGGTTACTTTTTTTCTTGGAATTTTTATTCCTAGAAATAATTATTTTTAAACTTGTAACAAACATGAGTATACTCATTTCTTATTCATGTATTTCTGGGAATCTTGTTTATAACCTTGAAACAAACACCCGCTAGGATATGAAACTTACTCCTTGGTTAAATGCGATTAATATGATAGATTTATCTAAAATTTACTCCTTGGTGTAATGTATTTCTGAAATTGTGACAAAAACTACGATAAATCATCTAAAACTAGTCAAACTAAGATGATTGATTTATTTCAAAGTGCTCTTATTTTTGGTAGACTAATTACATAGATAATGCATTTTTAACTTTTAATGTTTTTCATTACATGAAGAAAAAAACGGTTAGTAAAAAATATTTTGTGGGGAGTCAATCTGATCTCTCACTTAAATCATCTCATTCTTACGAGTCTCATGTTTGTGGGACTATATACAACATGGTCTCTCACGTAAAATTGATCACTCTTACAAGTTTCGTGTTTGAAAGATTGTGTACATATCCGATAAGTTGGGTCGAATCTAGTTTGAACTCAACAGAACCCGCCTCGATTTTAAGCCATCTCATGGGGTAGGATCAAGCTAATTCAACTTAATGGGTCAAGTCGAGCAGGTCAGTCCAAAGCCAACATATCTTATTTTTTAGTGATGCACTTTAACACTTGGACAGAAACATTTCATACGACTTAGACTCATACTTGCGACTTTAATTGGATCCATGTTGGTAAAGTTAGCAATTAGTTGTACCTTATTTGTATATTTAGTGCCACTGTGGGGCCTGATAAAATTGACATGAATCTAAAGATTCCTTCCTTGGTCGTTGCACGATTGTGAACTAGGTTGACTATCTCTGAAGGAACATTCACAGCTCCAACATTACAGTGCCCAAATCCTACTTGTTGAAGTCACAACATATCCATTATTGAGCCCGCAAATAAGGAACCAAAATCAACGAACCTCCTGTCTACATCTTTACGAAAATGGATATTATTCAAAAATCCAGACTAACAGTCATGAACACACAAAATTTTTACTAGAGGATGGTCAAGGAAGAGGTGGAAGCTTTAAATTAGTACAAGTTGGGGAAGGCAATATGGAATTATGTGTTTACATGTTTAATCAAGAAATAATCCAAGCTAAAGCAAGTCATGCCTATCACATTTTAGTTTTGATGATGAGAACTTGTGAAGATGATGCAACCTTTGATGATAACTTATGAAGATTCAATATGACCTTAAAGGATAAGCTAAACAAGTATGTCAAATAGGCAAAGATGCACAAGACAATTTGTTCAAAAATCTTCCTCTGAATAAAAGTCGGAGAGTTAAGGTGTGATGACCACCGATGATGGGCATCCAAATTGAAGATATCTCAAGCCACATCTTTAATAAGACTCAAACAAGTGCTTATATGATTGGTATATTCAACAAAGTCTTGAAGCTTTAGAATATGAAAGAGAGAAAGTGTGAAAGCTCGCTTGATCGTGTCTGAGTGATCAGTTTTTTGTAAAAGCACAATGACGTTTTTATAAAGTATTATTGCTAACACACGCACTCACTAAAACCTTTTTTAAAGTCTTTATTTCTCAAAGAAATCAACATAAATATGTTTTGGATTCTATCCAAATGAATCGAGAACTATTAAAATGATTAGGGAACTTTTTTTGAACGGCTCAATCAATTGAAGCATATTCACAATCAATTGAAGCATGGACTATGAGAAGTTGAAGATGAAGAGCAATACTTTGTATGTTTCATCAAGTTTCAAAGGATATATGTATGATATATATATATATATATATATATATATATATATATATATATATATATATGTGTGTGTGTGCAAGTTGGAGGCAAAAAGTAAACAAGAGGATTAGAAAAAGAATGTAAGTTTTCAAAGATTTTTTATGCATGTGTCGACTCATACAAGTCATGTGTCGACCCCTTCGAAGCATGAGTCGATCTATATGAGTCAGTGAGTCGACACATACGTTACAGAGGCTACAAGCTTTAAAAATGAACCACATGTGCCAACTCAAAACTCGTATGTGTCGACTCATAGAAGAATTTTTCTTCTATGTGTCTATCTGAAAGATATTATATGTCGACACAGCCAAACAAAAGTCCCAGGCTTTAAAAATAATCTACATGTGTCGACTCATGACATGTATGTGTCAACACATAGACATGTTTTTCAAAAAAAAAATTGATTTTAATGCATGAAATCTTTTTTAAACGATTCTTAAACTTTCTAATACTAAAATGCACATTTAGACCAAGATAATACCGTCTAGCAAAATTCAATTTGATAGAATTGATTTTAACATAATTTAGTTTAATATGATTGATTTATGTTTAGATACATTTATGTAAAAATGGATTAAACAATATATTTCAGTATAAAAATTACCCATAATCAATTCTGGAAAAGGAGCTACAAATTTCAATTTCAAATATAATCAATTCTAGAGGCAGAATTAATTCTACTTTTGATAAATCAAATATCTCAAAACCACCCAAAATCAATTCTACATTTTTATAATTGATTCTGAGTATTCCAAAAATGAAACCAAACATATAAAAAAACTCTAACAATGGTAGAATCTCTATAAAAAAAAAAATAGTTTGATACTATATTTAAGAAGAGTCTTTGTTGCCATGAGTGGGCATTGCCATCGTTCTGCCATCTGATTGCATTATCTTATTTTTTATTTTTCAGTGCCTGTTCTCCTACATTAAAACCCTATTTCTAAGGCATCATTTCAATTCAAGTCCACAATATTTTTTAATAAAAAATATTTTAAAAATTATTATTAGTTTATTATATTTAATTTAAATTTTTTAAATAATTAAATATTACAAAAAGTTGTTTTTTGTATTGTTTTTTGTATTGACAAATCTTTTTGCCACATCAGTCATTTTTGTATACTACATCTACCTCAACTTAATTTTTTAATGTCACTTAAGTGAAATTTAGTCTATATATCAATGGAGACTATCAAATATAAAAGGAGATAAATTTAAGGAACTAAAACTAAACAACTAAACAATTGAAATTTAGAAGGTCAAAATCAAACAGAAACTTGAGTCAAAACAAAACAAAAAAAATAACTATTGTAAATTTATACAAAAATCAATGTTAATTTTACATAAACACCTTTACAAGTAATAAATATAATGACAAAGATAAAACAAATTCATATTTTTTAATGGACAAAACTTATGTACAATTCATGAAATGTGGTTCTTATTATTTTCTAATGAATATATGACAAATATATAATTTTCTTATATATATATATATATATATATATATATATATATATATATATATATATATATATATATATATATATATATATTGCTTATATTTTCACTCCTTAAATAATATTTAAGTATACTTGTCATATTTTCATTAAAAAATAGTAAGAACCACCCATAAGTTTTGCCATATATGTATTTAACAGGAATACTATTAGAAAGAAATCATTGATAAATAACTAAACACAATTTTATAAATAAAATAGCAAGATAGTTTTGCCATATAAAATTTCCACTATTATAGTTCTAGCCATTTACCTTCCCATGATCCTCCATTCACATAGTGACTCTCATATCTTGTATTTCATCCACATAGCAAGATATAAATGCTTTAATTAAAAAACTGCAGGCATTTTTCACTTTACAGCTTTATGCAATGATCATCATCAAAAGTTAATTTCTAAGATGTTTGGAATTGCAGTATAAACATATCAACACACACTGAGATAGATGCTAATAATCTGAGTTTCAGATTACACTACACATACTGCGATAATATAAGAAATCAAACAAGTACTTCATCTTATAACAGTAACATAATAGTGATTAAACCAGCATATTTTTCAAATCCTTAAAAGCTGTTTGCATATATCACTACAAATAAGAGCCTCAATAATCTAACAAGATGATTAATATCTCTATAAAGACGAATCATGCAAATGGTTCCATGATCAAATTAACATAACCTGATATAGTATATGGCATAGTAAAAATGACTCTTGATAAACCTATCTTCATTATTACTCATCAACTACACAATTACCACTCACCAATGTGATTTTCACGACGAAGTAGATCCAACCATGTTGTTCACGTCTTCCAAAAGACCTTTCACCTCGCTCTCTATCTTTGTCTTGAAATCAGGTGACTTATCGTCGGATGATTTGAGCATCGAAACCAGACCTTGAAGTTTTTCTTTTATGAAGTTCAGTTTAGACGCCTCATTACCATCTGACAGAGATTGTGTGGCTGGAGTTGGAGTTGGAGTTGGAGTCGGAGTCGGAGTCGGAGTCGGAGTCGGAGTCGGAGTCGGAGTCGGAGTCGGAGTCGGAGTCGGAGTCGGAGTCGGAGTCGGAGTCGGAGTCGGAGTCGGAGTCGTGTCTTTCTTCTTGTCCTGTGAAGGTTTGGACTTCTTCTTAGATCTTTCAATGTATTGTCCTCCGGACTTTGATCCATCAGAAGAAACATACTCGAGCTGAAAAGTTACTTCTGAAGGTTCAAACGGGTTTTTCTTTTGCGAATCGCTCAATGCCTTTTCAGCATCACGGGTTCTTAGGAAAGAAACTCGACCAGTATGATTAGTACGGAACATATTGGTTTCTTCTTCATTCAGAGATCCATACTTTTGATACACTGCCACAAGATCAGATGTTGTAGGTAGGATGGCTCCTGGCCAAAACGACACAAAAAGCACAGCTGGCAAAGATTTTTCATCGATCTCTTTCTTGCCGCTGGTCTCGGTTTCACGAGTCTTCTTCTTCAATTTTGACATGCTTGTAGCTATCTCCTTTCTTTTCTTAGCTGGTTCAGAATCTCCGCTCTTGTCTTTTGACATGCTTGTAGCTATCTTCTTTCTTTTCTTAGCTGGTTCAGAATCTTCACTCGGTGTTACGTGAGCAGATTGATCAAGTTCAGATTCCGGCTTACTTCTCTTCCTTTCACATCGGCTTTTGTTGTACACTTTGTGTAACGATCCTTCGCAATACAAAGAACTTCTCATGACATAAATAAAGTCTTCCAATTTAGCAGCAGAAGCGCCCTCCCTAGAAATTTGTGGACTAACAGCAGCATTGCGGATTTTGGACAGAATTTCAGCCGAAGGAACCTTAACTTTCTCTGGATCAATAGTCTTTTTCTCATCCTCTTGTGTTTGGTGATTCAAGTTGTCAGAAAGCTCCAACTCTTGAAGTGCCTTGCCGTTACACTTCGAAAGCCGAGGAGAAAGCGGGCCAGCACTTCTAGTTTCTGGCTTCACTTTTCCCTTCGTAAAAGTAATTGAAGTAGTGAAAGGAGGCGACAAATACTTGCTTTTCTTTCTTTCTCTTGACAAAAAACCCTTCTTGTTTTCTTCTTCCAACTTCCCTTCAACATTCTCCTTTTCGTTCCCCTCGTCGCTGATGTCTTCAGTGTCAACAGCTTCTTCTTTTTTATCTTTCAAACGCCGTGATTTGCCATTCTCACTGTTTTTCTTGCTCTCACGGCTTTCTTTTCCGGCTCTTTCAAACTTCCCGTCAGTATCTATAATCAACTCTTTTCGTTTTCGAACTGGTTTAGGAGTCACTGCATCGTCACTATCTTTTCTCTTCTTCCTACCCCTTGACCTAATTACGTAAAGAACTTCATCATCACTTACATCCTCTTCCTTATCTTTTGCATCAGCATCATTATCCTCCCCCATAATGTCAGCAATGCTTTTCTGCTTTCTTCTCCGGTTCGATCGACTTCCTGAAAGCCCCGGGGGACGACGCAGTTCGCCCGATTTCGGGCTCAATGGCAGGGTAGAGAAGTCCTCTTCAAACGGGCCTTGGAACGGTGCTTCCACTGCATTATCTACATCATCTTTATCTTCAAGCCCGAGAACCCGTTTGGGATCCTCATAACAAGGTAACTTATACCCACCTCTCGAGAAATAGAAAGCCGAAAGCCGAGCCTTTAATACTTCCAGCTCAAGAACACTGGCAATATCAATAACTTCAGCAATTTGTTTCACTTGAGATAGTAATTCAGCCGGTTCGATCGCAACAGCCAGAAGTCTCTCTATGCCACTTTCAGGCACAAAAACACCTTCCTTGATTCCCGAATTCTTCGCCGACAATGGAGCAAATTCAGACTCAGTTTCCCCGGCCACAACAAACGGACGACTCATCTTCATAGCCAGAACCCATCCAACCTCGTCTACAGCTTCTTGTACAGCATTGGTAAAACTTTTGGTACCACTTTGTTTCACCATATCATCAAAATTTTCCTTAAAAGGCTTCAACTGCGACGGATGGCACCAAGCAAATGTTCCATCACCAAAGTAAGCCACTAAGAACCGATTCTTCTGTTTCAGCTTCAAAGCAAAATCCGACGCATCGGACGGATCATAAACTCGACCTGGCCACCAAGGATGACTCTTAATTTTACCCCAAACAAAATCACCAACAGAATAACCATACCTTTCATCAACCAAATCATCGATTTCAACATCAACGTTCTCATTCGTCTCAACTATCGGTACCTCAAAATTCACAACTTCATCACAATTTTCATCTTTTTTTCTTTCTTCACTCTCCTTCTTCCCATTCACTTCAGCAACAATGTTCTCACTTATCTCCACAATTGGAACCTCAATAGTCTCAATTTTCCCATCAAAACCTTCATCTTTTTTTCCCTCCTTGTCTTTTCCCTCAGAATCAAACTTCTCACAAACAACGCTACTATCGCTTTCTCCCATTCCCAACACAGAAGACACCCCATTGTTCATCTCCGAATCAACCACAACCTGAGAATCATTTTCATTTTCCTTCAAAATTGAAACATCAGTCTCGAAAACACTACTCTTAACAACTTCAACAACTACAACACCATCATCACTCAAACCTCTCTCTCCAGCACCATTCTCAAGAGCTCCCTTAACCTCATTCTCCACCTTCTCTGAACCATCAACTTCAAAAATGACATTTTCAGCTACACTACTTGAAACCCCACATGGTTCCTTGGATTCAGTTTCAACCATACCCATCAAAAAAGAAACAATCTTTCCACCTAAAAACCAACCTATTACAAAAAACCAAAAACCCATATTAAAAAATCAAAATTTATTCAACACATTTCTAGGGCATTTTATCAAAAAATGGAACAACAACAACACAAAAATGAAATTTTGAACATGACCCAGTAACGAAAAACTTCAATAAATTAAACCCAGACACACAAAATCTACACTATATCAAAAGTTTAATGTGTTCATAAAGATTCAACTAAATATATCAAATAAAAGAAAAATTAATCATAAAAAATGAAAAATAAAAAGCACCTGGAAGATGAAAACTAGAAGAGGAACTAACAAAGGTTTGATTTTCGTTGTGAATGTGAAACGATTGATGAAACTATTTAGCTCAGAATATGATGGTAGAAGAGAAATGATGAAGAAGAATGTGATTCTGCTGGGGTTATAAATATTGACATTTTTTTAATATTATATTATTTGAATCTAAAATAAAGAAATATTATTAATAATTAAAACTACAATGAGGGAGTAATAGAATGAAATGAGGTATTTTTTAGGAAAAGCAATGGGATTTTTGAAAATAGAACAATGAGGATTTCTTTTTTCAATACATTTCTTTATTAATTAAGAATTTTTTTGAAAAATATATATATTAAAAAGAATATTAATAACACTTAATTGATATACTAAAAGTTTTTGAAATGATAAATCGTTTGATTTTATTTTTTCTTTTTGAAATTTTTTAAAATAATATTTATTGAAACGATGAATCGTTTGATGTTTTTTTATTTTTAAATATTTTGAAACGATGGATTGTTTGATTTTATGCTATCTCTTTGAGAGTTTTTGAAACGATGAATCAATTGATTTATTTTTCTTTTTAAAATTTTCAAAAGGATAAATTATTTGGTTTTATTTTGTTATTGTGTTATAATAAGTAAACATAATTAAAAATGTTTTTTAAAACCAAAAAATAAAATTAGTCAATTTTTTTTTTTACAAAAGTGTTACTCAAGCATAATTGTTACTTTCTTTTCTTTGTCTCTCGTAATATTTTTGTGTTTGACTATATTTAAAAATATATAAAAAATAAATGAAAAAGAAGTATAATTCTATTAGTTGTATATTTTACTCATAAAAGTATATTGAAAATATTAAATCGAAAGTATGCTTATAATATTAATTAGATAGTATAATTAAAAATAAGAGTTAAATATATTGTTGGTTCCTATAAATATCTTACATTTTATTTTTAATTCCTATTAAAAAAATAATATATTTTAGTCTCTATAAAAATTGTATGCATGTAATTTTAGTTCTTGTTATTTTTTAAAATATTAAAAATTGTTTAATTATTCTTAAATTTTTAAATAATATTTTTCATACATATTTAAAATATTATAAAATATTTGTTTATTAAATTTTAGAATTTTTTAAAATGAGAAGAATTAAATATGATTTTTTTTAAAAAAAATTTAGAAGATGATGATAAAAGTAATGAAAATTTCGACTTAGAAATCAAATTTTGAGTTCTATTTTTTTCGATAAACTTTTTATAATGTTTTAAATATATCTGCAAAATAATCATTCAAAAATACGCATTGGTTTAATATGAAAGACTAAAACTAAGTGCATAATAATTTTCTAAAGACTAAAACATACGATTTTTTTATAGGGACCAAAAATAAAATTTAATAATTTTATAGAAACCAAAAACATATTTAATCTTTAAAATAATAATTAAAAGGTGTTTGTTTCATTATTGTAAAAAAAAGTTAAAAATATATATGAAGTTATAAAAATAATTTCTTATATTATTTGTTAGAATTTTTGTTCAATTTCTTTCTTATTAAAAGAGAGAGTTGTGTTTTAAATGTTGATGTTGAATATGGAAAAATAATTTTTTATTGTATTTGTATCGCATTGTACTCATTAAATATGCAATAGAAATGAGGTTTGTTCACATAGGATGCAAGAGGCTCTGTTTGGGTGACCTCAGAAGATGGTGAAGGAATCATGTGTTTGCCATGAGCAATAAGGGCAAGCATCTCTCCTTGACAGATTATGGTGTGCTTAAGAAAAATAGATATCATGGAAAACCTACTCACGTAGGAACCGTGAGAAACATTCTCTCAGTGTATGTCTATTAAAATTAGGTCCATTTTTCTCGATCCTATGGTTCATACATTTGTAGAAGATTGTCTAGGCTTGGGCTAGAAAGCTAGGAGACGATTTTCCTTTCCTCGCATGAAACATGGAGCGGAGGAGATTAAGTCATCCCTCAATCGTAGGAGGAATGATATTTTCCTACTACTCACATTCCGTGATCGTTTTTCCTAAGACACCTCAAGAACCATGTGTATTATATGAGACGGGTCGTTGGTATTGGATTTAAGCCCAATTGGTTCTTTGAATGGCCACCTTGATATATACACTTTAGGCGACCAAGCCTCATTTGGCAATCGCCCCTTAGTTCAACCAAGGAGCATTTCCTTCTAGGCACCAATTAATCATCCCAGTTCAGTCATATTATGGTCACTGATAAAATATCAAAAATATGTAAAAGACATAATCATTTATTAACTTAATCCGAAAGTAATCCACCCCCAAATTTATCATAAAAACAAAAGATAAAACACCTGTATGAATTTTTTAGCAGTGTATTCATTAAGTTCGGATAAAAAGTACTAAGAAAGCACAAAAAATATACAAAAAAAAACACCTTTCAAGCACCAAACCTCACTTATCCAAGAAAGGAGTGTCTCTAAGCGGGTAAAGGCAATAAAAGAAAACTTCAGATCCAAGTAACTTCAAGGATAAGCAAAAAAACTTGCTTAGCACGGTATCAGACGGGTTAAGCGAGGTATGGAGGTTCAAAAACTTAAGGGCTAAATTACTCCATGTCCAAGGAAGGGTTTGCTCGCTAAGCGAGCTTAGAGGCGTGCTAAGCAAGGATAGGTAGAAAATACCACTTGCATAATGAATTAGCATGTCTTAAGGGTGGAGAAAGTGTGCATGCAAAGCAAGATCTGAGTCTCGCTAAGCGAGAATAGCATATCAGCACCTTTTAAATAGGGGTTCAGTCAACTCGATTGAAGATAACTTAGTGTAAAATAGTAGCTTTATTGATAGGGAGTGAGAGAAGTTCATTGTATCCAAAAACCCAACAAGAGATTAAAAGAGAGGAAGATTGAAGGCATAAATGATGTATGAGGAATCAACAACAAATGTTTCTCAATGTATTTCTTCTAGAGCTTAATTGTAAAGATACGATGAGTAAGCGTCACTAATTTCTCTTTTGTTGAGGGTTAGGTGTATTCGTCTCAATGCTCATGTATTCATTGTGATCATGGCGTTATATGTAATTCTTCTTAAACTTTAACATTGATGAATTATTTGTTCGTAATGCTTGTTTTGGATTAGCTACCTAAAACATGTTTTCATAATGTGACTTGATATATGAAAAATACTGCTCATTTACTAGATCCCAACTTTTCATATATTGGATATGCTAAAGTATATAGATATAGATATGCTAAAGTCTATGATGATGGCGGTATATCTATAGATATGCTAAAGTCTATAGATTTAGTACAGTGGTTGTATGAATTGTTGAAACTTAATGTTATCATATTGGTTAATATGCTGAGAGAATATCTATTAGGTGATATGTTTTATTCGACGTCGTTGACTCGGACATGAGGTCTGGTGAAAGCGATGAGTGGTAATATTAATATTGAATTAGAATTTCATATTATTCATCAATGATATTACATGAAAATCGATCGATGAAATGTAACCTCGACAAATTTTTAAAACTATTAAACACCAAAATTCATTTTACTTTCTGTTATTTTATTTTTTGTATTCATAAACCATCAAACATCTGATAAACCCCTCTTAAAGTCATAGAAAAACTATTGAATATTACTTAAAACACAATCATTCTCTATAGATAAAATACAAACATGTTTGTTTTCTAATTGCAACAATCACTCATTAGAATATTATGGTGCATAAAATGTTGTTAAACCAGAAAGAAAAAAAAAAGATAACAAAGATAATATTTTATGTTTCGATAAAATCAATTCATCATATAAAAAATGTTACTAAAACAATAATAGATGGATTACAAAGGATGCAATTTTTGTTATGGAGAATAATCCGACTATGAATGAGATTGTACAAAATATTTTAGATGATACTAGTGGATCAATTGAACATACAAAGATGTTGAGAACAATGACTATTATCAAATAGAAGAACAAGAAGAAGTACCTAAAGTATCTCAAAAACACGTGATTTATGCGATTACAAATTTAGTGAAGAATCAAGATATGAAACAAATAAATAAATATACAACAAGGTAGTACAATTAATATGATCCTAATGGTATTCATGATATCATGATTTTGAATAATTGAATGGCTAAAATTGTTACATATATTAAGCACACACTCACGTCAATGAGAAAAAAAAAATTCTTTTATAGAAGTGATATCCAAGGCAACGAAAAAAAATATGTTAAATAGGTCTCGATTACATAATATGTGATAATAAAATTATGTGATTTGTTGAATCTTTATTTATTTTTATTTTTTTCTTTTCTTTTCTTTTTGGATCAAAGTTAATCTCACAATTTTTCACTTTTTTTCTTTCTTATAATACAAGTTTTTATTTATATTTTTAAATTAAAACATTAATTACGACATATAAATATTTCTAAAACTAAAATAACTTATTAATTTTCATATTGTTATACTCATGATAATGAGTGAATATAAATAATTTCATGAATATAGAAATAAAATTTAAATATCTATTCAAATATTCCACTTTTATAATAGTTTTGAAATTTTAATAAATATTAATCAAATACATTTTATAATTAAAAAATTAAGATTAAAATTCTCATTTTTAAGTTATATAAAACTTATTCCTATAAATAAACTTTTAATTTATAAAAAAAAAAACACCTTAAAGTAGCTATGAAAAACTACTGTGAAATAAAATTGGATAACTTTTTTTACAAATATAATACATTATTTAAATAAAGAAAATAAAATTTAAAACTCATAAAAATATATATTTTTGTTACAAAGAAACATATTTAAAGTATCTTTTAATTATTAGTTAGTTTGATAGTGATTGACATTAGATTTGATAGAGAGAATCACTGTTCAATTTCTTACAATTGCGATTGAAAAAAAGTGAAAATTATTTCATATTAGAACTTACCTCCTAATTAGATTAAACTTATGAAAAAAATATCTTCCATAAAAAGTTAAATATACTTTTTGTTATTATAAAATATATATTTTTGTAGTTTCACATAAATTTTGTTAATGTTAATTGACAATTTATTTTTATAAAGATTAAACACATGAATTTTTGTCAAAAAGAAACACAAAGATTTAAAGCACTTATTTTTATATAAAATAGTGAACGAAAATAGATTAAATATATGTAGAAGTGATACGTAAAAAAATAAGAGTATAATTTTAAAAAACAACACTTATGTACTGATAATTTAAAATCATTTTATACATACATTCAATCAAATTATAATATATAAATATTTAAAATTATAATTTAGAAACAAATATATAACAATTAATCTCATAATTTTACCAAAATTGCAAATATATTTGATTCGTTAAATAAATTAAAATTTTAAAAGTTTAAAGAAGAAAAAGAAAAATGCTACCCTAACTTTTGGTATCGCTGTAGTTTATTTATTGGGAAATTATTATTTATTGCAGAGTGCAATGTAGCGGTGGAATAGGCAACGAGATTTGTCCCCACCAAGATATTTACGTTTCATTCATATATGTTGAGAAGCATCTATTGATGCCACCTTTTCATTCTCACCATTTTTATTACACTAATAAATAAATGTTACATTTGTATTAATTTTCAAATATGAAATCGAATAAAACTTTCAATAATATAAAAAAAGTTACAAATAAAAGAGGGTAATGATCTCTTTATGTAGAAAAATAAAAAGGAAATATCTCAAAAAATAATAACAAAATATCGAATTGTTTAAAAAAAATAATGGTGGTTAAAGTAAGTAAGGTTCAAGTAGTTATTCTAATCATAGGTGGAAAATATCTAATATAATCCTCACCATTTAATTGAGAGTATCCCTAACTACAAGTCTAATATTGTACTTTTCTATGTAGTCATTAACATGATATTTGACTTTATAAATTTATTTATTGTTGTCGATGAGAAATTTACCTTAAGGAAAATTAATTATAAGTAGTTAATTTGACTTAATTAACTACTAAGACAAAGACAGGATATCCAGAATATAAAGAATAAAGATTTAATATTTTTAATGCGGTAATTATATTGTATTTTTATCTTTTTCTCTCACTTTCAACTTTCTCTTTTATCTTATTTTTTTTTTATATTTTAATTTTTTTATAAAATTACAAAAGATATATTTAAAGATGTCATAGTCAAAGTTACTGAATCCGCTTTCAAATATAAAGGAGGTAAAATAAATATTTGATCAGATTTAATATAAATTATATATGAATAAAAATTAAAATTAAAGTTTGCGACTCTCTTACACTTATTTTTCTTTTTTGCAAATAAACTCTAAATGTAACATTCAATGTAAAGTATCACTTAAAAAATTACTAACTTGTCTATAATTCCTACTTGAATAAACTAAATATATGCATCTTATTCGATATCAAAAGCAGCTAATGATGAAAATATGTAAAGTATACATACTGATTTAGAGTTTATGGTTAGTTTTAATAAATAAAATAACATTTTCAAAAGACGAGTACGCAATCTATTTATTAGACTAACATCACACTACACACTAAAATGACTAAAATACTAAAATTTAAAGGTAATTTATCTTGAAAAGAGGGAGAAATGTAAAAACTTTGAGAATATATTGATGTTTTTTCTCTATAATTTGATTTCTATGATACAATTGTGTTAAGGAGAGTCCACGATTGATCTTAGGTATGGTATTGTTTTATTAAAAAAAAAAAAAATCCCCTCCATCATCACTTCTTAGGCATTTTAAATTAATATCGAATTGAATTTTAATGTTGTTTTGAACCGGTTAAAAGATCTAATTGATCAAGGTTTCAATCCAATTCAAATTCATTTTACTCGATTTAATATATAAAATTAGTCACTGCTAAGAGAATGTACAACCTCTAATCTCAAATTTATATATTCATTTTGAATTTTAGAAAAAAATTATACTTATAAAAGAATAACTAACTTAAAGATTAAAAACTCATATTGAAACTTGAGATAAAGTCGAAGGAAATATTTTGCCCTATTGTTTGATATCGAAGATCTATTTTCCTCTTTTTCTCGTGGACAAAACACATTTAAATTAGAAACCACTTTGTTAGTGATCACGATAAAAAAAAGAATTGCATAATTGAGTTTGTGATTTCATCTAATCAACCAACATGCATTTTTACTAAGCCTCTTCCTAAAGAAAATCAATTTTCAATTTTCAATTCTAAACCAATCATGCATCGATTTATTTATTTCATGTGTTTCTTATCCTTCAACTTTCTTTCCTTCTTCTCAGTATGAAATATGTGTTATTCTATATGTTTTTTACAAGCTTATCTATTTTTTCTCCGGTTTTTGGTTATGCCAAAAAGTGAGAAGTATAATCTCAAGAGAGTAGAGTATACTCACTACTAAAAAAATGACATTTGAGAAAATGTTTTACATCAGGTATCAAAATATATGATGTAAAAAATACCATTAAAAACATTTTACATCAGGTATTTATTTGCAATGATATAAATAATAAGAAAAAAATATTTTTCGCTATCTATTACATCGGGCAATGTCATCCACCGATGTAAAAGGTTTTCAGAAAAAAATACGGTGGCATTTTTGTAAATAAGAAACAAGGTGGCAGAATTGTAAATAAAAAACAAGCAAGATATTACATCGGGATAACTAAAAACCGATGTAAAAGGTTCACAGGCAGATTGGTAATATATAAAATATATTAAAAACCTTACATCGGGGCATACGTTCAACCGATGTAAAAAACCCATTACATCGGACCACCTACCAACCGATGTAAAAAACATCAGAAAAACACGCTTGCATCGGGCCTTTGTTTCCACCGATGTAAAAACTGCAAAGGAGACATTGACAATTAATAGTCATGTGTCCAAGAGACAATTTAGTTGTCGTATTTTGTTCACTTCATCGGGAAATTGACCAGAACACGAAGAAAATTATTACAAAGTAAGTTTATCTTTCATGTGACTTTCATTGACAACTAATAGTTATGTGATTTTTCATTGGCGAGTAAATTTAGTTATGTGATGTTTATCTTTCTGTATTAGTTCTTTTGGGATTCATCAAATGGCAAATGGAAATAGAAAAAAGGCTACATGGCTTCATCCCAATGTAAGTGTGATGTAAATTGTAATTCTATAGTTAAATTTATGATAAATATTCACTAATTATGTCATTCAATTCTAGACAAGGCAACAACATAACTCTAATGATTGTGGATACTATGTGATGAAAAATATGTTGGATATTGTCTCTGCTAATATAACCGAGAATTTGATGCATGTACTAAAAATAACTTTACTTTGTTATTTACTTTTTGTTTTTCGACTTAATATGAATTTTTAAAAAATAACTCTATATTGTTATATTTATGTATTATAGATATTTGATGACCCAACAGAATTAACACAAGATGATTTGTATGATTTGCGACTCTGTTGAGCAAAATGTTTCTTTGAGTTACATGAAAATTAAGTTTATCTTGGTGAGTTTTATATAATTGTCTAAGTTGTGGTTTTTGCACATAATTGTTATTATTGAGTTTTTGCACAATACATGTGGTTTTTGCACATGTATTGAGTTTCTTGATTTATTTTGCTGATGTTAATTGTTATTATTTATTGTCAGGCAATGTGATTTTGGTGTTGTCTACCGAAGTTATAACTCATCTACTTGTAGATTTTATATTGGTAATTCAAGTTTGGAAAAAGACTTATAAATAGTTGAATATTTTTGTATATTTTGTGAATAATATGTAATTGTAAGTTTGGAAAAAGACTTATAAATAGTTGAATATTTTTGTATATTTTGTGAAGAATTTGTAATTGTAAGTTTGTTATGAGTTTGTTTGTTGTGATACAATACAAGTTTGCAATACAATTGTTCAATTTGTAAGTTTGTTGTGAAAATATGAAAACATCGACCTAGATGTGGTCTATGTGATGTTGGAAAGCTATGAAATCTATATAGCGACATGAATATAGTCTGTGTGATATTGGAAAAATATGAAAAAATGGGTACAAATTATTTTTGTACAGGAAAACATCCAGAAAATAAATAATCTATTCTAAAAAAATTTCATACATTTTACATCGGTTATTACTCCAAACTGATGTAAAAACTTTCAAAAATGGACTTTTTACATCGGTTATTACTCCCAATCGATGTAAAAAGTTGCGTCACTTTTTTTAAAATAATGATATAATTGTTTCTTACATCATTTTTATATTATAACCGATATAAAAAATGGACTTTTTACATCGGTTATTACATCCAACCGATGTAAAAAATTGGATCAATTTTTTTTAAAATAATGTCATAACTGTTTCTTACATCATTCTTATATTATAACTGATGTAAAAAAGGGACTTTTTACATCGGACCCAGAACCGATGTAAAAGATATCTGATTTACTATATCGCCTGACTTTACATTGGACCCAGAACCGATGTAAAAAGTCAGTTTCACCCGATGTAAAAAGTCATTTCTGCACTAGTGACTCTTCTTATTTGTGAGATGGAGTTAACAAATGAAATCTTATTCATCTTAATCTTTCAGTTTTATGACATCCATAAGAGATACGTTGTAATCATTAAAAAAGGAAATAATATGATTCATTTGATGTAATGGTCATGGTTTTGATAATGACAAAGAGAATAACGCTAAACTATCATAAGCATTATCAAGGAAGAAAATGGATAGAAGTAAATCAAAAAGTGATGCAATAAAATTATGATGTTTGGAACAAGAGAAACAAATGTTAAGAACAACATCAAATGAATTAAAGTTTATGCAATCTCATCTATGATCTCATATCTTAGTTGTTTTCATCTATTTAGGGTCACTACATTGTAATATTAAGTGAGATTAGCTCTCAAAGTACTAAAGAAATGTGCTCACACATTTAAACTATTTTCTAAAACTTTATATATTTTCAAAATATTCTTAAAAATAATTCTGACCAAAGGCTAATCAATTAAGAAGTGTATTTAATCACCTAGGAAGCGAACAATTACTCTCTGATTGATTAGGACACTTGTCTAATCAATTATAAAGAAAACTATCTCTATAATTGATTAAGAAACCATTTAATCATTAGCCTTTGGATCTAGCAAGTTATTTCCTAATTTGATAGGTCATAATTGATTAACATCAAAATTTAGTAAGTAATGATGTAATTTCATCCCAAATATCATTCCTTTTTCTAGAAAAACTTTTTACTATATAAATAGGTGTTATGTTCACTTCAAAACACACAAGAAATCTAAAATATTACTCTTATTTGTTACTCACTTTCTTCTTAGAAAAATTGTATACACTCATAATTATTTTAGTATTGAGAGAGCAAAATATTTAAAATAGAGTTGTGCTTGTATAGTTTGTATTTAAATTTGTTTGAGTTTTAATTGCAAATTAAGAGTGTTATTTTCTTGTAACTCTGGGATGATTATAAAGGTTTCAAGCTTAACCTGGATAAAAGCTTGGTGTGAGACGATTCAGGATGATTTGGTGATAAAAGCACAAGTTGTTAGTAGAACTTTCAATGAGAAATTCTTGAGACTAGAGTAAGTTGCGTGTTTTAAGGTCGAATCAGAGTATAAATTATAATGTGTTCTTTTCTTTCTCTTATCTCTTTATTTTGAATTACTTATTGTTTAATGCTTAAATCTGTATTTCTTCTTCTTTCTTCAAATTGACCAAGTAAAAACAAAATTTTTATTTAAAGTTTTAAAATTTGTTTATCACAATTCACCTCACTTTTGTGTTTGAATTACTAAGTCAAAACAAATTGCAAAAATATATTAAAAAAAGGTTAAACTTCAAAAGTGTCACATTCACTACTTTGAGAATCTCTCACTCAAAGGATGTACTTGTGATCCTCACTCCTAAATATTCAATAATGTTATTATTCATGTATATTGCTTCTATAGTCAAATTTGAGGACTCCTTATAATTGATTATATAATAATGTTTTCTTTACTGTTGGTGGAAGAGACGTGGATTGAAGGGCCAAATGATTTAATAAAATCAAGAGTTAAATATGTTTTTGACCCTTATAAATATCTCAAATTTTATTTTTAATCCCTATTAAAAAATAATAAATTTTGGTCTAGAAAAAAATTTGTTCATTCAGTTTTAGTCCTGCTATTTTCTAAAATTTTAAAAACTGTTTAATTACCTTTAAACTTTTAAATTTTTGAATAATATTTTTCATACATGTTTAGAATACTATAAAATATTTCTTTATCAAATTTTAGAATTTTCTAAAATGAGAAAAATTAAATATGATTTTTTTTTTTAATTTCAAAAGATATTGATAAAAATAATGAAAACCTCAACTTAGAAATCAAATTTTGAATTTATTTTTTTTTCAAGGAACTTTTTATAACATTCTAAATATATATACTAAATAATCATTCAAAAATACATATTGGTTTAGCAACAGAGACTAAAACTACGTGCATAATAATTTTATAAGGAATAAAACATGTCATTTTTTTAATAAGGACTAAAATGAAATTTGAGATATTTATAGGGACCAAAAACATATTTAACCCTAAAATCAATTGTAATGTAAACGGGAGTATTCCTTATCACCTAAATATTATAATTGTCTTGAGTAATTCTTGAGATAGGCGAAGATGATATCATCAAATAATCCCTCTCCCTGGCAATTATGATATATTTGATTCAAATGAGAGGGAGATGAGGGGAGGGAATAGAGGGGGAGGGGAGAGGAGATATTTTTTTAATTCTAGATATATTTGGTTCACAAGAGAGGAGGGGAAGTGAATGGAGGAATTTTAATTAAAAATATGTTTGGTTCACGAAGGGATGGAGGATTTTAATAATAATTTACATTTTTATCCTTATGATTATATATAATTGATACATATATTTTTGGTAAAAAAAAAGATTTAATATTGAGTGATTAAAAAAGTTATAACTTACCATATAACGTTAAAAAAATAGTTAACTTGATTCAAATTATAACTCTCTGATGCAAATTAAAGTATGTGTTGATAACAATTTTTAAACCGTGATGAATCATCTAACAAAACAAATACATAAAATAACTTATTATTAAATATTAATGATTTTAAATTTTAAATAAAATGAATAAACATACAAATATAATGAATGGTTTAAAATTTGATATAAAAGAAAATATAATGGAATACGTAGCAAAATTAAAAAAATAATCGAAGGTGAAGAACAATTATAATAAGTTTATGGAAGCAATAGAGAAAAATCACACAAAAGAGAAGTAGTAATGCGAAAGAAAATAAATAATTTTGAAATATTAAAATTAAACTAAGGATATTTTAGTAACTATAATAATTTTTTTAATATAAAAATTCATATCCCCCCCCCCCCCCCTCATCTGTCTCACCATATCTAGAAGATCCGCTTTGGTACAGTCGGTTACTCATGTCCTCAAAGTTTAATCGTTTTGGTGGGGGGTGGAGTTCCATAGATGGTCTACAGCACTAGTCGTCTGAGTAAGGGGGTAAAAAAGAAATGAATCTTAGGGTGTTTGGTATTGTGACTGTTGGGTGCTATGGTGATGTGGTGGTTGATGGTAAGTTGGGTTGATTGGGTCATATTCTTCAGGAAAGCCTAGATCTGGACTAAGGTGAGATGATGAAGGATCCACATCGGGATATGAAGAACACTGGAATTGTGTGTGGGACATATGGGTATATTGGTATTGCGATTGGAATTGGGGTTGGGTGTGGCACATATGGGTGTATTGGTATTGAGGTGGTGATTGTGGTTGGGTGTGGGGCATATGGGTGTATTGGTATTGAGGTGGTGATTATGGTTGAGTGTTTGTGGATTTGTATCGTCGTGGTGTTTGGTGGAAAGTTGATGTGTGTTAGGTTTGTTGTTGGGGATTTGAGGTTTGTGTCCATTGTGTTCGTAGGTCAACCAAATATCTCGGATGAGACACGTGCATTTCTAGGTTACTAACCGATTTGTACCAATCAAAATATTGATCTGTGTGTCGCATATTATTTTGGTTGAGGAAAATAGGGAATTACAAGACATGTTGGTGACGCTTATGCCACATCTTACACCATTTTGGAGCAAAATGTTTCCAATTACTATGACCCCATTGGGCGTCGAATCTTTTGAGATACCAGGGTGACAAACAAGTTGGATCACATGGTATCTCTTGATGCATTCCGAATTACATCTTGACACGGTCGTTGTGGTGCATCTCCATAATATTGAACCGTATAATTGCAGTCTTTGCAGTCCAAACTACTGCATCCTCGGGGTTTGGTTCATGATCCAAATCCAAATATTATCTCCAGATAAACTGTGGATAAAATTAAATCAGCATAATGAAAATGTAAAAAATAAATTATTTAAAAGTAGAAAAGTTCGAAGGTACCACGTACATCATCCAGGTCAAGGTGATCCAATAGATTATGATATAGAACGACATTGAATCTCGGATTATTGTCGTAATCCATACCCGTTAGGAAATACCTAAAGGAATTGAAAGATAATTTATTTTATATATATATTTGGCGAAAGCATGAATAATAAATTATTTAAGTTCTTGACTTACTTTGTTGCATATGGGAAAATGAATGCATTGTTGTTGACGGGGTTTAGGGACTCCATTCTCCACCAACCCCGGGCTTGGAGTAAGAAATCACATCCGTAAAAAGTACATTTGTCCTTTATTGCGTTTTTACACAAAGAACTGTATAGATGGGCTAAAACAGCAGAACCCCAACTATACTTTCTTATTTTTCAAAGTTCCTAAGCAAACTTAAATACATAAAATTTACACTATTCCCTGTAGTTTCGGGAAATAACAAGCTTCCAAATAGTATCATCATATAATTTCTAGCTTTTATTATTCTTGCTAGCTCTGACGAATTTTCATTCAACTCAAGAGTCGCATAATGTTTTTTGAGTTCGGTTAGTATTATACTTTGGCCTCTAGCACCACTACCTTCTACCATATCTTTGTCCAACAATTCCTCGCATAGAAAATTGGATTGTTGAACCGACCCATTAACTATCTTACCATCGATAGGGAGACCCAATAACATTTACACGTCCTCTAGTGTGACGGTACATTCACCTATTGGTAGATGAAATATATGTGTCTCGGGTCTCCACCTTTCCAACATTGTCAGTATAAACTTGGAATCATTCGTGTAGTTTGAGATTTTTATAACATCTTCAAAACCCGCATATTCGAGATAGGGCACGATCAACGGGTCAGGAGTAATGTAGTTGTGTGAGTGAATTCTAAATCTTTTAGTATCCTAAATTCAAAATATAAAAAGTGTAAGAGTCCATAAGATGACTAATTGAATAAAAAAATTATAAAAAAATATATTAATATACAAGAATATTTAAGAATTTATATAAACTTACAAACGCCGCAATGTTGTCTCTTGTGCCTCTGTGAGAATCGTCCATTGTGAGAAGAGTCATATTTGAAATTGTATAAGACAATGAAAGAGATTGTATCAAAGAGTGAGATGATTGGTGATGCAAAACAAGTATCTCACATGCCATATTTATAGGCGAAATCGTATAAGAGTGAATTAATGGCGTGGTTGGTGGTTGTATGCATGCATGATACGTGTCACTCATGCGCCAAGTCAAATTACGCCTACACGCAATTTAGAGAGCATGTGTCATTCAACTTGGCGTGGGACAGGCCTACATGTAGAGTAGGTGGCGGCATAGGTGGAAGGCTAGGGGTAGACTTTTATGCATGCATGTAAGGTGATAGGACATGTAGGGATGTGTTATTTGACTTGGCGCATAAGTGCAAATTTGAAAGGTGTCTCCATCTCAATTAGCGAATTAGTGGTGGAGTATTTTTGTCTTGCTCAAGTTTAATGAAACCTATTTATCCTACATTCATCTAATGTTATCAACACTCAAACATTAAAACATTCAAACATTCAAACACTCAAATACTCAAACCTTCAAACATTCAAACATTCAAACACAATATCCTTTACACCATAATATGTTATCGGTGCATATTTCAACGGTGAAACGTACATTTGTTCCACCTTTAGGTTTCTATTTAGAGACATTGAGAATATCTGATTTTGTTTAAACAGGAAAGCCAATTTTTTGTATTTTAAAAAACGATTAGAGGTCAAACTTGGACGAGGTCCAGTGACACACATCTTCTACCAAAATCTATTTTTATTTTTTTTGAAAAACAAATAATATTTTATAAGATAGAGGTTCAAGATGACGAGGACCTTTAAAACATGTTTTCCACTCATGAGTATTTTGGGTACGACTCGATTGAGTTGTACATTATACTGCGGGATTCTCAGCTGTCACGACCAACTCAGTCACAAATGGTTGATCCTCTCGAAGACAAACAAGCAGAAGTAGATATCGTTGACGAAGAAGAGGAAGATGAAGAGTTAGAGTTTGACGACATGGTCAACGATGATTCTGAAGATGATGGGCTACTTGAAATACCTCCGATAAGATTTACACACCACCTTCACACATGAAAAACTTCAACATGGGCGGAGATGAACCGTCATCTGATGTTTTTTTCAACCCGTATATGTAGTCGGATGAAAATTTAAAAGAGAAAGACAAATTTCGTAATAGAGAAGATTGTATGTGAGCTTTAAAAAAGTTTCACATGCTAAACTCTGTCGATTTTAAGGTAGATCGGGTAAATCCAGAAAGGTACAAGATCAGGTGTGTTCACCCAGATTGTATGTTCAGACTCACTGCATCATACAAGTTGAGAGGTAATTGTTGGGTGATAGGTTCTATGTCCACCCACGCGTGCGTCAATTCTACTCAATCACAAGATCATCGTAAACTAGATTACAATCTAATATGTCAAGAAATCCTACCTCTCATCAGCAACGTCGTCATTGAAGGTGAATACTATAATCTCTTACATCACTACGGTATACAATTATACTCCGTCAAACAGAAAGGTGTGGTTAGCAAAGACCAAAGCGATTGAAAAGGTATATGGAAATTGGGAGGAGTCATACAAAGAACCACTGCGCTACTTGCATGCACTTTTGACGTATTCTCTTGAAACTGTTTATATTATAGAAACATTGTCGGCGTACGCCCCAGATGGTACTCATGTCAACAAAAATGGAATATTCAGTCGACTGTTATGGGCTTTTCAACCTTGCATCACAGGGTTTACGTCATTTAAACCTATTATTCAAATAGATGGAACGTGGTTGTACGGGAAATACAAAGGCACGCTACTGATGGCAGTTGCACAAGATGGCAACAACAACATTTTTCCAATTGCCTTTACTCTAGTCGAGGGAGAGACTGATGGTGCTTGGAGTTTCTTTCTCAAGAATCTCCGAACACACGTGGCTCTTCAACCGGGTCTCTATTTGATCTCTAACAGACATGCATCTACTGAGAGTGCATACAATAATCCTTCAAATGGTTGACATGACCCTCCTTCTACGCATGTCTACTGCATTAGACATATCGTACAAAATTTCACGAGGGAGATCAAAGATAAGGCTCTTAAGAAAACAACTATGAATGCGGGGTATGCATTAACACAATCTTCGTTCAAACACTATCGCAACGAGATCAGATTTTCAAATCCGGATGCAGGTAGGTGGATTGATAATATTCCAGTGGAGAAATTGACAAGTTCATACGACAACGGACATCGATGGGGCCACATGACAACAAATCTTATCGAATCAATGAACGGTGTATTCAAAGGCATATGAAACCTCCTAGCAACCACTTTGGTGAAATCAACATATTTTAGGATGGCTTCGTTGTTTGTCAAAAGAGGTAAAATGTGGAATGCGGTCTTACAATCGGGACAACTATGGAGTGAAAGTTGTATGAAGTATATTAAGGCAAAAAGTGTCAAAGCCAACACCCATCTTGTTATAAGGTTCGACCGACATAGCCACCACTTCATTGTCAAAGAGACAATCGACCACAACGAGGGGCTGTCAAGACAAGAGTATGAGGTTATACTACTATCTTGTTGGTGCGATTGTGGAAAGTTTCAAGTCTTTCGTATGTCTTGCTCTCATGTCATTACGACATGTGCGTATACTCATCAAGATGCATTACTACTTCTATCTCTCATTTACAAGTCTGAAACCTTGCTCAACGTATACAAATGGCTTCCCAATGATAGTGAAACCTGATTATTGGTCTGCATACGACGGGGAAATAGTATGACACAACGATCAAATGCGAAGGAATAAAAAGGATTGTCTCAAAAGCAAGCGTATCACAACTGAAATAGACTCCATTGACAAGGTAGAAAGAAAATGTGGTTTATGTCGTCAGGTCAGACACAATCGAAAAAATTGTCTAACTCGAACTACAAGCTCGACAACATAAAAATTGTATGGAAACCATGTGCACTTTTTAAAGTTCTAAACGTAACGTTTTTTCATTAAGAGCATTATGAAAACACGATAAAACGTTTAAAAAATTACAACCGTAAAAACAATTTTTTTTGAGTCATGCATCATGACACGTCTCTGTTTGTTTTGACTTCCTCCAACCAAGATTGAGTTCTTCCAATTGCAAGTGAGGTGATTATTCTTCTTCTCTAGATCCTTCTAATTTGTTCCCCAAAGTATTCATCTCTAGTGAAAATCATGGGAGATGTCATGACGCAAATAACAGAGAAAAAAAAGAAAAGAGTGTGAAAAAGTGTGAAAAATGATGGAAAAATAGATGTTTTATTTATAGAAAATACAATTGCACGTAGTAGCCATCTCAGATGACACGCCTTCTCTCTTTTTTATAGTGAATGTGTCATCTCACTTGACTAAAATAAAGTGCATGCGTCAAGTAAGATGATGTCTAAGGCAAAAAGGTGAGTGCATGCATCATCTCACTTAACGCTTCCATTGTAGAATTTCTGAAACATGATTATTTACGTAATTTTCTCTAAAACATGATTATTTGAGTATTTTTTTTCAATACTTAATTATTACTAATTCATCGTTGAATCCTAAGCCTAGAATAACATAAGGTCACATCATATGTATTGCACCATGGTCTTCTGCTTTTGTTATGACAGCATTTGCGTTATCTATTGCATAGCAGAACAAGTAACTTGACACCATAGATCCGGCGTGGCCTCAACGTTGACCAATGAGTAAGCATGAGTTTTATCAACAAACACTACATGTTGACGGATAGTGGAATATTGAACTACCCTTTCCGTAATTTCCCTTGGCTGCAATAACATGTAATAAAAACAATATATGTGACCATATTAGGCTATCATCCATATTACATCATTTGGTCGGGAAACTGAAAATCCGTATATGCAGGAACAGTATGCTTTCGCATATATTTCACAATTGATAGCTGACACTGCAACGTAAATAGATTTATCCCAGCTTTTGTCGTAATTCTTTTATCAGATTTAGCTTCTAATCTCATGAAAGAAAGTTGTTGTTATCCGAATGCGGGACATAGTTCTTTCACCATCTTGTGAACCACCTCCTTGCATGACGCATCTTGGCATATACAGAAGGATATATCTTCACATTTCTATGGCATATGAGATAATATCATATTTGCCTGATTCACAAACACCTATCTGATCTTGTAACTGGTAGCATATATATTTAGAACAAGTACAAAATTTAGCCAGTCCAGGAAGTTAAGTCTTACACCCAGACAGATTCATAACAAATTCAATGCGAAATTAGGAAACTTATCTTTGAATGATGGAGTCGACAGTATGAAATTTCTCTCCGAATGTCTTTACTTTAGTATTGACATTTCGTCGAACTTTATATGTGCATAATTATTGTCTGACCATAACTTGTCCGGCTTAAGTAACAGCTATTCCAAAGGAGTTAGCCCCTGTCATCACATTCAGATATTAAATAAAAGTATTGCAATTCCCTTCAGTTTCAATTCATTCATATAGAGACTCATATTATTCATTCCTCATGTTCAAATTCACCCGCAGACAACAAGATTATAAGAATAACACAATAGTAATTTGAAAAAGGCAACAGGTAAAGCGACTCATCTTTCGATGGGCTTTGCGGTTCACTTCTGGTTCCGATTGGGATACACCGACTTGCTGTTTGAGAGAGTTCATAGCCCCAAAACATGATACACACCCCTTGTAATACTATTGGTAATAGGCGCTTAGTAGTTCGAAACTGCTGGCCTTGTGACGTTTGTGGTCCACATAATTAGCAGGATCGGGTTTACTCCCGAAACTTAAACCTGATTGCCTGACTATTAAAGAAACATCAAGTCAAAACCGAAATGTTAGCGCACAGTTTGATTACCACATACATATTTGAGTAAAAGTTAAATAAGAGTATCAAAGTAAACATCGGCTATATAATCGAGCGAATTTGCATTGGGTGTATCCGATCTGGTTCAGGGGTTTGAATCATGGGGAGTTCCATTGCCAATTTGAAGAAAAACCCAAACGACTGGCTTTCAACCTGGAGGCGAGTCCTTCCCCTCCATTCGCTGTGATTTTTCGCCGCTTCGCCGGCTCGATGGGACTCACCGATCCCCGGCTTGGGCGAGGTCGCGGATGACTTACACTGTAGCGTCGAGACTCTAAGGTGAAAGATGTTGTTCGTGGCGTAGAGGATGTGAACGGCGGCCGATCTCGATCCTGGTGGCACAATGATAATGATAATGAGATCTTGTGGAAAACAGAAGTGAGAGATCAAAGCCTCCTTCAACGAGACGCCAAAGCCTATGTTGCTCTGGTCTTGTTTAGGTTGTTGATAGTTGTATAGAGGCAAACCGTACATCCAGTAGTAGTTCCACCTTAGGTGTATACCATGATATTGGACAGATCAATTCATTCATTGGCGATGTTCCCTATCTTGAGGCCCAGGTAAGTTTTACTAGGATTCTACGGTGGAAGTTAAATTTTGTTACGTATAAAAAATAAACGGTTAGTTTCTCCATAGAAATAGGAAGAACCTCAAAAGTAGATTATTGTAGTGATTTTGGGGGGATTTGGATGTTACGATAGTGATTCCTATTGACCCAAGATAGGTATCTCGCTTATCCCTCTTGCGGGAGCCCATCTAAGAGTTTATCGTATGTCTGCTTATGTGTGTGACAACCCTCCTTTTCCATTCTCCAAGTATCTTTTATATAGGTTCATCCTTGGCCTAATGGTCACTAAGTCATTCTATAACGTTCGTAACCGCCTATAATGGTTTGTAACGTTCATATTCAACCAAGTGTAATTGCCTCATCATTGGTTCGTAACCGCTATCTATTAAGTTTTGCAACTGAACCGGATAACCAACCAACCCGGCCAGCACAACCCGGTCTGGCATAACTAGGCCAACCAACCCGGCTAGCACAACCCGACCTGGCACAACTAGGAAAGCACAACCCGGCCAACACAACCCGACCTGACATAACTAGGCAAGCACAACCCGACCTGACACAACTAGGCAAGCACAAATAGGCCAGCACAACCCGACCAACACAGCTAGGCCAACACAACTAGGGAAGGCAGCCAGGCCACGACCATTCGACTAGGCTATAATTAGTCGGCCTCTATCACTTTAGTATTGATCGACATATCTAGTTGTATTTACTCGGCTTAGAGAGTTATGTGATGTATAACAAGGCTAAACCTTCAATCCTACTTTGAAAAACAACATTAATGTCAATTTTGACTTCGAATATGCTAGTTTAAAAACTATATTGTTGATCATCATGAAAAAACCACTAAGGAAGTTTCCGACCGGAGGCACATTGCTTTTCTGACCGTTTGGTCTTCTTACTTCTTCTTATGTTCAAGCTTTTTACAAATAGCTAAGAAATATGTTCGCTTAGCAACCCAGCTCCATGAAGGTCAAAACATATGTCTGGGAAAACTACTACTGGCTAATCTATACTAAGCATTAGGCATTGCTTCCTACAAATTGAAACATCTTCCTGAAACTGACAAAAAATACCTTCCTCTAGACTCTTGTGGCTTCTACAACTTTGGTTAAATTGGAGATTGTTATTTTGAAGGCTCTGATGATGGAAAACAATGCTAGAAGCATTGAAGGTACTAGGTTTGCGCTAATCACCCCCAATGACACCCCTTCTGAAAGAACCTTTATGAAATACATTTTCATGTATCTCGACACCATAATTTTCATTTCGAATATGGAACCTTTCGTGGATCGATGTGTTAGACCTGACTGATTTAGGAGAAGATTTCATTGTGTTACTCTCGTTGTTATTATCGAAGCAAATGCAATTTGAGCAAACTATTTAACCAAATCACTTCTGTAGCGGTAGAAATGTTGAGACTAAGCCATTGGATTGACTTGACTCGCACAGATTAAATAAAAATTGTCACCGCGCTTTATTATTTTCGAAGGAATGGGAAAAGAGCAAATAACCCAAAAAGAGGGGGAGAGAATCTAAATCCGGGGGTTGGTTATGCAAAGGGAATGTATTAGCATCCTAAACATCTACGGTACTCCGCATGAACCTCTTTAAAAATTTATGTATTTTGGCTATAAATGTTGTATAAAAAAATGGATTATGGAGATGAGAAAAAGAAGTATTTTTTTATGATTTTTGCACCCGCCGTGATTGTAAACCTTTAGTGTATACGTACCACCTTCCGTGCAATAGGGGATTAGGATACACGTAGTTTACCTTTAAAATTTTTAAAACACAAGCGTGTTGGCTTAATTTTAAAAGACATGACATCATCGTCTTATCCGAGTGGAAAATATACTTACCACCCACAATTATGAGAAAGGAGAATTTGCATCATCTTAAAGTGGAGGATATGGCTTAGATTTTAAAAATCAACAAAGTTTCGCTTAACACCCAAGTGGAAAATATCTCACTTCACTACATATCATAGAAGTATAGTAGTTCGCATCACTACAAGGATTGACAATAGTCTAATCTTTTGAGAAAATTTTAAAGTAAAAAGCCAAAGTGGCAAAATGGTTTGAATGAGATTGATTGACTTTTAGTCTTCTCACAAAAATGTCAAGGTATTATTAAGTTTATTAAAGTTTGATTAAGAAAATATTTCGAAAATACATGGACATAAGTCTAAGTTTATTATGAAAGTGGTTCAAGTTAAAAAACAAGAAGAGTTTTCAAAAGGAGGGAGAAGATTTTTGAAATTAAAGAAGATGGGAGGAGATGAAGGGACTATCCTAAGGCATAAAGTAAAAGCTAGGGGAAAGGAACCGTCTAACCAACAAGAAGCCAACACTTGACATAATGAGTCAATGTAGAATTCCCATCCTTTGAATTGAAACCAAGCAAGCAAAGATATTAAACCTCTTAAGAAACCAAACTTCAATTGCATTAAGTCTTCACAAAAATTGGGCAGAGTAACGGCTGTATATAGATGAATTCCAGATTACAGACATAGCATATAATCACAATAACCTGCACACAAAATAAATAAATAAGCCAATGTTTTGGGGTAAACCCCAAGAACTCCAGACAAAATAACAGTTGAGGTCACAAGGTCTCAAGGTAGGTTAAGGTCTTTACTCTTAAGTCCAAGAAGTCCACAATCTCCATAATGCCAATGATAGTAACCAAGTAGTCCAAGTAACATTAAAGTTTTTTAGGGTTCAAGTTGATTATTAAGTATCTTCAAAAAAGAAATAAAAAGCTCAAATGAGCAAAATAAAAATGACATAAAAAAAAGCTCAAATGAGCAAAGATGAAAATAACATGAAATGTAAATGCTAAAATAAATGCGCTTAAAGTAAAAGCATAAAGTAAAAGCACAAAATAAAGTCAATTGTTAGAAATTAGAGGTTAGTTGAATGACCATCTTGAAACTTGCATTTGAAACTCATTAGAAGATTGATAAAATTAAAGCCTCTCAACAACAAGTTTCATTTGCTTTTTGTCAAGTATATCATCCATTCAAAATTCTCAAGGCAACAATAAATGATCAATGATGTTTAAGTGATTCACTTTGACCAAAGTTTATGAAGATTCATTAGAGGATTGATAAGACCAAAGCCTCCTAACAATTAATCTCAAAGTTATTGGATCAAAGGATTCAAATCAACATACTTGGGCTTACAAACATGGGTTTGGGCCACGAATGATCATTTCTTGAATCGGGACAAAATTTAACGCTATGTTAAACAATCGTAAGTGGAATTATATAGAAGCCACACCTATTTTGAGGCCGATCAACAATAATTTATGTGTCCTATGCTTGGATAGATGATATGTATATCATCATCTAACAACATATGACACAATAAGAAGGGAATAAGATGAAGAGGGATTGGAGAATAATTAAACCACATTTGAACCAAAAAAATTAATCAAACTATTATTAAAATTATCCATCCATTTTTATAGAGTTAGACTCACGATCAAAATTTCATAGTCCAAGATCAACTAGAATATATACAAAAAATAAAATTGTATTTAAAATAAAGAAAAAGGTTTTTTAAAAATGATTTTAAAATGAAAATAAGAGGGGAAGTGGCAATTATATTCAAATCAACCAAGAAAAATCAAATGAGACCATAGGAAAATCAGAAATATACTCAAATATTTATATAAAATTTTTGGTAATTTTTTAAAGTCAGAAACTATTTTTAAACTAATTAAAATTGCTCAAATAAATGAAAAAAAAAATCAAAAATAGGAGAATTCAAAATAAAATTCTAAAAAAAATTCGGAAGGTCAGAAATAATGGAAATGATGTTGATGAATTTTTTCAGAATTTAAAAATGTTCAAAAGTATTTTTTAACTAATTAAAAACAAACCAAAACAAAGAAAAATTATAAAAAATATCAAATATAAAAATAAAATTATGAAAAAATAAAATTCAGAAAGATAATATTTGGAAATATTTTTGTGAGTTTTTTCATAATTTTTGAATTAGAAATGAATCTTCTATGATTTTTTGAAGTTTAAAACAATTTAAATATAAAAATAAGAAATAAAAAATAAAGTCAAAAAAATGTGGACCAATGGATGAGAGTCAAAATACATTAGTAAGCTAATCCAATGGATCAGACGCGCTGTGCATATCATGGTCTTTAGTGGAATAAACACATGATCATTAACTAAATCAGATTTTTGAAAAATAAGTGTGGCACACTTTCATTGGTTGATAGATGACACATTGGTCATCTTCAACCTCCAGCCAACGAAATCTGCAGGTTTCAGAAACTGTAAAATTAGAAGACGAGACCGGTACCATTTGCTCCGTCTCTTCAAGACGATTCCAATGGTACTTTGCGAAAAATTTATATAAATTGTAGCTCAGTCATTTTGGAAGAGAAGTTTTGAAAAGGGATTTGAAATTTCATGGTCAAAATGTACTTCCAATTGAAAACAATTGTTGCGACTAGAATCAGGATGATGAGAGCTTCATAATAGTATCAAAGTTTGAGAGAATTGGTGAAGGAATCTACCTATTGAAGTTAAGTTGAAGACTCTGAAACTTGACTTGGCTAGCACGATTCAGGGAGTTTTAAAGCTTAATTCTTCTTTTGTTAGCTTCAGTGAGGTTCAAGGAAGATGAATTGACAAAGAAAAATGATTGAGAAAGGTTGTAGGAGCAAATTCGAAGTTGCAGAAAATTTGGTTCAAGAGGGAGTTTGACAGGGTTATTCTGGCTCTCTAAGCTTGAGAAAATGAATGAGGTATGACCCTCTATTTATAGGGAAGCTGATTGAATGTTCAAGCTTATGAAATGGTGAAATTTGGAGGGAAATCGTGTGAACCGAATACACGAGTAAGGTGTGATCTATTTTGCATCAAAACTCATCCAGTCCTTGCGTTTTAAGGCTCTATTCCACTTTGGCAAGTTGGTTAAACATGTTTAGACCAAAAACGCGTGCTAATTTGATGTTTAGAAGCCAAAACATGAATTTCAAATTTTGACTTATGAATTTCAGTTTCAAGTTACCAAATTCAAATCAATGACATTCTCAGCTCAAGGAGTCTTAGGACATGATTCTTAAAGCTTTAGAAAGATGAGATTACAAGCTTTACAATATGCAAAGAATGGCATCAAATGGGTGCTTGAGCTGAAAATTATAATGAGTCAAAGTTGAGAAAAAGAGGTTGACTTTCTATACTTAGAATTCTAAGTTTTTTCATCAAAAATGACTTATAATGTCTTGCATCCAAACATGCCCTTCCACTTGAAATTTGTTGTTGACTAAAAAAGATGGCATGAATTAGATCTCTTGAATGGCATTTTGAGACTTGAACCATTCAAAAAATATAAAAATGGAGAGAGTTGTGACTTGTTGAAGTTGGCAAAAATTCATGAAATGACCTATAATCTTTTGCATCCTTAGGGCATCTTCCATCCATTTTCACACTTTGCACTTAAAATAATGGTTGAATTCCATATCTTTAAGATCATTGTGGAAAAATAATTGGCTCAAAGAGATAAAAATTAACCAAGTTATGGTCTTTTGAAGTCACATAAGGGAATTTGATGATTCATCTAGAAGACTTGTAATCTTTCATCATCATTAGGTACCTTCCACACAAAATTTCCTTAAAACTTTTGAAGTGATTTGTTGATAACCCTTTGAAGAGAATGATGTATTTGGAATCACTAAAAAATACCAAAAGATGAGCAAGATATACCCCTTTGAAGTTTAAAACCCTAGCTCCTAGAGCAACAAGATACCTTAGAAATCCTTTTACAATTTTGATCAATTTTCTTGCACAAATACTTTTGTCATATAAATATAAGTTGTTGTGGATGAGAATGAGGAACCATAGAAACCATAACCACTTCCAAATATTGATAATTAAGGTAAATATGCACTTGTGATTAATGAATCAAGAACTTGTCCAATTAGGTCAAACTTCTTCAATCAACCCTTGTACCTTTGAACTATTTTTGACAACTTGAGGCATGATGAATCATAATAGACTTTGTCAAGACATTACTTTAAAATATCTTCAATAATGAAGATTGAATATCAATGAAGCTTTGTTAAAGAAGGAATATAAATAAACTCATGAACCTATGGATTAACTGCTAGAATATGTTATGCTTTCACCTATGATATCAACAATCAGGGCAAACATACATTGTATTTATTAGTTAAAAGTTAATCAAAACATAGATGACAACAAGATACAAATCAAGGTGCTTGGTGATTCCCCATGGACAAAGATAAAGATAAGGAGAAGAGTCAAACCCTAGTGTATGATCTTGTTGTGATTGAGTTGATATGATATGATAGAGGAATCTTAGGGGCAAAAATTGGGGTACAACAACTGCCCTTATTTAAGTATCTTTTATCTAGAGATGCAAAGGTTAAAAATCTTCGTGTCGACGTGATTGAAGATACTTAAATATAAAACAAGCCCTATTTTTGGCCCTAAGATGCCATGCAATTCTTATGATTATAAATGCAAATGAACAAATCTAAAAAGGACGCAAGACCCCACTGGGGATGTAGAAAATAAAACAGGATCAAAAGGAAGACCCGACCAGGAAAATAAATCACTGGTGAACCAGAGACCTGAATCTATTGGGGTAAAGCCCAAAGAGGAGATAAAGCATCATCAACTCCAAGATTAAGGAGAGAAAGTAAAGGATAAAAGTGATCGACATATGACTCCGAACTATTCGCTCACTGAGGAGATAGCAAAAAGGTAACATCGATCCATCGGGGAAAGAAGTGGTAAGATGATACCAGTAAATACCAATATCAGGGTGGTAATGATAGTCAGCACAATTACTCACAACCGGGAACAAATGAACTTCTTCAGAGCAATAGAATCTCAATGACAAACTACCTTCCATAATGACAAGGCTACCATTCATCGGAAAAAGATCTCAACAATGAACTACCTTCGATAATGACAAGGATACCATTCATTGGAGTAATGAATCTCAACAACAAACTACCTTCCATAATGACAAGGTTACCATTCACTGGAGTAACAAATCTCGACAACAAACTACCTTCCATTATGACAAGGCTACCATTCATTGGAGTAACAAATCACAATAACGAACTACTTTCCATAATGACAAGGCTACCATTCATTGGAGTAACAAATCGCAACAACGAACTACCTTCCATAATGACAAGGCTACCATTCATTGAAGTAAGAAATCTTGACAACGAACTACCTTCCATAATGACAAGGCTACCATTCATTGAAGTAACAAATCTCGACAACGAACTACCTTCCATAATGACAAGGCTACCATTCATTGGAGTAACAAATCGCAACAACAAACTACCTTCCATAATGAAAAGGATACCATTCATTGGAGTAACAAATCTCAGCAACAAACTGCCTTCCATAATGACAAGGCTATCTCACTGGAGTAACAAATCGCAACAACAAACTACCTTCCATAATGACAAGACTACCATTCATTGGAGTAACAAATCTGAATCTTCTCTGGGATCTGTCAGACTTATTGGGGAAGTACATGTTGCTCAAATAAAGAGACTTGTCACTTACTGTTATGAGGAGGAATTGAAAATAATGATTTCCTGGGGAGAGAAATATGACCTCCTGGGGAAATGCCAATGTATTCCTGTTGAGGAGATAGAATCTTCACATGCAAAATAAAATGCACATTCTCGAACCAGGGCTCGAAACTTGCAGAAATCAAAATAATAACACTGTTGGGGACCATCCATCCAAACCAAAAATAAACCGGAGTCAAACAATCAACCAGAATAACATCTCATGAGAAATGAACTCAAGAGGGAACCACGTTCTTTCCAGACAATGAGATGAAAGGAAGGCTAAAGAAAAATTCTTCCACGAGGGATAGCTCAGTGGGGAAATTGAAAGGATATACACTTTCTGCTTAAGGCTGACACTCTATTAGAGAGAGGATAACACAACTATGTAAAATAGGGTAATATGCCAACAAAATATTAATGGATGCACATGAGCAAGGATTTGCTAAAAATTAACTATGCATGGTGTATGTATGAATGTCATCATGTATATACTGACAAAACAAACGTATAATACTAGGGACAACCAGACAAAACCAACTTAGGTACAGCCAATACTTGGCTAAATCACATCCAATGAAAATTTCATGAGAAAGTAAGCACCAATTGAGAAAACAAATTCTTATTTCACGGCTTAACTCTACTGGGAAAGAACAAAATCATAACAGTAAACCAATACAAATATAGGGATATAACAACTTCCTCCAGGCTTCACTGGGGAATATCACACAGACTTCAAAGGAGAGAAAGCAAATGTTTCACGGTTTGTACTTCTATTGGGGATTGCCATACTGACTTTACTAGGGAACACAAAACCACATTGCCGAGACATTAGCTGGGGATATTGTACTGTCTTTATCAGGGAGGATAACAACACATCGTTGAGGGGGCACTAAGATACATTCTTCAATACTGAGGGTGATGATTGCACCAACTTCTCTGGGGAGAAATTATGAGACTTCACGGGGATAGCCTTACCCAAGGATTTAAGAAATTAAATGTTATGGCAAGAAATCAAACTTATGGGGATTTTAAATCAAATCCAGCACTTGGAGGGAGAAAACCCAAAGAGTTGATAATTGTTTCATCATTTTTAGAAAAGACATTGCCCTTGTCTGGTTGCCGAGAAAACAAACAACAACAAAAAATTCTAGCACTGCAAAGGGTGATGTTTTGCAAATGGTTCCATCTTAGCACACCAAGAGGGAAGAGACTTTCGTCATGCGAGTGAAGACATTACTGGGGAATCTCAGGTAGGGACTTCATACCATGCAAACCCAAAATCAGAATGTACCAAGACTTGACTGGGGAAAATGGGATAACAAACCCAATACCGCACCATACTTCAATTATCGGAGAAACACAAGAAGATCATACTCGCATTAGCAAAAGTGACCCGGGAGAGTCTTCCTGGGGAATTCATACCTCCAAATTTTTTTTCCGAGTTCGTCCATTCCCGAAGCCACTATTTTTGTTCTCCTTGAGTCACAAAATCTAAAGCAAGAAGTGATTTGTAAATTATTTTCAAAAAAACAATTTTTGTTCTTTAATCTGTTTGCTTTGAAAATTACCATCAATAATAAATGAAGTCTTTGTAAGCTGAAGAAAATAAGAATTGCAAAGAATTGGATAAAATCTCAAACTTTATTAATAGAATGATTGTCTGCAAATGGAGAGACTCCATAAATGATTACAAAGTTTGAAAAATGGTAATATACATTGGAAAAGATACATTGAAATACAATAACCACTATTCTCCCTAACAACTTTGAATTTC
Organism: Vicia faba; assembly: GCA_948472305.1. Classification (NCBI taxonomy): domain Eukaryota; kingdom Viridiplantae; phylum Streptophyta; class Magnoliopsida; order Fabales; family Fabaceae; genus Vicia; species Vicia faba. Next base: position 994,316,280 of record OX451735.1, read on the forward strand.
TGAGCAGAGACTTCGGTTGAAGATCGGTGAGGATCTAAGAAGATTGTTGCTTCAATGATCAAGTCTTGTCTGATGTAGTTACTTGCCAGGAAATCCCTACCTTTGGCCTAGATTTCCCTTGCGAGTTTTCAACCTACCGGGAACATTTATTCTGTTTATGTCTCTAATTTTTGCCTAGACCGCCCTTTCGGGTTTTTGGCCTACCGAAATACTCCTTTTTTCCTAAGCCTCCCTTTTGGGTTTTCGTCTTAGCGAGCTATTCTTTTATTTTTCTAGGCGAAGTATTTCTTGATTGCATCAGCATTTAGAGGACGTGGGAACTCCTTGCCATCCATTGTTTCAAGAATCAATGCACCACCAAAGAAGGCTTTCTTGACAACATATGGGCCTTCAAAATTGGGAGTTCACTTGCCCCTAGAATCAGCGTTAAAAGACACGATCTTCCTGAGCACGAGGTCGCCTTCTCTGAATTCATGAGGCTTGACCTTCTTGTCAAAAGCTTTCTTCATTCTTTTCTGGTATAACTGACCATAACACAAGGCCGTCATTCTTTTCTCTTCAATTAAATTCAACTAGTCAAACTTGTTCTGGACCCATTCAGCCTCTGACAACTTAGTTTCCATTATCACGCATAAGGAGGGAATCTCAACCTCAACGGGGAGCACTAATTCCATGAAATATACAAGAGAGAACAGGGTTGCCCCTGTTAAAGTGCAGACAGATGTTTGATACCCATGCAGAGCAAAAGGGAGCATCTCATGCCAATCTTTGTAAGTAACAACCATTTTCTAGATGATCTTCTTGATGTTCTTATTAGCAGCTTCAACAACCCCATTCGTGTTTGGCCTGTAAGGAGATGAATTATGGTGCATAATCTTGAACTCTTCACAAAGTTCAGTCATCATCTTGTTATTCAGATTTGAGTCATTGTCGGTGATAATCCTGCTTGACACACCATAACGACATATTAGATTATTCTTGATAAAATGCACTACCACATGTTTAGTGACATTAGCATATGAAGATGCTTCCACCCACTTGGTGAAGTAGTCAATACCCCACATAGAGAAAGGCCATGGGGATGAAATAACATTGAGAAGCGTCGGAGGCACATGAATTTTGTCACCATAAATCTGGCATTTATGGCACTTCTTTGCAAATTTGTAACAGTCATATTCCATTGTCAGCCAATAATAACCTGCCCTAAGCATCTTCTTTGCATCGAATATCCATTGGCATGGGTACCAAAAGAAACTTTATGGATTTTATGCATCAACATGTCTACTTCGTGTCTATCCATGCATCTGAGCAAGACCATGTCATAATTTCTTTTATACAACACATTTTCATTGAGGAAAAAGCTACCTGCCAACCTTCTCAATGTCTTTCTAACTTTATTTGACGCATCAGCCGGGTATTCTTGAGTCTGTAGAAAATGCTTGATATCATAATACCAAGGCTTGTCATCTGACACTTCATTTGTTGCGAACACATGAGCCAGTCTATCCAAACATCGCACTGTGATACGAGGCACATCATTCCAAGTATTCACTTGATACATAGAAGCCAGAGTTACCAAGGCATCCGCCATTTAATTTTCGTCTATGGGAATATGATGAAATTCAACTTTGTTAAAGAAGGGTAGTAATATTCTAGCATGATCTTTGTAAGGGATCAAGCCAGGGTGATGAGTATCCCATTCTCCTTTAATCTGATTAACTACCAAAGCTGAATCACCATACACATCTAGAACTTTGATTCTGAGATCAATGGCTTCCTCGAGACCCATGATACAAGCCTCATACTCCGCCATATTATTGGTACAATCAAATGCCAGCCTTGCGGTAAAAGGAATATATGGTCCATAAGGAGTGATAATTACAACACCAATTCCTTTCCCATAAGCATTCACAGCTCCATCAAATACCATACCCCACCGGGATTCAGGATCACGACCTTCCCCAGGAAAAGGTTCATCATAATCTTTTGCTTTCAAGAACATTACATCCTCATCAGGGAAATCAAACTTGACAGATTGATGATCATCAACTGGTTGGTGAGCAAGATAATCCGCCAGCACACTGCTTTTTATAGCCTTCTGGGTGCAGTATTCAATATCGTATTCAGACAACAACATCTACCAACGAGCAATTCTCCCAGTAAGGGCTGGCTTTTCAAAAATATACTTAATTGGATCCATTTTGGAAATCAACCAAGTAGTATAATTCAACATATATTGCCGCAACGGCTTTGCCGCCCAGGCCAGAGCACAACATGTCTTTTCCAGCATAGAATATCGCGACTCACAGTCAGTAAATTTCTTACTGAGATAGTATATGACTTATTCTTTCTTTCCTATTTCATCTTGTTGTCCCAAAATACAGCCCATAGAATTATCCAACACTGTCAGATACATGATCAATGGTCTTCCTTTAATGGGAGGGAGCAAGATAGAAGGTTCAAGCAGATATTCTTTGATACTTTCAAATGCCCTTTGGAAATCATCCGTCCACAAACAACCCTGATCTTTCTTTAACAACTTAAAGATCGATTCACATGTTGCAATCATGTGCGAAATGAATCTGGAAATGTAATTCAACCGCCCAAGGAAGCCTCTAACTTGCTTTTCAGTCCTTGGCACAAGCATTTATTGAATTGGTTTGGCTTTATCAGGGTCAACTTCAATTCCTTTTTGACTGACAATGAAACCTAACAATTTCCCTGATCGGACATCGAAGGTGCATTTGTTTGGATTCAAGCGGAGACGATACTTCCTAAAATGCTGAAACAACTTCAACAAATCTTCCACGTGCCCTTCTTTGGTCTGTGATTTGGAAATCATGTCATCAACATATACCTCAATTTCCTTGTGCATCAGATCATGGAATATGGTTGTTATAGCCCTTTGGTACGTTGCACCAGTGTTCTTCAACCCGAAGGGCATCACTCTGTAACATAATGCTCCCCAGGGTGTGATAAACTTTTTTTTTCATGTCTTCAGAAGTCATTCTTATTTGATTATATCTGGAAAATCCGTCCATGAACGAGAATACTTTGAATTTTGCTGTACTATCAACCAACATATCAATATGTGGCAATGGAAAATCATCTTTTGGACTAGCTTCATTTAGATCTCTGTAATCTACGCACATGCGAACTTTTCTGTCTTTCTTTGTTACAGGTACAATATTGGCAATCCATTGAGGGTACACTGATGTCATAAGAAAACCAACATTTATTTGTTTTAACACTTCTTCTTTGATTTTCACTACCATATTAAGGTGAGTTCTTCTCAACTTCTGCTTGACTGGCATGCACTATGGCTTCAAAGGCAAATGATGCTCCACAATATCATTATCTAGACCAGGCATGTCTTGGTATAACCAAGCAAATATGTCCACATACTCTTTTAATAATTCAGTTAACCTGCTCTTCATATCAGGATGCAATAATGCTCCAATTTTGACTTCCTTTGGCTCTTCCTTTGAACCCAAATTGATTGTCTCCAACGACTCTTTATACGGCTGAATGGAATTTTCCTCGCACTCGAGAAACCGTGAAACCTATTTTGGAATCTCATCATATTCTTCTTCTTTGGTCCCATACACAGGATATTCAAAGTTGGGAGAGGGTGCAGGGTCGTTGTATTCAACAAGTTTTTTAATTAATCTGCACATGTGATTTATGATTACTCTTAGAAACTGACACACATATATCAAGTGATTATGCAGATTTATTTACAGTTATTATTTATTCAAAAAGAAAGGGTTTTTTCTAATTACCATTTTCCAAGAAAAAGCAGAAAATAAAAACATAATTTGAGAGTCAAAGACAACTTTTATTTATGATTTTAATGATCAAAGCAAACAGATAAGCCCATACATTATTAACTTTCACCTTGGGCAGAGTGAAAGCTTTTTGAAAAGATAAACAAAACAAATTACTTTGAGACATGGATGCAAGAGGGAACATCAAAAGTGACCCAGTTCTGGATTCTGACTCTAGGCGTCACATAATTTAGCATCTCATGTTCTTCTTCATCCTCCACAATAGCATTAACTCCAGAAACTGTTGGGTGAAGGTATCCTCTGCTATGGAAAATATCCTGATAGCTGCTCACAGTAGACTTCAACTTCAAGATTTCACCTTTTCCATTTGTTGTACCCCAAAATTTGACCTCTCTTTTCTCAAGACATTTTATCACAAGGATTTTCAAAAAGCTCAAATTTGCACAAGTATAAAGCAGACAAAAAAAAGGGCAAAGCAGAAAAATTGATTTTTCTTGACAAAATTGAAAAAAAACAAGCTTGCTTCGATTCATACTAGTTTAGATTGGGCATCTAGGCTTCCTTCGAGCAAGTTTGATTCATCCTTGGATTGGGCATTTGGGCTTCCTTCGATATAAGCTTTGATTTACATCCTTCAATTGAGCATTTGCCTTCTTCGAGCGAGCTTTGGTCCTCACGATTGGATTGGGCATTTGGGCCTCCTTCGATATAAGCTTTGACTTACATCCTTCAATTGATCATCTGGATTCTTTGATCAAGCTTTGGTCCATGTTGTACCCAAATATTTTCTCTCTCACTTATCAAGAATTTGCTCACAAGATCTCCTTGGGCTCAAGACTGCACTAGGGTTTGATTAGCTCAAGACACCTCCTTAGGCATTGATGACCAAAATTAGGGTTTGAGTTTGCACAAGTATTTTTGAACTATCAATGCTTCATATGACTTTCATGGACCATTATGGACCCCCAAGATTACTCATGTCAAGTTTCAAGCCTTGGATCACATTTTTGCTCAGCCAATTGAGCATTTGACCTGAAAATCAATTGTATTGGGAAAAAGTCAACCATGGCCAATTTACAGTCAAACTTCATAATTTTTTATCCATATCAACATTTTAAACCCATATGTATCATTTGATCAAGTTTGGACCACAATTCCTCAAGAAATTTGATCAAATCTCCAAAAGGGCAAAATGGTCAAAATTAGGGTTTTGACTGGGAAAGGACAATTTCTGATTTTTGACCTAGAAAATGATCAATTGGTTTAAGGCATTATCTCAAGAGTCCAATTGCATCATTTTTACCTAATGACATGATTCAAAACATTGCAAATCCATTGGATTGATAGATGAATTTTGTAGTCAACTGATCAAAAGTCAACTGTATACTGAAAAGTCAACTGATCTAGGCTTCCTTCGAGCAAGTTTGATTCATCCTTGGATTGGGAATTTGGGCTTCCTTCGATACAAGCTTTGATTTACATCCTTCAATTGAGCATTTCCTTCTTCGAGCGAGCTTTGGTCCTCACGCTTCGATTGGGCATTTGGGCCTCCTTCGATATAAGCTTTGACTTACATCCTTCAATTGATCATCTTGATTCTTTGATCAAGCTTTAGTCCATGTTGTACCCAAAAAATTTCTCTCTCACTTATCAAGAATTTGCTCACAAGATCTCCTTGGGCTCAAGACTGCACTAGGGTTTGATCAGCTCAAGACACCTCCTTAGGCACTGATGACCAAAATTAGGGTTTGAGTTTGCACAAGTATTTTTGAACTATCAATGATTCATATTACTTTCATGGACCATTATGGACCCCCAAGATTACTCATGTCAAGTTTCAAGCCTTGGATCACATTTTTGCTCAGCCAATTGAGCAATTGACCTGAAAATCAATTATATTGGGAAAAAGTCAACCATGGCCAATTTATAGTCAAACTTCATAATTTTTGATCCACATCAACATTTTAAACTCATATGTATCATTTGATCAAGTTTGGACCACAATTCCTCAAGAAATTTGATCAAATCTCCAAAAGGGCAAAATGGTCAAAATTAGGGTTTTGACTGGGAAAGGACAATTTATGATTTTTGACCTAGAAAATGATAAATTGTTTTAAGGCATGATCTCAAGAGTCCAATTGCATCATTTTTACCTAATTAAATGATTCAAAACATTGCAAATCCATTGGATTGACAGATGAATTTTGTAGTCAACTGATCAAAAGTCAACTGTATACTGAAAAGTCAAACTTTGACTTTTTGGTCAAATTCAAGTGCCAAAAATCATAATTCATCAAAACATGTCAAGATATGAAACTTATTCATCAAGAAATAAAAAAGTCAAGATTTCATTTTGAAAAGTCAAAATTTCTAAACTTAAAATTTTTTCCAAGTGTTGGAAATTTCACGTTTTTCATAACTTTGAGCCAAATTTTCACCATGATTCAAGATGATTCAAGAGAAACTTCCAACATGAAAGTTGTATATCTACATGAAATATACAACTTTTCTTCACACAACTTCTTCCAAAAGTGCTTGGATCTCAAGTTATAATTTCAAGAACATAGGGTCATGAAACTAAACACTTAGTGAAATTTTGCCCTAATTTGGCCAGGATTTTGACCTAACTTCATGGCACTTTTTCATATAGTTCCAAGGGGAATATTCAAAAGTAATTCAAAGATAGGTTGTAGAGCACATTACAAGCTTTCCAAAATGTCCAAGAACTCCTTGAGATCATTCTTGAGTAGCGAGAATCGAAGAGATGAAGTTGGTGTTTTGTCACTTGAATCACAAGGCATTTTGTGATGAACAAAAATCCAATTTCAAACCTATGCTGCACAATATTGTTTTACAGGCCTCTAAACCTCAATATCTCTCCATAATCAGAATATTACACTTGCTTTTGAGCTATTATCCAAGTGTTCCAAGCATTGTCCAAGCCAATTTGCCATTTTTGGAAGAAAGCTACCACTACATTCTTGAAAAGTTGCTTTAATCACAAAGTCAACTTGTCTTGAGCTTCTAACTTGTTATTTCTGCACACATAAATCCTATAAACCAAAAGCAATGTGTCTAAGACCTAAGAAAGCTCAGAACATGCTTGTATAATACTTGAGATTCGTCATTTCACTTTTCTTCAAAAGCAAGTTATAGAGCCATAACCTTATAACTCAGAAACTTGGAGTGATTTTGTGCTCTAATCTTTTCCATACATATTAACAAGTTTATTGCAAGCTAAGGCACGATTGAAAGCATCCAAAAACTGTCCCAAACACCTTTGCTGCACAAGACTCCTCAACTTGACAATTTTGAGCCAAAACTCTCCATCTCCATTTCCACTCGTGCGTTTTGATTCTTAATCATTCAAACACTTTACATACATCATACACAAGTGATCCAGGCCCCTGTTTCAAGACTGTAACCCCTACATCACTATCCACCATTTTCAAATATCAAGCTTGCAGGTTGACTTGAGTAGGGAGATTCAAGGACTTTCAAAGCAAAGTAAGAGTTGGAATACACTCAAGGAAGTCCAGGCAAGCTAAACAGATCATCAGGCCATCTCCAAAGTTGCTCAAACTCCATTCACGACTCTAGCTGCAAGAGGTAAGTTTTCAAACTTCCATCTCTTCATACAGGCATCATTTATTTCTGATTTGTGAAGATAAAATGTAGATATCATTGCTCTAAAATTGACCTTGTTCATAGTTTTCATTTATATTGATTGTATGTAGGGAATTTTAGATTTGAACTTTCTGGAAAAATTAGGTTTCAATTTAGGGCAGCAAAATTAATCTTCATCTTTGACTTTTAGCTTACTTAAGTTATATGGTTAGATCCGTGAGGAAAAATAGCACAACTTTCATGTTTGCATTTTTTTATTTTTGTTGAGAAATGAATGAGATACAGGTGGTCCGGCTGGCTGAAGGTTGAAGACGAAGTACAGGTCATGAAGATGTTTTACCTTATGTATTTTTTGTTTCATTTGTATTAACGGATGTATAGCCACCCTAGTGGCAAATATAGAGCGCGTGTGTATGGAAGGTCTTGGGTTCGATACCCAGCGCTACCTTTTGCCATTATTTTTTAGCATTTTTTCCTCCTTTTTGTTCAGCTAGGCGCCAGGGCTTCCAATAAGTGGGCCTTGTGTTTTTTTTTCTTTGCCGACTCCCATCCTGACTTTTGGCACCCCTTAATCCATTTGTATTTATTTATTTATTTATTTCATTTTTCTTTTTAAATATATTTTCTAAAATACTAAAAAAAATCATAAAAAATATAAAAATAGTAAATTTATGTTTTGACATAATTTAAATATTTTCCTCACACAAAAAATTATTTTTATTCATCATACTTTATTTATCTTTACTAATTATCTTGTAAATTAAATTAAAACTAGGTTATTATTTATTTTATTTTATACCTATTTAAATATATTATTTTAATAAAAAAAATCCAAAAATATTTTATAATATTATAATTTATTTACAAGACAAAAATAACAAAAAATGCTTTTCTTATAAACTTAATTTCTTTTTAATCAATTAATAGATTTAGGGTTTTATTTAAAATCTTTTCTTAGTAAATTAGGTTTACTTTTATTATTTTAATAAATTATTTTCTTTTATTTATTTAGGTTAAAACAAATTCCTTTTTCTCATAAAAAAATCCAAACAAAAAGATCCATTTCCTTTGCATTTACATTCTTGCATATTTATTTTTGTATATTTATTTATTTCAATTATTGTATAAATTCAATATGGTTGCAATAGACTAATTATGCTTTAAATTCTTGTAATCCCCATTTAATTTGTATACCCCCTCCCACAAATGTTGTAATAGCGTAGTAACTTTAAAATTCTGTAATTTATCGCTTTATATACAAATGCTAGTAATTAGGATTTGTATGGAAAGAATAAATTAAATCAAATAGAAAACCCTAATTCAAAGACAAATCAATGCATGTAAATCAACACATTTGCACACAATCACCCCTAGGGTTATCCCACTTGGTTGCCTTACAAAAATGGCCATATTACGCATGTAAGGTATCTTAGCAAAAACACACGAATACAAGATCATAGTCCCTCGATGACGCTATCAAAGTTGTCTTACAAATGATCTTAGTCCCTCAAAAAGAATGCTAAGATACCTTGAAACATTGCTAATCATGGCTATACGATGACCCATGCCTGCCCCGTTTACATCCAAAGATAGGGTTGCTTACCAAATCGATGGTAAGACAACAATGTCAAAGGAAAAGAAAATGAACATGAAAGAAATTTGAGTAGGTAGATTGCTCCTAATTACTTTCTACATTTCAAAACAAACATCCTTGATATTTTCAAAACAATCACATACACTTACAAACATCTTGAAAAATTGAAAACATTTTCAAAAGATCAAACATCTTTGTATACATTCTTACGAACGAGAATCATTACAAAGATTGCCTAAACAATGACCTCTTTACAAAATACTTTCAAAAACCACACAAAGCATAATTTCAAACAAAAGTAAGTGATCTATCAAGTAACTAAGAGCCCATGGAAAAACATGGATGAAAAGGATGCTAATACCTTCCCTTTTCATAATTTACCCCCCGAACTCAAGAAATCATCTCAAAGGTCTTTCCTGTGCTTTTTCACCTTTCCTTTTGGATAAAAGAAAAGTCGGTGGTGACTCTTGCTAACTGCAACATTTATGATCAAATGCAAAACTCTCAAGTCAGTTCTCCCACCGTATCACAGTCCATAAGTTTCATTTGGGCTTTTACCTCCTGCAGGTTTGCTTTGATGCACTAAAATAGCTCTTGCATGCAAGCTTCATTTGGACAATGGCTCTTGCCTGCAAGCTTCGATTGCACCATTGGCCCCTCACCTGTTTGCCTTGGATTCACAAGTTTCCTATTGGATGAATGGCTACCTTCCAGTGACTTTCGATTTCATCTTCATGTTTTCTTCAAATGCGCCTTCATATCACCTTAGAATCCATCTGCAAACCCTTCAATATGCCATAGTGCTGCATTATGGCACACAACTTGGTGGCCCATTCGAAGGACTTGCCATAGTTTGGGAATAATTATTTTTTCTTACTTTGGAGTCTAGTCGATGGTTGTGGCCTAAGTGATCAAAAGCAAGAGGACTCAAAATGGCATATTCAACTGAAGAGGGACATTCAAAGAACACACAATTGGTCCATTCGAAGGACATAACTGGTGGGAACGAATGCTATTATAGTCTGGTCGAAAGGTGTAGAAAGATGGAGGATTCGACTCAAAAGATCAAGTTGAACATTATACCCATAGGCTAGGCTACGTGTTTCCCCTTTTCAGGCCTCAAACCTATGACTCACGCTATATTTAATTGTTTATGCAAGTTGAAATAGGCTTTTACCCATTTGATGTCCAAGACCACTTGCCCTTAATAGTATAATACTACTTTTAGAAAAAGTTTTTCTTGAGCCTTGCGCCTGTTTTCCTTCTGCAGGAAGCAATCCATCTGAACCATTCATCTTGCTATCATGACACAACTGGATGCTTACTTTACAACTGAGCCTTTATTTTATTATTTTTACTCCCAAACATTTCAAATTTTTCCTCTATAAATAGAGAGTTCATTTGCACATCAAAAGGGAGAGAAGAGGAAGAAGAGGGGAATGTATCTTCAAAATTCTTACACACCATAAATTGCTCAAACATTTAAACACTTTTGCAAATCCAAACCCAGAATCCAAGTACTTGTTCCTCTCAAATATGAAAAAAAAATCCTTACATCTTACTGTCCTTCGAATCCAGCAAAGAAGGACATTTCACTTATTTTTCTCTTTCGAATCCACTGTCAAAGGCCCACCCTTGGTCTTTACCTTCGAATCCATAGGCATTCAAGGCAACCACTTCAAAGTCCAGCACACGCTCCAGCCTCCAGCAAGTCAAGTCATTCTTAACCTTTGACCCTTCGTTTCCAGCATAGCATGTAAATAAGTTTTCTTTTCGTTTCAAACATGTACGTACTATTTTCTTCTTTTCGTTTTCACTCTTTTAATGTGTGTCATGGTTAAAAATCTTCTTGGCTTGTTCTCTTTGTACATTTAAACATGCTTTAAGAACTAATCTAGCCTTAAGGTGATGTTGGCATGGCCTTGGGCCATGTTGCTATTCAAACTCAAACGAAAGAAACAGGAGACAGAAAAGTTAGAAACGAAGCCTCTGGCTTCCATACTAACCTTCAGGCCAAACGAAAGAGGCAGCCAGAAGGCACAACATGCTGGCCTCCAGGCCCCAAATGAAAGGCACAACATGCTGGCCTCCAGGCCCCAATCAGAAGACATCACATGCTGGCCTCCAGGCCCCAATAGAAAGTCATGCCTTCACCCCTTTTTAGGCCAGAACGAAGAGGGCCAGAAAGTGCAGAATCGAAGGTTTACTGCCCTAAATCGAAAGATCCATTTTTCTTTCTTTTACCTTATTTTTGCCTTTATATTTTCATGCAATCCAATATGGTTGTAATAGCGTAGGATTTTATCTTTCTGCACTTTTGACTTTATACAAAATGTTAGTAATTAGGGTGTATGACAAGATAAAATCAATATTAGTCCACCCTGATCAAAAGACAAAAATGCATGCAATCAAACATACTTTGCACACATGCACCTCTAGGGTTAACTCCACTTGTTATCTTATGAAAAAAAGTCATGTTATGCATGTGAGACGTCTTAGCAAAAACAATAAAAAATACAAGATCATAGTCCCTCAATGACGCTTCGAATGTTGCCTTATAAATGATCTAGGTCCCTCAACAGAAATGCTAAGATATCTCACAATATTGATATCATGATTATACGATGACCCACGCCCATCCCTTTTACATCCAAAGATAAGACTTCTTACCAATCAATGGTAAGATAGCAATACCAAAGGAAGATAGGAATGAATAAAAGACTTTTGAGTAAGGTAGAATGTTCCTAGTTGCTTGCTCATCTTCAAAATACAAACACCTTTTCAAATGCACCAACACTTTTTGTTGAAATATTTTCAAAAGTTCAACACTTTATATAAATTCTTATAAAGACGAGAATCATTACAAAGTTTGCCTAAATGAAGGCGCTTTTCAAAAATACTTTCAAAAATCACCACAAAGCACACTTTCAAACAAAAGCAATGATCTAGACCAAGTTGTTGTGAAGCAATTTGTTATGAAGCCTGGATCCGACCAGATAGCAATTACCCTCAGAGATACACTATGAAGCCTGGACTCGACCAAATAATAGTACAACTTTCCAAAAACCATGAAACCTGGAACCAACCAGATAGTAGTTATCACTTCAAGTTACTACGAAGCCTGGATCTGACCAGATAACAGTTAACTTTCGTATCCCCAGCAAGTTGTTGTGAAGCCTGGATCTGACCAGATAACTATTCAATTTCAAGAAATTTTCTGCAAAGCCTGGAATCCGACCAGATAACAGCTAATTCGTCTCTTCCTCCAGTAAGTTGCCGTGAAGCCTGGATCCGACCAGATAACAATCGACTACTTCATCCTCAGCAATCGTAAAGCCTGGATCCGACCAGATAGCAGTTGACATTCAAGCGATATTCCCCAGCGAAAGCATCCTTTTAACAAAATTTGAAGATATGCGTGTTCTTCATCTTCAATGGAAATCAGGGATTCAACCTCCCAGAATTTCCTCAGCAGCAGTCAGGGATTTATTTCCCCGGACAAAAACATACATCTCACATTTATACATCATAGCATGTACATACCATATGCATTTTGCATAATACCACATCTGATGAACATCATACAGGCATTTGCATTTTACTAACTCTTGTCTCCCACAGGTAAAACATCAAGTTTTAGTATAAATCAACAAAAAATTTGTGCTGATACTTCTTCCAAGTGTTTACGAACATTCCTCCAAATGGCATCTATAAGCCCATTCACCATCCATCTTCGAGTGCAAATTTCTGGGCACTCTAGTGTTCAATCATCTTTCACCTTCAAGTCACGAATGGCGGATCCGCCAACCTAACTCTTCAGGTTTAAGAAGATTGAACAGGGGAAGCTGTTGTACCCCAAAATTTGCCCTCTCATATTATCAAACATTTCTTCACAAAAATCTCTCTTGGTTCAAGACTACACTAGGGTTGACCAGCTCAAGACACCTCCTCAAGCACTGATGACCAAAATTAGGGTTTGAGATTGCACAAGGATAATTGAACTTTAAATGCTTCATATGACTTTGATGGATCATTATGGACCCCCAATATTACTCATGTCAAGTTTCAAGCCTTGGATCACACTTTTGCTCAGTCAATTGAGCAGTTGACCTAAAATTAGCTATATTGGGAAAAAAGTCAACTATGGCCAATTTACAGTCAAACCTAATGATTTTTGATCCACATCAACATTATAAACTCATATGTATCATTTGATCAAGTTTGGATCACAATTCCTCAAGAAATTTGATCAAATCATCAAAAAGGCAAAATGGTCAAAATTAGGGTTTTGACTGAGAAGGGGCAATTTCTGATTTTTGACCTAGCAAATGGTCAATTTGTTTGAAGCATGATTTCAAGAGTTAAATTGCATCATTTTAACCTAAGGGAATGACCTAAAACATTGCTCAAGATCAATTGGATGAATAATAAATTTTCAGTCAACGTATCAAAAAGTCAACTGTATACTGAAAAGTCAAAACTTTGACTTTTTGGTCAAAGTTCAATGTCAAAGATCACAATTCATAAAAACATGTCAAAATATGAAACTTATTCATCAAGAAATAAAAAAGTCAAGATTTCATTTTGAAAAGTCAAAGTTTTCTAACTTAGAAATTTTTCTAAGTGTTTAAATTTCATGTTTTTTCATAACTTTGGGCCAATTTTTCACCATAATGCAAGAGGATTCAGAAGAAACTTTCAACATGAAAGTTGTAGATCTCCATGATATCTATAACATTGATTTACACAACTTCTCCTAAAAATTCTTGGATCTCAAGTTATTAATTCCTAAAGTCATGGTCTTGAAATTGGACACTTAGTGAAATTTTGCCCTAGTTTTGGTCAGGATTTTGACCTAACTTCATGGCACTTTTTCATATAGTTCCAAGGGGAATTTTCAAAAGTGATTCAAAGAGGGGTTGTAGAGCACATTACAATCTTTCCAAAATGTCAAAGAACTCCTTGAGATCATTCTTGAGTAGGGAGAATCGAAGAGATGAAGTTAAGGTTTTCACACTTGAATTACAAGTCATTTTGTGATGAACAAGATTCAAATTTCAAACCTATGCTGCATAATCTCTACTTTACAGGCCTCAAACTTGTTAGGAACTCCATAATTAATTGCTTGCACGGCTGTTAGAGGTCTCAATTCAAGCATTCAATGCAAGACCATGCTTTATATCCATTTTGGAAAGAAAGTGCATAATGCTGTTGTACCCCAAAATTTGCCCTCTCATTTTATCAACATTTCTCATCACAAGACTCTTTGAACTCCAGTCAGGATTAGGGTTTTGCACTGCTCAAGACATCTCCTTGCATTGATGACCTAAATTAGGGTTTGAGTTTGCACAAGGATTTTTGGACTTCTAATGCTCAAAGTGACTTTCATACTTCATGTTGGACTCATAAGTTTGTCCATACCAAGTTTCAAGCCTTGAATCCAATTTTTGCTCAGTCAATTGGACAGTTGACCTAGAAATCAGCTGTATTGGGGAAAAAGTCAACTGTGGCCAATTTACAGTCAAACCTCATGAATTTTGACCCACATCAAAATTATGAACTTATATGAACCATTTGATCAAGTTTGGATCACAACTCCACAAGAAATTTGATCAGATCACCAAAAGGGCAAAATGGTCATTTTTAGGGTTTTGACTATACAAAGGCAATTTCTGACTTTTTGACCTAGCCAATGGAAAATTAGGCTCAACCATGGACTCTAGGACTCAAAGGAATCATCTTGACCTATTCAACAAGTTCAAAAGATCTCAAATGCATGGGATTGACAAATGAATTTTTCAGTCAACTGAACAAAATTTGACTGTACACTGAAAAGTCAAACTTTGACTTTTTGGTCAAAATCAAGTGCCAAGGGTCATTTTTCATCAATATGTGTCAAATCATGAAACTTTTTCATCAAGAAACCCAAAATTACAAATTAGGGTTTGAAATTGAAAAAATTTCATAACTTAGAATTTTTCTAAGTTATGAAATTTTCTTAATTTTTCCTAACTTTGTCCCACATTTTCACCAAGATGCATTTGGATTCAAACAAAACTTATAACATGAAAGTTGTAGTCGTCCACAAATTCTACAACTTTGATTCATAAAGTTTTCTCAAAGGGAGCTTGGATATCAAGTTATGATTTTTGGAACAAGGGTCCCTAAAACTTTTAACTTAGAGAAATTTTGCCCAAATTTAGGCAGGATTTTGACCCCTCTTCTTGGCCATTTTTCACATAGTTCCACTTGGAATCTCAAGTTGCATTTCAAATATGGATTATAGTACATGTTGCAAGCTTTCCAAATTGTCCAATAACTCCTCAAACACATTTGTGGTTAGGGAGAATCGAATGCTTGAAATTAGCAAAAACTCACTTTGTAACCATGGCCAATACATGTTCATACAAGTTGCAAAATCTGCCAAACTAGATTTGTACTTGATTACAGGTCTCTAAACCAATTTACACTCAAAATCTGAATGTAAATACATTGGATATTGGTGTTATTCTGATCATTAGAGCTTGGCACAATGAATAATTCCATTTTGGGCATAAAGGTAGCACTTCCATTTACAAAAAGCATGCTTTATGTCAACATTGTATTTCTTGAGCCTTGGAATTCTTTCTTTGCAGCAAACAAGTTCCACAAACTCAGGCAAAGGTACAAGGAACTTGTGCATGCTTGGAGATAGCATGTACAGGCCTACCTCATTTCACTTCACACTTTTCTTTCAAAATAAGTCAACTAGCCAAAAGGACATAACTCACATATCTGATAAAATCAACTTAAGCCAACATTTTGAAACAAGTTTTACACATCCTTGTAAGCCAGAAACATGAGCCAATCATCCCTCAAACACCCCTGAACACTAAAACACCAAAAACTTGCAAAACAGGGCAGTTGCTGCAACTTGAGTGCCATAACTCATTTTGCTCGTGCATTTTGCTCCTTTCCACTTCAAACACCTTCCATTCAACTCACTTAAGCTATCCCAAACCTCCATTGCCAAATGTAACTCCATTTACAGTGTTCACCATTTTTGTTTGGAAGCTTTGCAGGTTGAGTTCTGTAGAAAGATTCAGGCCACTTCAAAACAAACTAAGCATTGGGAAAGGTCCAGGGAACATCAAGCAAGCTCAAAAGAACCTCAGGCCTCACTGAAAGTTGCTGCATTGCCATACTCGTGTCCAACTGAAACAGGTTTTTCATCAACTTCTATCTCTCTATTTAGGAACATTTAGCCTTAGGTTTGTGAATGAAAGATGTAGTAATCATTGCCCTGAAACCATACATATGCTCAGTTTTCATTTATATTAAGCATGCTAAGAGAATTTCATCCATGAACTTTATGAAAAAACTAGGTTAGAAATTAGGGCCAAAGAAATTCTCTCTGGTCTTTGAGAGTTAGATTAAGTTTTTTATATGGTTAGAATCGTGGTTTGATGCTCTACAAGTTTCATGTTTTGAGTTTTGTCAAAAAATCACAAATATAGGAAATACGAGTTTGTATACAACAGGCGCACGTTTTCAAAAGTCTGGAGGAAGAAGATGAAGCTAATGGGCTGGGCTTGGCTTTTTGCTTCTAACACCTTCTTTTTCAGTTTCACACCCCCTGGCCCAATTTCTTGTATTTTTGTTATTTTTGCATTTTAATTTCATTTCTGACTTTTATATTTTATTTTCAAACATAAAAAAGACTTAAAAATATTTTCACATTTTTTTTTACATTTATTAGGCATTTTATTCTTTTCTTTTTAACATTAAAACATTATATATATACTTTTATATTATTTGTTTGATTTTAAAAATAATGTAAATAAAACTTTTATTTTTATTTCTTATTTTTAATTACATTGAAAATATTTTCTTGAATATATTTTATTTTTATTTTATACATATATATATATATATATATATATATATATATATATATATATATATATATATATATATATATATATATATATATATATATATATATATATATATATATATATATATATATATATATATATATATATATATATATATATATATATATATATATATATATATATATATATATATATATATATATATATATATATATATATATATATATATATATATATATATATATATATATATATATATATATATATATATATATATATATATATATATATATATATATATACTTTTATTTTATTAAATAAATATAACAAAATATAAAAATATTACCTTTTTATTTTTTATACTAAAAAATACCTTTTCTTCAATATATTTCATTTTTGTACATATTAATATATTTTTGTATATAAATAATATGTGACATTTATCTTCTTAAAAGAAATTAGGGTTTACCCTAAAAATAATTAAAATTAATTCTTTTTTTATTTCTTTGTATTTCTTTACATTGAAAATATTTTTACATACATGAAAACTTCTTGTGCATAATACATTTTATTCTAATATTTATTTATCTTGTTTATTTAAATATTGTACATTTAAATATTAATTGCATTTGAGATTCAATTTGATTGTAATAACTTAGGATTTATACTTCTTGCCAATTATCCCCTATTCAAAACTTGTACCCCCTCCCTATATCAAAGTTGTAATAGCTTAGATTTATTTTTACGCACTTAAATGCTTTCAATTATGCCATGATTAGAGAATT